>LR750607.1:278936-372249 GCA_902729485.2 Mus minutoides
CTTTCTTTCTTTCTTTCTTTCTTTCTTTCTTTCTTTCTTTCTTTCTTTCTTTTTTCTCTCCTTCCTTCCTTCCTCCTTCCTTCCTTCCTTCCTTCCTTCCTTCCTTCCTTCCTTCCTTCCTTCCTTCCTTCCCTCCCTCCCTTTCTTCCTTTCTTCCTTCCTTTTCTCTTCATTCTTCTTTTTTTTAAAATAAAGTCTAGCTTTATTCTTTTTTTTTTAATTTACATCTTCACAGTCATCTATAGGACGGAACACAGGGCCCCCAATGGAGGTGCTAGAGAAAGTACCCAAGGAGCTGATGGGGTCTGCAACCCTATAGGTGGAACAACAATATGAACTAACCAGTACCCCCAGAGCTTGTGTCTCTAACTGCATATGTAGCAGAAGATGGCCTAGTTGGCCATCATTGGGAAGAGAGGCCCCTTGGTCTTACAAACTTTATATGCCCCAGTACAAGGGAATGTCTGGGCTGAGAAGTGGGAGTGGGTGGGTAGGGGAGCAGGGTGCAGGAGGGTATAGGGAACTTGGTATAGCATTTGAGGGTATAGCATTTGAAATGTAAATAAAGAAAATATCTAAAAAATTTTTTTCATCCTAAACACTGCCTCCCTCCCAGTCCCCTCTCACAGAGACCTACCTCCCATATCCACTCCCCTTCTCTTCTGACAGAGTTATGCCCCCACCCCAACCCCACCCACCCCGTATCCTTCATCCTGGTACATAGAGTCTCTGCAGATGCATGCACTCCCAACAAATTCTACAGTCAGGCAACAGCTTTAGAGTCAGCCCCCTGCTCCACTTGTGGGGGACCCATATGGGGCTGCACATCTGCTACATATGTGCCAAGGCCTCTGAGAGCTGCCAGGGGATCAGGTTAGTTGACTCCATTGGTCCTTCTGCAGGATTCTCATCCCCGTTAGGACTTTCAATCCTTCTGACAACTCTTCCCTAAGAGTCACTGACCTCTGCTCAATGTTTGACTGTGGATATGTATCTCTATTTCAGTCAGCTGCTGGGTAGAGCCTCTCAGAGGACAGTTTTTCTAGGATCCTTATTGCAAGCTTAACCGAGTGTCATTAATAATATCAGGGATTGCTGCTTGCCCATGGGATAGGTCTCAAGTTGGGCCAGTTATTGGATGGCCACTCCTTCAGTCTATGCATTTCTTTTTTTTTTTTTTCACTTTGTGTTTTATTTATTATTAGAGAGTTTCTTCATTTACATTTCAAGTGTTATCCAAAAGTCCCCTATATCCTTCCCCCACCCTGATCCCCTCCCCTCCCTCTCCCGCTACTTGGCCCTGGCATTCCCCTGTACTGGGGCCTATAAACATTGCTAGACCAAGGGCCTTTCTTCCCGAATAATGGCCAACTAGGCCATCTTCTAATACATATACAGCTAGAGACATGAGCTCTGGGGGTTCTGATTAGTTCATATTGTTGTTCCATCTATAGGGTTGTAGACCCCTATAACTCTTGGGTACTCTAGCTCCTACATTGGGGACCCTGTGTACTGCCCTATACATGATTGTGAGCATCCACAAGGTCAAATTTTTTTTTTCTCCAATTTTTATAGAAAGTTCCCTATACCCTCCCCCATCCCCACCCTGCTCCCCTACCCACCCACTCCCACATCTTGGTCCTGGCGTTCCCCTGCACTGGGACATATAAAGTCTGCATGACCAAGGGGCCTCTCTTCCCAATGATAGCCAACTAGGCCATCTTCTTCTATTTATGCAGCTAGAGACATGAGCTCAGGGATACTAGTTAGTTCATGTTATTCTTCCACCAAATGTTTTGTAGGTGAGTTGGTGACCTTATCCCTCCAGTGGGGGTCCTGCTTGGCTATAGGAGTTGGCCTCTTCATGCTGCATAATCCCACTGTAAGGCATCTCAGCTAAGGTCACCCACATTGACTCCTGGGAGTCTCCCCAGGTGCAGGTCATTGGGATATCCTAGAGATTCCCTCCTTCCCTCTCTGCAGCTACAGATTTCATTCATTTTCTTGGCCCTCTAATCCTTTCTCCTGACTCTCCTCACAGCTGATCCTAACCACTCCATTCCTCTACTTATCAATCCCTGCCAATTCCATCTCTCCCTCTGTCTCCTAGGACTATTTTATTCCCTATTCTAAGTAAGACTCAAACATCCTTGCTTGGGGCTTCCATCTAGTTTAGCTTCTTTGGGTCTGTGGGATATAGCATGGTTATCTTGCAAATTATGGCTAATACCACTTATATACCACATATATACCACACATTTCCTTTTGTGCTTGGGTTACCTCACTCAGGATATTTTCTAGTTCCATTATTTGCCTGAAAAATTCATTATGTTCTTGTTTTTAATAGCTGAATAGTATTCCATTGTGTAAATGAACCACATTTTCTATATCCATTTTTTTCAATTAAGGGACATCTGGGTTGTTTCCAGTTTCTGGTTATTACAAATAAAGCTACTATGAACATGGTAGAGTACATGCCCTTGTAGCAAGGTGGATCATTTTTAGGGTATAGCTGGCTATTCAGATAGAAATATTTCCAATTCTCTGAAGAAAAAAAAAAGCCTGCCAGATTGATTTCCACAGTGGCTGTACAAGCTTGCAATTCCATCAGCAATGGAGGAATGTTTCCCTTTCTCCATATCCTTGCCAGCATGTGCTGTTGCTTGAGTATTTGACCTTAGCTATTCTGAAGAATGTAAGATAAGATCTCACAGTCTTTTTTTATTTGCATTTCCCTGATGACTAAGGATGTTGAACATTTTTTTGAGTGCGTCTCAGCCTTTTGATATTCCTGCACTGAGAATTTTCTGTTTCGCTTTTCACCCACTTTTTAATTGGGTTATTTCATTGGTTGGAGTCTAACTTCCTAAATTCTTTATATATTTTGGATATTAGCCCTCTATCAGTTATAGGATTAGTGATGGTCTTTTCCCAATCTGTAGGCTGCTGTTTTGTCACATTGACAATGTCCTTTGCCTCACAGAAGATTTTCAGTTTTATGAGGTACCAATTATCAAATGTTGATCTTAAAGCCTGAGCCATTGGTGTTCTGTCATTAGTTAATCCATGGTGATCGGATAAGATGCAACAGGTTATTTCAGTCTTCTTGTATCTTTTGAGGCTTGCTTTGTGCTTGGTTATATGGTCAGTTTTTGAGAAGGTTCTGTAAGGTGCTGAGAAAAATGTATATTCTTTTGTGTTGGGGTAAAAGGTTCTATAGCTATCTGTTGAACACCATTTGGTCTATAACATACGTTAGTTTCATTGTTTCTGTTTCGTGTCTGCTTAGATGATCTGTCCATTAGTGAGAGTCCGGTGTTGAAGTCCCCCATTATTATTCTAATGTGTTTCTTTTATGCATATGGTTGCCCTTGTATTTGAGACATAGATGTTCCCAAGAATTGAGATGTCATCTTGGTAGGGTTTTCCTTTAAGGTGTGTGAAGTGACCATATCTTTTGATTACTTTTGGTTGAAAGTCTTTTTTACTAGATATTGCCTTTTTATTGGTGAATTGAGTACATTGATGTTGAGAGATATTAAGGACCAATGATTGTCAGTTTCTATTATTTTGATGTTGGTGGTAGTACTGTGAGTGTGATTCTCTTCTTTTGATTTTGCTGTGAGATGAATAATTCTTGTATTTTCTTGGTTGTAGTTACCCTTATTGTGTTGGAGTTTTCCTTCTATTATCCTTTGTATGGTTGGATTGGTAGAAATATAATATTTAAATTTGATTTTGTTATGGAATATCTTGTTTTCTCCATGTATAGTTATTGAAAGTTTTGCTGGGTATAGTAGTCTGGCTGGCATCTGTGTTCTCTTAGGGTCTGCAAGACATCTTTCCAGAATTCTGACTTTTTGAATCTCTGTTGAGAAGTGAGGTGTAATTCTTATAGGTCTGCCTTTATATGTTATTTGGAATTTTTCACTTACAGCTTTTATTATTCTTTCTTTTTTCTGTACGTTTAGTGTTTTAATTATTATGCAGCAGGAGGATTTTCTTTTATGGTCCAATTTGTTTGATGTTCTGTAGGCTTCTTGTCTGTTTATATCCATCTCTTTTGGTTAGGGGAGTTTTCTTCTGTGATTTTGTTGAAGATATCTTCTCGTCCATTGAACTGGTAATCTTCACCCTCCTCTATCCTATTATTCTTAGGTTTGGTCTTGCCATTATGCCTTAATTTCCTGGATGTTTTGAGTTAGAAAC
Source organism: Mus minutoides (assembly GCA_902729485.2). Classification (NCBI taxonomy): domain Eukaryota; kingdom Metazoa; phylum Chordata; class Mammalia; order Rodentia; family Muridae; genus Mus; species Mus minutoides. Next base: position 283,146 of record LR750607.1, read on the forward strand.
TTTTCACATTTGGCATTTTCTTTGACTGATGTATCAGTTTAAGGTTTCGTTCTTCAGATGTATTAGGATATCCATGGCTTGCTGTAGTAGGAGAGCTGGGTTCTGAAGGTGCCTTGTGTTTGCTGGCCTAGTAGATCCTGGACTCCAAGTAGTAAGCCTCTGGAATTGATTTCCCCAGATATCAGCAGACCTTTCAAAAAGCAGGCAGAGCTGTGAGCTGAGGCGTGGTGTGTATATCATTGCTTGCAGATGAAGGTGTGGACAGGAAGGACAATGGAGCTCCAATAGAGCAGGGTAGCATTTATGGCTGCTGGGCTTGCTGGGGTCCCTGGGTGTCCTGGCTGGGTGCAGGCCTCCTGAGAGGCAGGTGGGGCTGTGGGGTGGGAAGTGGAGTGTCCATCTATGATTGCAGGTGAAGTGTGGGCTGGAAGGAAGATGGAACTCAGATAGGATGGGTGAACTCTAGTTCACAGCTGCTGGGCTTGCTGGGGTTCCAGCAGGTAGGGAAATTTGGGGCATGGGTGTCTCATCTGGGTGTCCTGGGTAGGCACAGGCATCCTAAGAGATTGGGGAGCTGTGAGATGGGGAATAGGGTGCAGAATAATAATTATAGGAGGAGGTGTGCTCTGATATTTTCAATTCACTGTATCTTAAAGTGCTCAGTCTCATGCAGCTGAAGATACAATAGTTTATGCAAAGTTCCTCAAGTAACAAGGAACAAAAGCCAGAATCTAGTCTTGGTCTGCACAAAAGTGCTTTTAGGAAATTACTTCTCCTCTCTTCCACAGCCTCTGAGGAGGTCGTTCTCTGTTACCAGACCTTCTTTTACTGTCCCCTCTGTGCCCTGCTCTGCAGCTTGGGAGTTGATCCAATGGTACTCTTTTTATCTCTTGTTTTGCTGTATTTGATGGATCAGAGGACATGAGGAGAGAGATTGACTCCTACTGTCTGAATGCTTGTGCACACCCGTGCGTGCTGGGCACACACACACACACACACACACACACACACACACACACACACACACACACGCACACGTACACCTATATATACTCACTCATATATACCAGCACTCACATATACATACTTGCAAGCAAGCAAACACATCATGAAACACACACACACACACACACACACACACACACTCATTCATGTATGCACATACATCTACCTACACTATAGCTTGGCTGAGGCTATGGCTCTGCCTCTAAGAAGAGACCTGCTCTAATTCCGGGAGGTTGCATCTCTGGATATAAAGGGGTAAAAACTTCTATTGTGCTTGTCCTGGGATTCTTCATTTTACTGACTCAAGTTCTTTAAAATAGTCCTTTCAACAAACTCCCTCTGATGTAGTTTCCAATATGCCTTTTATTTCCTGTGTACTTCCTGTCTGATGGAGTTCTTTAATATGTACAAGAAGGGGTTCCAAGAGGGATGATTTAAGCATTCTTTTTGCCCCACTGTTGTCTGTACCTCTGACCACATCTGTGTTGCTAACAGATGCAGTACAATTTTATAGCCAAGGACATGCTCAAAGAATAGTAACTTGCTTTTCTAAGGGGGCCTTGACAATGCATTTTGTTATTTTTAAAGGCAACGTAGGACAACTTTAATAGTCAGTCATCATCATCTTTTAAAGGAAACTGCTTATTCAAAACATTTGGCTCAGAGTTGGCAAATAAACCCCAAAGCTACTTCTTTTTATCCAGGCTTTATTTAAGAACCTCTGAATTAAAAAGCCTATAATTAATTAGGGCACCTTTTTTTATTTGCCTGATTCATGAAGTCCACCTTGCCCCAGCCATGTCCCTGCTGAACTGTCTGCAGTTTCCCAGCCTGTCTCTCTGGACCCCATCCATCTGGCCTATCTAATTGTAACCGCTGGGATGTAACTAGACTCCGACAGCATTCTTCCCTTTGAGTAATCGCATCAATGAGTTATATTAGCTGTCATATTAAAGTAGCTCCCTGCTAACCTCTGGTAATATGAGAACATAGTTACCATTAGTTTTTCTTTCGGTTGGGTAACACTGTTTCTTCAATGTTTTTACCTCCTGAATCTACACTGTGATGAAAGGCAGGGGAAGAAGCAGAAGAGTAAGGAGGTTTGAGAGTGATTCAATATTCATCTGATGTAAGTATTTCCTCTAAATTAAAACAAACACACTAAGCAAAGACACTGGGAGACATCAGGATGGTGACTGGACAGGGGTGGGATCCCAGTTCTTCCTGTGAGGGATAGGACTTTGGGAGCATCATACCCGACTTAGAAATCAGTAGAGCTGGGGAGAGGATACTTGTCTTCCTCAGATTAGGGGTTTTTGTTGTTTGTTTAGGGTTTTTTTTGTTTTTTGTTGTTTTTATTGTCTTTGCCCTTTCTCTGACAATATCAAACCGAAATTAAGGGAACTACCAGTGGCTCATTCACCTGCTCTACTGTAACACACATCTAAGATTAAGACAGAAAGAACTTTCCAGTATCTCATCTCCAGAAACACCGGCTCAAGCCATTTTGCCAATTTGAAGGCATGTTTACAGACATGCCTGGGACTGCATTCTTTTCCTATTTAAAACGGATCAAATCTACTTGGCTTTCAATGTCTTCCGATGTCAATACATCGCTCGATGAGTGTGATTCGAAAATAACAAACACAGATTTCATAAGCTGATGTCACCTGTCATAAATTCAAATTTTCCAACCTCGTTAAACTCAGACTCTTGCTACTTGGCATTGCCACGGTCTCTCCATCTTTCCGCACTTGCCCTGGAGGCAGGAAGACGGCAAACAGGAAAATCAAACAGAGACATAGATGAGAAGTGAGGAGAACTTGAGAGACTACTTTTGCATATAAAATTCAAAGTAGCAGTTGTCTATTTGTATGCACCCTGTCTCTTTCCCATGTGACTCCAGCTGTGGAGGAAGGGTTGTAGCTATCAACAGTTTTAAGAAAAAGAAAATTATTCAATTGAATAAAAATACATCACATCAAAAGGTTATGTTTTTATAGTTTTCATATTCTATTATTTCTCCTCCTCTCCTCTCCCTGCCACTTCTGTTCCTCTCTTCTTTCCATTCTGTCTTAGTTTTTAATTCGTTGGGGTGGCCCATGCCAGAGCACAAGTAACAAAATTATATAAATAGAAGCACTGAAACAGAAGTGGACGTGGTAATATTAATTAGATGCTAGTCATGGCATCTTGCGTATCAAGCCTTATGGTGAATGTTGAAAAGAGGGTGATTCTATATTTGGCATGGCCTGCTAATGTGCCATTAGTGTAAATACACAGATTGAATTCCCATGCTACTGACAACCACTTCTGTCACTGTGAACAGCTGTCACTGCTCCTTCCACTGCCGCCTTTGTCACTGCTACCCTTGCTCTGCCTTCTTTGGTAGAGAGCTGGCTTGGTAAACTGCCAATTCCAGAGACAGTTTCTACAGTCACAGGATGCCTCGCACCACTTAAATGCACACAAGATCTTCAAGCTCTCTGAAAATCGAACAGTGGTGATAACTGTAGTCAAATCGAGCCTTCATAATGAAATGCTTAAAAACAGAACCAAGGAGGGAGAGGTAGATAGCAGGGCAACTGAGGATGGATTACTAAACATGGGAAGTAACTTTTTTTTTAATTCCAGCAATGTATTAATGATAATCATGTCAGGAAGATCATTCCTTCTTTGGTCATTCCCTATTTGAAATTACCTTTCTAACCATTGCTTAAATCCTGGAAGTCCTGATAGAATCCCAAGAGCGTTGTGTTACCACAGCAGACACAGGAACGTGTCACTTCCTCCAGCTCTCTCCCTACTCTCTTGGCATTAGAGAAGTAGTCCACCATGGGAGTGGCCCAAGAGCACGGGGACCTCCTGGAATAGATGAACTTCTAATTTTGCTTCAACATCTCCAGGATGTAGAATTACATTATCCTGCCTCCAGGATGCTCCAATACCATACAATCCTAGACACAAGTTTCTGTTCTTGCTTGATGAGAGCTCTGGCTCTTGCCATTTCTTGTTTGAGACACAGTACACAGGCAACTTATTGTACCTGACTCTGTCTTCTCCTTTTCTTCAAAATTGTGAAGATGAGATGACCTGTAAACAATTCACATCAAAACTTGATTGATAGTTTGTCTTCCCTTAAAATCCTAAAGTAAAGACTTCTTTTTGAAGACTGGAATTCTGGCATTCAGGAATAGTTGACGTGTGTTAAATAAATAAAGCCATGGATAGAATGCATGCTTTTCCTAAACCCCACATTCTCACCAAGCAATAACATTTTCTCAATTGCTTTCTTGTTGTGGCCAGTTTTCATTTTAAAGACTAGAGAAAGAGAGGTACCAGAAAGAAAAGGGCTCCCTCACTATACTTGTTAAATACATAAAATGAACATTTTTCTTTGTTTCCGTGTGACTTGCCCTTTAAATTTTGCAATATGTATTAAAGAACCTTACCTCATGGTTTGTTGTATGGCACATAAGGAACCTTGTGCCAGTTGGGAAGCACAATGAAATTTTGTCTCCTTTCTTTAAAACACTCCTCAGTCGTTCCGTTCTTGTTAAAGGAGAGTATGGCAAAGACTATTTGCTTACTCTATTCTCATTTTCCTTTCCTTCTGGTAATAAAAATCCAAGTTGACCACCTTCTTTGCAGCTATAGCAATATGAAAATTTTCTGCCAATAATCTACAGGCCATTAATAGCCTTATAGAAGGTGTCTTCTGAAGAAGGATGGGTATTTTTCCTTCTTCTTTGATGATGTCCAGAATCATAAATGTTATTGCTGAAGCTTCTTCTTTCAGTTTGATCTTTTATAGAAATAGCAGAACAAAGAATTGAAGAGAGTTTGGATGACAAGTCTTTATGTAAATAAAGATTTTATGTGTGACTCAACTACCATTATGTAGACTTCAATTGTCAGATAAAGTCACATTTTCTTAAGATTTTTATTGAGTTATTTCTATAATATGTAGCCAGAAATCAGAAGACAATATAAAGTGGACAAGATAGGTATTAAACTTTAATCCACAACTGATGAGTGTGTGTGTGTGTGTGTGTGTGTGTGTGTGTGTGTGTGTGTGTGCCCACCTGCATGCTTACATGTGTGTGTGTGGTTTTTGTCTGTCTGTCTCTGTTTCTGTGTGTGTGTGTTTTAGATTTTGAGTCGGTATCTTATTTGTGTAGCAAAAGCTGGCTTTGAACTTTTAACCTTCCTGTCCCTACATCCCGAGTGTTGAGATTACAGGCACGCATTACCACACTCTGCTAAATGTTCTTATGTTATTGATATTCCTTTCATCTTTGTTTCATTAACTGTGATGATTGCTCACATTTGTAATCTTTTTTTCCCCTTAGCAGCTGTAGCCAGTCCACATATTTTTTGCTTCATGTTCCCTTTGGCCTCTAGTCAGCTGTTTATCCATGTTATTTCCTGTGGAATCTACTTTTTCAAACTCATTAATATTACCATTGCACAACAATTCACAAAATAATATAGTAGTGTTAAATGGCCTTGGAAGTCCAAGACTCAAACCAACTCAAATACTAGTATTTATTTACATCACCTTGAACAGGTCTGATAACCTCTGTATGCCTATATTGTAGCCAGAGAAAATCAACGCGCAATACTCTTCTCAAGTTGCTTATCTGTGTACAGTATGAGTCATATATATGTATATGTATGTATGTATATATATATATATATATATATATATATATATAAAATGATAAAGCTCTATAAAATCTTGATTATTATAAATGCTATTATTTATATCATTTAATGTAAGAGGTGCATTCTAAGTCTCCTTTTTCATGTTAATACTGGCCAGAACAAGACAAGTAGATGCTTTGAACATTTTTAATATATGGTGACTTCTAACACCTTTTTACTCTTTTGAGGGCAGAATGAATCTTTAGCCCGAGACCTCACTGCAAGCATTAGTAAGGATGAGCAACGGGCATGCACTATGGCTGTGGTTTCTGTTTGGGGGTTGTTTATGTGCCGATGATAAATATTTAAGATATTGAATTCTAAACAATGCATCGGAGGCTCTTTATATTATTGGCTCTTCCTATCTCCCTCCTCCCCACCCTGTGGTATAGATCAGTGCAACCTGAGAACCTCGCCCTTGGAGAGCATGGCAGGAGGGAAGGTCAGAGTCAGTCTTTTATGGCTTGCCAGTCATTTGGGACACAATTGAAAGCAGCAGTAAACATTAAGACAGCTTATATCTGTTATTTTCTCATTGTCCAGGTGGACAATTACAGCAAGAAATATTCAAGCTCAATTTTCTCTTCAAAAAGCTCGATTGATTATGGCATAATATTTTCTGATGGTTCAAAGATCTTACGTTAACTCCTCCAATGGGCTGGAAACATTCATTTTATTTCCCCCCCCCCAGGTATGTACAAACCCCAGTTACAAAGAAGGTTCTGGTAATGTGTTCAAGTAGAACTGAACTTAAAATTATATGTTAAATTTACTTTCCATAGCAGGACTTCACTGCAGCTGCCATACTGATGTGACCTTTTAGGATGGCCATACACATCATTCTGTCTGAGTTCTGTGTATGCCTTTGCTCTCAGAATAATTATTAATAGTGCCTGCCTCTAGTTCCTCCAACAACAATGTACTGTAAACTTATACTATTTTAGAGGCATTTTGTTAAGTTATTTTAGTAAAACAAAAAGGCTTTTTAAAATTATGGGCAGAGACCCACATTTTATGGACAATCTACCTGCTGTAAGACCTTTGAACAATATCTTTTATAATTATGCATATCATATTCATGTCCTAGAAACAAGCTAGTTCAATTCTTTCACCCCTTACTTGAGTAAGAAGGCTTAAAAAAATATCATTGCAACAACTTTTGCCATGGACCAGACAGTATGTATCTTAGTCTTTCTCTGACCATGCAGTTACTATCTCAACTACTCACTTCTGCTGCCACCGCACAAGGACAGCTCAATAGTATGCAAGCTTGTGAGTGTTGCTGTTTTCTAAAGAAGCCACACTTAGTATAACAGGATGAAGGCTAGATCAGGTCCATAGGCTGTAGTGTGCTGACCCTTGATCTATTGTAATCTTTCCCTGTATACATGTGGAAAGGGAATCCATACAGCCTATATTTCTTTTCAGGTACTAAAAAGAGCAAAGGCAGACAGTTGGCCTTAGTTAGACAGTAATTAATATCACAGCAAGACACTCCCATTTCTCACCAGCAAAGTTTCCATTTGTGTTGTCACTAGCACATCTTGTTCAAGCCGCTGGGTTACAGTCCATGTTTAGCATAATTAAGAACAGAAAGAAAAGTAACACAATGTGCCCTTCGAGTGTTATGGAATAGGCCAGCAGCTAGCTTTTATTGTGTAGGTATTTGAAAAATTGTTTGGTAAGCAACATCTAATGCAAAAAGGTTTCTAAAAACTTTCCCTTTATTCTGTATCTCTTTGTGTTATCATAGAATGGGAGAAGGGGCCCAAACCCACTTTGAGAAAATACATTTGAAGTATATAGACAAACAAGTTTGCCTCTGTGAAATAAGAATTGTAGAGAGGCGAGAATTGAGACATGCTAGCTGTTAGAACACCCGAGGAAATTCCACTGCCCTTTAAATCAAAATAGAAGGGAAGACATACAGGAAAGCCCGAAATAAAATAAAATGAATGCCAAAACCATACTCTGGAATACATAAAAGCCCTGCATTGTTCTCTTGCTCTGTTGGGAACTGTGATAATGTGGTATGGTGCACAATGTGTGTGTGTGTGTGTGTGTGTGTGTGTGTGTGTGTGTGTGTGTGTGTGTGTGTGTGTGTGTGTGTGTGTGTAGGAATTTTAGATAGCAAAATGTCAAGAACAAGATACTGGACATATTAAAGAAACAAATTCAGTGTGTGTAAATGATGTGTGAGACATTGCAAATCAGCATGTGTGGGTACATTCCTTGTTGGCTTCCCTGGAACAGGAATTCCCAGTTGGGCATGAGTGGACCATCTCTCTTGAAGAGGTAGACACTAGCAGCCTGAGGAAAGAGGATACATGAAAGCAAATCTAGATTTGCCTTGCAATGACAGCTGCATATTAATCTAAGGAATATCTAAAAAAATCAAAAAGACATTTTTCTGCAAAATGCACCCCTAGAGTCTCAATCATGGTGCAGGGGAATAAACTTGAAACAGGATTGATTTCATCTTAAAGGGAAGAGTCCTTTGAAATGCTACCAACTGTGGTTGTCTTATTTGGTTTTCAATCCTATAACAAAACTGTGCCATATTGTGTCAAATAAGAAGATAATATAACAGCTTTAAACAAATTTTGTAATTATGGGATCAATCAAAAGTGCATTAAATTTGTGTGTATTTGGGAAGTTATGATGTGGAATACTAAATAGCTTTAAACATACACCTTTATTCTTCAGTCCAGCTTCAAGATCTGAATGACAGGGGCAAGGCTTTCTTAATAAAACTTACAGACTAGGAAGTATCCTGGGTATTTTAGTTGTTTGATCCTCTCTCTGGAAAATACCGGGCACTGCCTTTGCAGAGACTAGACCCCTAAAGGGGCATCTCTGGTCAGATTCCTCTCTTATCAGAACCTATGTATATGTCTGGTCTTGGGCAATAGGCATACCCTGGTTTCACTGGGACATAGTTTCCAAACCATGAAAAGCCAATTGCTGGTGGTAAGCAAAGAATTGGCAACTGGATCTAGTTTGGCTTGACTTAAAAAAAAAAAACTATTTTCCCCCAGTATTTGATGTTCTTTGAATGCAGAGACAAAAAGATTAGAAAGATCATAAAGACATACAAAAATCAGACAGAGCTGAACTTGAATCTCCACTCTAATAATTAGTGTGTTGGGCAAGGTTTTCCCTTCTATAGACTAGAGTTTCCTCATCTATAAATTACAGACAGTTTATTTTATTTTACATGTGTGGGTGTTTTGTTTGTATGTCTGTGTATCATGTGTATGACCCAGATGTATGCCTGGTACCCTGGGAGGCCAGAAGAAGGCATCACATTATTGGAACTGAAGTTAGGCACAATTGAGAGCTGTCACATGGGTGCTAGAATTTCAACCTGGATCCTCTGGAAGATCAGCCAGTGTTCCTAACCACTGAGTCATGTCTCCAGCCCAATTGCTGGTAATCTCAATACCCTCTTTTATTATATTCTTAAGACAGTGATCTAAAACTTACAAAATATGTGGTCAAAAGTATGGATGGGAGATGCTTGCTGTTCTCTGTCTGTCTTTGTCTCTCTGTCACTCTGTCTCTCTTTCTCCCTGTCTCTTTCTCCCTGTCTCTTTGTCTCTCTCTCTCTGTCTCTCCCTCTCTTTCATTCGTGATTTTATTTTAGCACTGTTCAATGCAGAATTCATAGCTGAGTCCAGTCATAGGAAGCAGAATATGAGCAGAGAAAATTGGGACTATGCAAAATTCCCACTTTTTTCAGAGCTGGAGATTGAGCCCAGGGCCTCTGTATGACAGACAAGTATTTAACCTCTGAGCTATGTCCACTGCTCTTCCTTTATCTGTTTTTTTGCTGTTTGTTTGACAGATCTGGGGCCACCTTGAGATCATGAATACTAAGCAAATGTTCTACCATTGAACCATAGCCCGAGTCTCATTTAAAACAAAAACAAAAACAAAAGCTCAATACTTGTCTCACATAGATCTCTTTAATTCCAATCCCTCTCTTTTTAAAACTGAGATTACTCTCTCTTGTTTTAAACTGCCTTGCGATGGCGATATTTCAGAATGAATACCACACCTGTAACAACATGTTTCTGTAGGAGAAGGTTGATTTAGTACTTATTTTATTATTTATTTCTATTTATTACTTAGTGCTTCCCTTTGCAGATCAGGCTGACTTCAAATGTGAGATCTTCCTGTTTCAACCTCTGGGATGCTAAGATTGAGGGCTTTCACCACTACATTTGAGTCCTCTTTTGCTTACTAAAGAGGCTTAGGAGCTGAAAAGGTGCCTTAGTTGTTAAGATAACTGATTGTTCATTCAAAGAACCCAGTTGGAATTCCAAAATCCTCATGGATCAAAACTTCTCAAAACTGTCTGTAGCATTAATCCCATAATATCCTCTTTTGGCCTTTGTGGGCATTGCATGCACATAGTGCACAGATGTATATGTAGGCAAACCACCCATATGCATATCAAGGAAAGGGGAGAAAAAATTTAAAGCTTCCATGGAAGCTAATTGAATTTAAGACTGATTCTTTACCTTGGATTCCCCCTAAAAAACCTGAGCCTTTGTTGCCTTACAGTGGAGAAGAGGAACAGAAGAGCTTGTGGTCATATCCTAAAGGTGTTGGTCCCAGCTAGCATCAGTCCAACCTACAAACATGTTAACCGCATTCCAGACCTGCTGAACCTCTAATTATTGGGAGGAACCAGCAGGCAGGTCCTCCAGGGGGGTTGATGGGTGTTAAAGTTTAAGAAGCACTATATTGTATCTCTAGACTTCCTATGTTCAAATTATACATGTGAGCCACATAATTACTACTGACCCCTCCTTTTCAATCAGTGCCCATCCGTGAAGTCAGCCCCCAATGGGCAGAGGTAGGAAGAACCCTGCGAACTCCGTCAAAATGTTCCCATGAAGAACTCGTCTTAGTTTTCACATTCTCTCAAAACTCGGTGCAACACGTTCTGTCCCTTCCTGACAACAGCATGGAAGCCTTTTAATTAGTCCACCCAGGAGGAAATAGAGATGTGCTCATTAAGTAATTGCTCTGATTATCAGTGGGCAGGCGTGGGCATTGTTTCCTGATGCACTTGTTACAAGTGAGCTGTGCTACCAAACTGAAGGCTTCTTAAGAGGGGGTTGACATAAAAGGACTGCAACAAGCCGTGGAGGGGAGCAGGGGGTGGCGCTGATGACAGGAACAGTCATCAAGCCAAACATACACAAAGACACACTCACACTATAAAGATGGATCAATGGCCATATTCTGTGGGAAATAAGCATTAATATTCCTGACGCTTTCAGGGAAGTATCAAAGCATCCGACATTCTTCCAAGTTCCAACTGCAGGAAGGTACTAGGTGGTTTTGTTTTCGTTTTGTAATGTCATATTTTCCTAAAGGTGACTCAGTCCCTATAGACCCAGGTTATAGAAATATATAGCCTATACACATGCCATTTTCTGGAAGGCTCCATGCTCTAATTGTATAATTTTAGCACACACTTAACTCTGGCACTGAGTCTAAGAAACTGGATTACAAACTCTCAAAGTTGGAAGAAAGTTGAATGTATCACCTCCTCCACCCACCTTCCCAATATGGAATGGCCTCTGTTATAGTTCTGGCCTCTTACCATTCAGCACTCTTTCTTAAGTCACAGGAGCTGGATGGAGCCCCTGCTGGATGGGCCCTGGCTGTTGGAGCCACCAAGATACAGGGAAAGGAAAGGGCTCCAGATACAAGCCACAGAGGCTGCATCTCTCACCTGATCAAAGGGGAAGAAAAGACTCCAAATAAGTAACTATACTTTCTGCTCTTTAGTTTGAATGCCTTAAATAAGAAATAATTGGTTTAGTAATCCCATTGCTTTGGGTTAAATATTTACCACTGGTGTAGCCAACACATTCTCCCCAGCAATAATCTCTGCAAATGTTGCAGCCTGGGAAGAACCTAGGAGAGCATGCATGTTCTAGGTGACCTGGGGTAATGGACGGACGAAGGAACACTGTTGCCACATGGGATTAAAATTGACATGGAGTATGTCTTTCTTCTTCATTGCTAGTTTGCTAAGTAGATCTTCACCTTTATCTAAATTCGGGGAGATGTTGTTTAACCCAAAAGATCCAGCAGAGATCTTGGCCACCTTGAACAGTTCTTTGGAGTTTGATATTCAGGCAGGTTCATAGAATACTACTGAATTCACTGCTGTGCTCAGCCAATGTTTCATTATGGACACAGTCTCATGTAGTAAAAGGTGACCTCAAATTGCTTTGTAGGTCCCCACCTGCCTCTGTCTCTGCCTCTGTCCTTACCTCTGCTTCTTAAGTACTGAGATCAGAGATCTGCGACACCCTGTTTTATGAGGTTCTGGGTTGGAACTCGGGACTTATGTATTTTTGCATTTTAAGCAAGTCCTCTACCAAATAATTTACATTCCTAACCCATTAGCCAAAAATTGGTTGTGAGGGTTCTCTTTCGGCTTTTGAGCAAAGAAACTAATAACCCCTAGGCTTTCCATTTTGATGCATGCATGTGCATGTGTGCATGTGTTCCTGTGTGTGTGTGTGTGTGTGTGTGTTGTGTATGTTGCTAAGGATTGATAAGGATTGAACTCAGGACCTCATACATGCTGGGGGATCTATCAATGATTCCCACCCCTATTCTTATTTTTTATTTTTTTTTTTGACTTTCGGGAAATGGAATGGGGCAGAAACCTGGCTACTTGGCAGCTAGAGACTTGATTTCTCTGCTGGCTGCCACTTAAAGACCTTTATCTTGGCCTCTTGGTGGCTTGACAGTCACTGGGCTGGATCTGTTCAAGCAGGGTTTGTTCAAGGAGAACCTAAAGAGAACTCTCTGGGCTGGGGAACAGCTTAGTTCTGACAGGTGGAGTGTTCTGGAGGGATTTCCCCTCACCAGGGGTCCTGGCATTGTATTGTGGCCATTCTCAAATCCTCATAAATGGAATAAAGAGCAGTCCCCCGATTTAATCTGCTGCTCTAGCCCCCGTGAGGACACAGCTGGCGAGGGTGTTCTGCTCTATTCACAGCCAGTCCCTTTTCTCCAGCCTTGCAATAATTTTGTTGTCTTTGTTATTTTATATCCTGCGGTGACTTCCCTGAGTGCAGTGAGTGATTAATTTAGCTGGTGTCACAGGCTACAACATGTTGATATAAAGGGAAAAAAGAGAGAAAGAGAGAGAGAGAGAGAGAGGGAAGGTGGAAGGGGTGGGAGGCTGCTGGGACAAATATGCACAGAACGCAAGCTCCATCCCTCTCACAAAGCACCCTATTGGCCAAAGTGACCCTGTGACATTGTTTTTGTGAACATGAGCATGAACCTCTGAATGGTTGAGTTCTGAAATTCAAAGGCCGACACTCTCCCCAGGCTTTCTCACTTCCCCCACTGCCTCTGAAGCATCAATAGCTTCAGGAAATAATGAAAAACAAATCAGAAATAAAATCAGCACTTGAAAACCCAGGGTTCTTTATGAAAAGGGCCTCTACTGTTCAAATGCCAGTTTACAACAGAGGGATCCAGGATCTTGTGTGAAAACAAACTCCAGGTCTGTTTGTAGTTCAAAGCTCCGATGGAACCCTTTATCCGTCTTGGCCATAGCACTGAGAAGGGCTCGTGTGGCTATGGATTCTGAGGCATCCTATGCCTCCCAGATCCTGGACAGAGGCTTGCCCAAACTTACCAATCTCAATATCGGTGAAGAAGTTGGTCCAGTGGGCAGTTCTGTGTGGACTCTAGATAAGGAAATTCGCTAGGTTTTATTACCTCAGAAGGGGTTTACATTCTTTTTTATTTTTTTGGTTTTTCGAGACAGGGTTTCTCTGTCTAGCCCTGGCTGTCCTGGAACTCACTTTGTAGACCAGGCTGGCCTCGAACTCAGAAATCCGCCTGCCTCTGCCTCCCGAGTGCTGGGATTAAAGGAGTGTGCCACCACGCCCGGCTGGGGTTTACATTCTTAATGGAGGAGTTGGTATGAACAAGTCTGACTCAAAAGCCATTCTAACACCTTTCCAGCTTTAATCCACTTGTCCATAATCTCCCTTTTAAAGATGAACTTCTCACACTAATCCAGATTTAGGGGATCAGTTAAGGTGATTTTAGGGCCAAAGATGATGCGACTCTGATGGTAGAATGCCTTCATAGCATGAATGTGGTCCTGGGTTTGATCCCCAGAACCACGTAAAACCAGGCACTGTGGTGTCACCTTTAAAGCTAGCACTTTAGAGGCAGAAGCAAGAGGGTTTGGAGTTCAAGGTCATCCTTGGGCTACATAGGGAGTTTGAGGTCTGTCTGGGCTACATGAGACCCTGTGTCAAAGGAAATGACAGGATTTTAAGAGAAATAGGAGTAACAATTGTAATTTAAAAGTAATATTGCTTCATTAAAGAAAATAGTGTTTAGATGTTTACCCAAATCATACTATGCAGAGATTACCACCTCTCACACAACAGAGTTAGTTGTGTTTAGCCATAAATGAATGCATGTGTATGGTAATTTCAATGCTTTATTCTAAAAACATAAAAACACCTCATTTGTAACCTCTGTGCCTCTCCAATTGAAAACATCATTTCATGGCACTCAGGGTTATATCTTACACCTGTTAAAAAGATTTGTTTTTAGTGTGCATGTCTGTGTGTGGGTGAGGGGGTCCTTGTCCTTTAAAATTTGAATGCACATTATATTTTTTGGTCTTTGATTTTTGAGTCGAGAGACTGGTATCAAAATGCACTCTTCAGTATGTATAGATCTACCTTCTCCAGCACTATTGCTGAAAGGGCCGTCTTTTCTCCGCAGTAGTGAATGTTCTGGCACCTCTCTTAATAATTAATTGGCTATTAATGTATATGCTTAGTCTCAGGCTTATTCTGAGTTTCCTATTCCTCTGGTCTACATCTCAACTTTACAATATTTTAAAAACCAAAGTGGTTAAATAACTCCATTCTTAAGTTTTTATTACATGATTAGGAAATCATTTCCCAGGGCAATATTATTTTAAAAATAGTTGCTCTCTTTTTTTGAGAACATTATTGACTTTATTTTTTATTGCCTTTAAAATGATTCATCTAGAATTTATTTTGGGCCACCCGACTTCTCTTTGTTCTCAATGGCCAGCTAGTGTGTGTCAAAACCACTATCCACCAACTCATTTTCCCCCTGTTAGCTTGAAGTATACATCTTTTAATCAACTCCATCTGTGGTTTAAGGTTTTCTAAGTTGTGACAGGTATAATTTATGCATATAGTTTTCAAAAGGGCAAAAGCATCATGAGGCATACACAACAATATGTGCTCTTCTCTTTCTCATGTGTACTGTATGTGTGCACAAGAAGTGTGTGTATGTAACACACAACTCATGTATATGTATGCCTGGATGCATGGATGGATGCATGTATGTATGTTGGTATGTATGTATATTCCACTCTTTTTGTTATATACTTGAAGCATACTACAAATACTATGTGGCACCTAGCTCCCCATATCCCATCCCTGCTGCCACCACACTGTATATGATATACATTAAAATTCTTCAGCTAGATACTTTATTCTTTTTTATATTTGTGTAGGAGTCCACCATGTGGAACCACCCAATTTCTTTTAAAAGATAACTTGCCTGTTTGTTATAAAATGTCTTCTCTCTATGACCAAGCAGGCTATAATAAACATTGCACCTCCTCCAAATTCCTCAGTGTACCAAAAGGTGTGGTTACTCTACACTTGGACACTGTCAAATTGAACTCTGAGGACAGTGAACGAATTCATTCTTTTTTCTATTAAGAATAAGCATAGGCCTTGTACATTTCTAACATTTTCTAAACTTGAAAATTAAAAAGTGGTATGTAACTGTTGGATAAATGCTTTGATTAGAGTGAAACTGAGAGTCTTTTTGTGTATTCAACAACCTTTTAAACACCTTTTATAACATAAAATTCATATTATTGAGCCTTTGGAATTAAGAAAATACTTTCTATTTAGAAAGTTACTCATTTTCCAGGACCATGTGTTATTAAAAGTTTCTCAACTTGATCATTTGGGTTAATCATTTAGGGTTTTTTAAAAACTACATTTATTATATTTTTGCTATACATGAATTTAATGTTAAAAATTATTCAATTTTAGCTAGATGGCTTCAAGCTTTGTTTCGTATGCATTGCTTCTGTATTTCTTGGCTTTCTTTTCTTTTTTCATTTTTAAATCATTGATTCATATAGCATCTATCTTGCTGTTTAGAGAAAATTGATTAATTTCGGTTTT
Source organism: Mus minutoides (assembly GCA_902729485.2). Classification (NCBI taxonomy): domain Eukaryota; kingdom Metazoa; phylum Chordata; class Mammalia; order Rodentia; family Muridae; genus Mus; species Mus minutoides. The sequence continues at coordinate 299,114 of LR750607.1, forward strand.
ACTATTTTCCCAGATGTCTATCTAGTTTTCTCAGCCTCACTTATTAAAAAATCCATTTTTCCAATTTAGCTAATGACTTTGTCATATATGAAATATCCATACAAAGGTAGATCTATTTCTGGACTCTCTCGTTTCTGCTCCACTGCTCTAATCTTTCTAGGGCACGCTGAAAGTACACAGTTTTAACTAAATGACACTGCAATACATTTTAATATGGAGCAGGGCCGTTTTCCTTCTATCATCTTTTTATTAGTCCTCAGAAGTGCCCACACAAAATGGGCAATATACAAGAAAGTAGAATACAATAGTATGATTTTTGTTGAAATTACATCAAATTTATAGCTTACTTTGGTGATAAAGTTCTTTCTACATTTTCAAATCTTTCTGCCTTTATGTCCTTTATGAATTGTAGAATTTCTTGGTCTGCTTCCTGAAAATATCTTTTAATGTAAGATACATGATGTTTTTATATTTACTATCAATGGCATCATTGGAGTCCTGGCTATTTCTTTCAGATTTTGTTACTTAAAGTACACTGAAATGAATATTTTTATTGTCTAACCTCACCTCTATTGTTCTTATTTTTATAGAACATTCACGAACAGGATAACCATACACAGAGCCTTGCAGAAGATCTATTCCAAACATCACATGGGCATGAAGGGAGGAAGAAATGGTGGGAAACCAAGTAGAATGTTAAAACATAGACAGTGGGCGATCAATTTAATCTTCAGGTAATTGTGCAGTGTGAGAGGGTTTTATAATTTAAGATAGAGGCAAAGGACAGTGTCATTGTTAGCTGAGGACAACACTTTAATGTGAATCAATGCTGGTGACCAATGCACTATGAACATCTGTCACCGATTCCTGGCCTCTCTTCCTTTGCTTCCTGTCTGTGTCAGAAAGGTTTTCTCTTAATGCATTCAAAAGAGCTATTTTGGGACTCAGAGTCACCTTTCTCTCCTTGTGTCTCTTCAACAGACACAATCCATCAGCCTCCTATCATATGCAAAAAGAAAAAAAAATCATCTCTCTAAGATATCTGGCAGTCACTTCTGGGTGTTATCATCAGAGCTGAGCCCTGGCTTCCTGGTGTTTTTGAGTGTGAATTATCAGCTACTCCAGATGCCCACAAGTTGTAGCCTTGATCATCTTGTTGGGAACAGAAGACTACTTTCCTGATGCTTTCTAATTTTGTTTTAGAAATACAGACAAGGCTTACAGGAGGAGCAGTAGGAACTAGTATATAGTAATGCATCATAAAATAAGCAAAATGCCCTGAGCTTGATGTATGCCATGAGTGGCTGTCAATAACTGTAGCAATCAATCAATGATGACTTGGCTTGGCATCAGTAACAACCCTGACACCCTGATGCAGAAAAGGATCTTATGATTATGAACTTGGGTGTTTGTGACCAGCTATAAAGATGGAACCTAAGAAAAATCATCCTGCATGTTAATTACCTTTTATAAAACAAAAGCCTGACCTTAGTCATGGGTTAGATTCTCTTTCTCAGTGGATAGAACAGACTCACTCTTAATTTCAAACCGTTCTGTGCCTAGTGTACAAGAGAAATGAAAGACCCCGAAAGAAGAAAAACAACCTCTGAACTCCAGGCTCAAAGAACCAACTGCCAACTCTGCAGCTCCACAAACATTTTTATATATCTTTTAAGTTTTGAAATTGTAATATAATTACATTTCCCTATCCTTTTCCTCCCTTTCAACCCCTCTTGCTCTCTCTCAATAAATGACAGTCTTTCTCAGCAAAAATTTGTATATATACATATATATTCCTAAATACATAAATACAATTCTCTCGGTAGTCATTCTGCTACCTGTATGCATGTGATCTCAAGGCTGACCACATGGTATTGGATAACCAACTGAAGGGCTCTTCCCTGGGGAGGACCATCTTTCCTACTTCCAGCATTCCCTAGTTGCCCGTCGTCTCAGGTTGAGGACACGTAAGCTTGCCTCCATGTTAACACGTCCATTAGTGTCATCATTGCTCAGATCTTGTTCAGGCATCCATGTTGATGAGATTTCATGGGTGTTGACTAACATTTTAGGAGACATAAAAGAGATTTTATTAAACCAGCTTAAGTCCCAACTACATTTAAATATTAATCGTTGTATTCACAAGTAAGTATTGTTCTCCTTTCTCATCAAGTAAGCTTCTCTTTGCAACAGGTTATAGAAAATCACAACCAATCAAAAGGTAGAGAACTTGAGACAGCATGGTGCCTATGTTTCATCTGCAACACAGTTCCTGTGCCGTAGGCTCAGGGATCACTCCAGGCAAGAGGCAGTGGAAGGACTGTAAGAGCCAGAGGATCGGGAGTTTGCTCTGATTCTGTTTTCACTAATTATGAACCCAAGCTACCTCTTTACTCCCCCTGTCCCAAACCTGACAGTATCACAACTCTTTGTCCAAGAAAACTTCATGCTTCACACCTCTTGTTCTTCCAAATCCCATCTCTGTCCCATCAAGAAAAGCAAGGCGGCCTGTTCAGACTCTTTTCAAATAAACCTTCACCATTCCTCAAGTCACAGGAGTTGGGTGAGCCTATTAAAAACTGAAGTGTGTCAGCCATTATTTTACTCAGAACCTCCCAATGGTTGTCTACCCTCTTTCGGTAAAAATGACATTTACCATGGCTTACCAAGCACCTTAGTCTCGACTCCAGACACCTCTACATCCATACTTCTCTTGGTACTGGCTATGTCCTCTCTGGCTTTTGTGTTTCTCTGAGATTCCTCAGACACACCAGGTATAACCCCCACCAGAATCCCTGAGCCCTTCCTCAGAACCTTTCTCCCAGAGGTAGTATGGGTCAATGTCTCACCTTCTTACGGTCTTTACTGACATGTGGCCAGGGAGTCCTACCCAGAGCCAGCGTCTAAAACGGCAGCGTCTTCCAGCCCCTCAGGTTTCAGCTCCAGTGTTTTTCACATCTTACTTATTTATTGTCCTATTGAGTACAAGTTCCTAGAGGGAAAGGCTTTCTGATCTGTTCCTTTGTCCCCAGAGAAGAGCTTGACATGTAGTAAGTGTTGTCTTTGCTGCATAAGTAAGGGAATGAATGGGTATTTGAGGGCAAAGACCCAATACAGGAAGGGATATTCTAACACTCATTTTACTTCTTAAATTTAATGATTGGAAGGCTCACTAATAAAAGTACGTATTGGCACAATATTCTTTTGAAACAATTTCATTAATTTCCAAATTCCCATGAAGTTGCTTTGATCAATGGCTACCTCCTTCAAGATGCTTTATTTTTTCTTTAAGACTCTTAAAGGAGAGGCAAGGGTGGACTGTTTGATCCTCATAGTGAGATGAAGACTACACCGTTTGTATAGTCATTATCTCATTGATAATGATAGTGGTTTTTGTTTCTATTCCATTAGCATAAGGAGCTGGGGAAGCTTTCACTGAGCCGGTTTAACCGAGCACATATGCTGATAATCATAAAGGCAAAAACTCAAGTGTTGCCGATTATTCTGGTTCAAGTGAAATCAGCCTAAAGAAAGGCAGATTTTAGCATGGCTGAAAGCACTTAATGTCGATTACAGGGGTATTAAATCTAATAGAAAAGAGATTACAGTGATCTAACCTACATGTTTGCTAGGGGTGCATTATAGTGATGAGAGCGCAGAATGATGCATCTCACAAGACCCTTAGAGTCCCGGATGTGGTCTGACTATCTCATGTAGAATTTTATCTCTTGCTCTGTCCATTGACACAAGTCATCTATTCTCTTAGGACACTCCTTAAAGTGAATTTTTATCAGACAAAATTTGTAGCCACCATTCATGCTGTTGCCATTGATCTGTCACCAATGACGTTTTGTTTCAGGTTGCCCCTCACTTCACTTCTCAATTCGTTGTCTAACTGAGCTCTTCAACGTTAGGAAGCTAGCAGTTCACATACAGGACCAAGATGCTTTTCTCTTTCTTTTCTTTTCTTTTCTTTTCTTTTCTTTTCTTTTCTTTTCTTTTCTTTTCTTTTCTTTTCTTCCCTTTCCCTTCCCTTTCCCTTTCCCTTTCCCTTTCCCTTTCCCTTTCCCTCTTCTCTTCTCTTCTCTTCTCTTCTCTTCTCTTCTCTTCTCTTCTCTTCTCTTCTCTTCTCTTCCCTTCCCTTCCCTTCCCTTCCCTTCCCTTCCCTTCCCTTCCCTTCCCTTCCCTTCCCTTCTCTTCTCTTCTCTTCTCTTCTCTTCTCTTCTCTTCTCTTCTCTTCTCTTCTCTTCTCTTCTCTTCTCTTCTCTGTCTTCTCTTCTCTTTTTTAACAAAGTAGGTTACTTTAGTATTTGAAGCAGTAAACTAGAGCCACACAGAGGTAGAGGTGAGTTTATAGATAGAAACCCCACAATGAATCCTATATAACTCATTTTATATACATTATTGGAGATGAGAGTGTGACTTAGAACATCCAGCACAGAGTGGAAAGTGGATTATGAAGGCTTCCCTGGTATCTGATTTGGTGCTCTCTTATCTACAAGGCTTCCTACCTCAACCTCTAGGTGGAAACTTGGCATCCCTCTAGAACTGAGCAAGGTCCATGAAGTGAGGGGTGGAAGTCTGCACACCCACACTATGATGCAAGTTTGTGACTCTGAACAATATAGATTCATGCTCCATCCTCATGGAGGACCAGGCCCATTGTTCACTTAGTCATTGAGTGGTTCTGAAGTGAGACACTAATCCTTTTTGTTAATGTGTGTAGGGGATATGGGGAGGAAATATATCTAATGAGAATGGCATTCTTCTTCAGTGTACAGGAGATAAGTAGAAGTGTCCTGGAGCATAGAGGTGCTATGCTCAATTTTGTTTCTGTCTTTATTTTTAGCTACTTTTCAAAGCAGTTTTATTATAAAGGGAATGTGAATAGTGGGTCTCACCCTGAGTAGCATCTTTACCATGTAGCTCTGCCATCTGCCAAGCCAGTTATCATCAGGTAGGGCATCGTTCTTTTTCTCTAGTAGTAGGTGGTGGAATATTCCAAGTATCCAAATTTATAATCTACAATAGTTTTTCTTTCTGCCAAATTGTAAAAATTAATTTAATGTGCTACAAATAGTATTTTCAGTGAATTACAATACAAAATACTACATGATGTTATATGTACTGAGAACAGCTATTGATAGGAGTTTTGGGCATGTGAGTGTCTGTTGAATATGGATATAAAATTGATTGCTAAACCTAAAGGTATTAAGAGCCATTTATTAAGTTGAATTTATTTACTAATATGTGCTTCCCCCTTGTAGTCATCAGAACTAGAAAACCTTAAATTATATACAAATAACAATTACAGTTAGGTGTTACCATAAGACAGAGATCTGGCCAAGGAGATGTGAAGAGAAGAGCATTGTATCTTTTGCACACTCCACTCGTAAACACTTCCACAACATGGTCCTTGCTTCTTGCCTCCCATAGCAGCAATATGAGAGGGCACTGAGGAAAGTGGCATATGGATCATCAACCCATACTGAACATTTTGTTGTGGTTTTGTTTTTGAGACAGGGACTCACTACAAAGCCTCCACTGTCCTAGAACTCAGTCTGTAGACCAGGCCATCCTCAAACTCACAATTTGCCTGCCTCTGCCTCTGCCTCTGCCTCTGCCTCTGCCTCTGCCTCTGCCTCTGCCTCTGCCTCTGCCTCTGCCTCTGCCTCTGCCTCTGCCTCTGCCTCTGCCTCTGCCTCTGCCTCTGCCTCTGCCTCTGCCTCTGCCTCTGCCTCTGCCTCTGCCTCCTGAGTGATGGGATTAAAAACAGGCACCACCACACCTGAACACTCTCAGATTTAAGGAGGTGAAAAAAATGAACCTTTTGTACTGAGGAACCCATGAGGAATTTGTAACAAAACACCCTAGTTTCCTTTCCCTCGGATAAAACTGGCGAACTCCATAAGGAGGTCCATGTCTGCTGCCTCTGGAAATATGACTGTCTTTTAGCACAAAGCGTCCCACAAACACTAAGCTTCCTGTGCAGGGGATGCTTGTGAAGCTCAGCATTCCTTGCTGGCTAGCTGTGTGTGCAGGTGCTGACTACAATTTAACTTTCTTCTATTGGGGCTTTGGCTTTCTTCATGAGAGTTTGCTTTCCATAGACAGTTCATCTGTTTGTCTGGTTATGATCTGTGAACTCTTTCAGCCTCAAGTTGCTACTGTTTCTACTAAGCCTATTGCTGATAAAAATGTTAGTATACATGGAGAACACTCTCATTCCCATAAAATAACTTGAATGGTTAAACAACAACAATAAGTTTCAACGGTAACTTAATGTGAAGCCCCTGTTTATAGACTGATGAGCACTGACTGGGTGACTTGACCTAGGTCTAGCATCCTGCAAGTGCAAGCCAGTGTCATCCCCCAGAACTCAGGTCTTCAGGCCATTTTGTAGGATAAAATTTTTATTGGCCTTATCTTTTTTTTCTGTTGCATGCTTTACTGTTTCTAACCGAGAAAATTAAATAATTATAAAAAACAATGATTGTGAAGTGTTAATGACTATCTGTTTTTAACATCATAGGCATGGGTAGCTTCAAAATATTAACTTTAGTCCTGTCTTCTAATATGTGAGAAAGTTCAAAATAATTTAAAATTTTTTGACTGTATGATTAAAAGATAATTTAACTAAAATCTTATAAAAGCTTTTGGTATAAATGCAGCATGTGTTGTTAAATTTTACTAAGATAAAACATATTATTCTTTCAACTTGTACCAAGTATTTATAAGAGCCAAAAATATAGGTTCTTATATTTAGAATTGGTGTTAATTGACAATTTTAACATATAAGAAGTATATTTTGGTGTCACGGAATGCATGTTGGCTCAAAACCTGTCATTACTAGTTTCTAGGAATAAGAAAGTCTGCCTCTGATGATTGTTCTAGATGTTTTTATACATTATTGCTAAATTCCATAGAAATCTAATAAGTTCATTATTACACTCACTAGGAGATAAGACTCAGAGATATTAGAGAATCTGTTCTGGATCACACAGTTGAAACTTGCCATGCCAGGATTTCAACTCATGTCTATCTGATGTCCAAACCCCAAACTTTACAACATATTCCTTCCTGGCAGAAAACAAAGCAAAGCAAAACACATATCTAGTGATGGTCAGAAGAATGGACGTTCAATGGTGAGAAGTTCAGATTCCTATCAGCAGATGGGGCTCCACCAGAGGAGCTTGTAGCTGTCTCTCTGTGCACGGAGGCATTGCAGTTCCTGAGACGTGCCATTATCAGAATCGAATTGAACAGCTCCAGGGAAGTATAGCCACTATCTGCAGCATGTGTACAAGGGATTCCCAGCTTTGAAATTAAGCGAAACATCTGGCTGTACTCTCCAGATCAGGGCCAGGGAGACTGGGACACAAATATGTGAGGGCTGAGAGGCTCCCTCCAGTAGAAATGAGAGTGGCTAGATTATAGAGTCAGATGTAAAATCTAGACTTGCAGAGTTTCTCTAAATCAGCTAGTGAGAAAGCAGGATAATAACATGAAATAAGACAAAATTAAGCTTCTTTGATAGCTACTGACTAGGCTAATGACTGTGGTCTTATGCCTTCCTTATGTCATGCCTGACAAACAGTGCATATGACATGCTTAGGGGCTGACAAGAATCCACTGCATGCAGCACCAAGTGCAGAATGTTTCCATGGTCCCGTACTTTGTCGTTTTGGCAGATGTTTATTTACACCATCCTATTTGAATGGATTTATTTTTCTAATTTTAACAAAATTATGCTGTGGTATAACATACTCCTACAAGGAACCAAATGTAGAAGAACCATCATATGTCAACCAGAAGTGGACACTAGGAAACATGTCTCTCTCAGCAGCCCACAATGGTCCTGCTTACAATCCTTCATGTTTAGTTTGATCTGCCTATACCATGAAGTCAAACTATGAACCTTTGTCCCAATGTACTAAAAATCACCAATGTGGACTTGTCTACTGTCATCAACCACAGAACTCAACCAGAGTGTCTGTTAAACTCTGATTTGAAGCTAATGACTGGACTATGTGGGAAGAGTTCATAGGATGCACGAGGGGTGCATCTCAGAGTCATTGGCTTCCCGCCCCCCCCCATAAGCTGATAATACTTGCTACATTTTAAAGTCATAGTCCATCCTCTCTTAGGGTGCTTTCGATAATCAGGAAGCCAAAAGCAGGTACCTGATGGTTGCATTTGTGCCATCCAGGGGAACTGCTTAGGCCTGGAAAGTCACACTTCTCAGTCCCACCATGAGAACCTCCTGAGCAACACTTCCCCAGCCCTAATTGACTACATAAACATAGACAAAATCAGTCCCAGCTGCCTGGGACCCTCACTGTACTTCAGGAGTGTGGCTGGAAGGATTTAGTCCGAATCCAGACTCAGAAGCTACATTCACACCGCTCTAAGCAAAATTTAATCAAAATATTTACCTCAATAATTTGGCTCAACACTTTCCTCAAATTAACTAAAGCACAATGTTCAGCCAGGTTGCGGCAGAACGCCCTGGAGCAGGGCAGAGCTGTGAAGAAAGGGGTGCCTTCGGGAGGGAGACACTACATGCAGAGGAGATGCAGTCAAAAGTGTATACAACATTTATTAGCTAAAGTACCACGAAAAGCATTCTAATCAGTCAGTTTCCTCTCATTAAATGTTAATTAGATCATATAAGCTTCCTGCATAGGAAAGTATCAGGTACTTAGCACACATTAGGAAAGAGATGAGTTACATGGGGAGACTTGGGGAACAACAGAATAAAGCAAGGACATTCTCACACATCTGGGTGACATTTCTGTTTGAAGGCATACGGGAGCTCCTTGAGGGGGACCCAGAAGATCTGCCAAAAACAAACACAAACTCCAGATTTTCACTCTTGTAATTAGTCTCTGATAGAACATTTGTTGAATTAAAAAACAAAACAAAACCCTTAATGCGATGAGCTCCTGAATCAAAGACTATGATTCTGTTTAGATACATTTGCTCACACTGTTTAAAACCACAGAGTAGGATGATCCTATCATGTTAAATGGCCTTTTATTTATAACACTTTAGTATGCTAACTCATAAACCACCTTGGCAAAAATGTTGTGAAATAAGAACAAAACTCAAGGGCTTTGTGGATCACACGTCATTAAGTATTTTTGGAAGCCAGCTATGGGATCCTAGGGGACTGAGGATAGACCAGACTCCAAAGATAACTTCCTGCCTGAGATGCAGTCAGCCCATTGGAACACTGCCATGTCATGGCACATGTCTGCTCATGAGCTCCCTTCCTGTGACCGAAGCTCACATGGTTGCTAATGATTATGAATATTACCCCTGATTTAGACACAGCTACAGAAATTAATTCCTACTTTACTAAGAGAATATTAGAATTTCTATATGAGCAGCATTCCACAGTGCTCCTCACTCCACAGTGCTCCTCATTCCACAGTGCTCCTCACTCCACAGTGCTCCTCATTCCACAGTGCTCCTCACTCCACAGTGCTCCTCATTCCACAGTGCTCCTCACTCCACAGTGCTCCTCTGGTGGCTCCATGCCAGTCCCCTACTTCAAAGCTGGCTGTCATTTCTGTCTATACATTGACAATGCAACTATCCATGTGACATGGAATGACAAGGGTCATTACAAGATTGAACCAGCCTTGGCAATGGAAAAGAGGCTGTAAGCTGATGCTTTTGAAGAAAGAATACCAAATATTTATTGAGTGCCCACTACATGATAATCATAGACAATTGTAAATAATATCTGTTGAATCTTTACCTAGCCCTACTACCACCATTCTTACAAGTTCCATTTAACAGAGGAAAGAACTGGCATATAAAAAAGATATTAAGTAGCTCACCATTGCTTGGATAGTTCCCATTGAACTCTCTGACACTCCAGAATCCAGGAAGTGTGGCATTTGTCCCCACTGGGTTTGAACTAGACACTGTGGCCCATGTCAAACAAACACAACACAGCAAAAATAAATAAATAAATAAATAGATAGATAGATAGATAGATAGATAGATAGATAAATAAATTCCTTTCCATGATGTGATTATTGAAAGACTTGGCACCTGTTTTATAAATAGATGCTTTTCTGCTGACTTCGATGAAACAAGTTGCTGTGTGAAAACAGCCATGGTATACAGGGCTTAGAGCAGTTTCCAGCTAATAGCCAGTAAAGAATTTGGTTCACAATTCAATAAAACCTTTCTATTAATCATAAGTGGCTCCTTCCCCAAATGCCTCTTCTGATGAGACCACAGACCCTGGACCAATGGCTTCATTATAGGCTTGTTAAGACCCAAAATAACAGAGGACACAGCTAAGTGGAGATTCATGTACCACCCAACCTGTGAGATGATAAACAGTGTCGCTTCAGACTCACTCGGTTTGGAGCAGTTTGTTATGAAGCATAATGTAATTGATATTTTTATATAAGTAGTTTCTTTGGACTGGAACATTCCCTCCTTGAGAAAAATTCCAGAAGACCCCTGAGGCTGTCAAGGCTCACAGACAGTGAACAATTTCTTGGGGAAGGCGAAGACTCTTGGGTGGAGCTGCCTGTAAGCTGTGCAGAGAACTCTAGCAGAATCCCATCCAACTAGTAAGTGGAGAAGACAGGACCGGGGCTCCCTAATCTATTGTCTTTGTCACTATAATGCCATTGTCATGGTGGTCAGCATACAGTCACAAAGCCACCATCCTCATTAACGCCACTGCCATCACCCTGACTAAGATGTCTTAAGTATTCTACACAAATTCCTTCATCTGATCTTCAAAATGACTCTATTGTTGTAATTTTTATATTAATTAAAACAATAAAACCAAGCTATGAAGCTGGCAACTTAAACTCATCCACAGCAATGATTCAAAATTCAGCTCAACTGACAGACTGCAAAGCTCAGGTCCTTTTCTTCCAGCTCCTCTGTAACCTGCGTGCTCTCCAATAAAGAAATAACTCTTTGCAACATAAAAAAAAAAACTTAAAGCAACTCATTAATAAAGTGTTGGTAACCGAGCCTACCTGGTGGGAAGCTTTTCTGACACCACCAAGAGTTCGTATAGAGTCTGAGGGTGTGGTGAGCTGAAAACTACTTCGTTAAATTCCATACAGCACTTCTTGTTAGCAGATATAACAGAGCAGGGATTGAAACAGCACCAATTATATGATGCTAAGTTTCTTCCCAAAAAGGAAAGTCATAAAATCTGATCTAATGTAATACTAACTTGCATTGCATATGAAATCTTGACTAAGTCCCTGCTGCACATTAGATGAGAGTCCTCACGCTCTTTGGCAGAGCCTCGAGGTCTGGCTGGCTGAGTTACGGGAGCCTCAAGTTGGGCTTAATTCTCCGCACAGTCACCATCCATGAGAGTCAAGTGTGATCATATCCTGTCAGGGCCTTGAATCACAGCCCTGATTTCTCCTGCTAGATTGAGCACGTTGCTTAGCCCAAGCTCAGGGTAAAACTTTTGTGAGAAAAGAAAGCAAGCTTAGGGAGGGGAGGATGTTTTTAAAAGCATAGGGAGGACGGAGAATTTTTGTTCTTTTTCACTTTAGCAAAGGATCCCCAAATTCGCAAGCTCGTTCTGAGTCGTGGCCCATGTGAGTCACTGAGGATTTTGATGCACTTGGATTTATTATAAAGCTCCCTTTGCAAATTAAGCAGAGAAAAGGCAGAGTTACCGAGGAATGGAGTGCTCAAACCGCACACTCCTCTCCTTCACCTTCTTTTCCCGTGGTGCTACAATCCATTCCACTTTTGCCCTCTTAGATTTTGATTTTTTAAACCATAAGTACACACAAAAAAATCCTATGTGTATATTTTACAGAAGCTAAAGATTCTCTTAAATCTGATATTCTTCCTTCAGTAGAAACAAAAGAATAGTTTAATGCAGTGAGTTATAATGACCCCGATTAGACTGTTTAAATATTTAAAAATCTAACTGGGGAGGATATGATATACACAAAAGTATCCAAATAGTGGATGTGCCAATAAGTGTCACTTTAAAACAATACCTAAGTCCATGTCGCAAATAAGACTGCTGGCATGGTTCCAGGTCCTAGCCATTGCTTCATTAACCATCTTTTGGAGACTTGTTCTATTTCTATATTTAGCCTCTGACCTCCTTTTTGGTAAGCCGGCATCACGGTTGCTGTCTTGACAGAATCCTTCAGCTTTCAGCTGTCAGCCTTCATCTTCCAAACTCACACTCTCTTAACCTGATTGCATTAGGCTCAGTGGGAACAAGACAATGACCTCAGTGGTGCTCATTTTGCTTAACAGGAAGGAGGCTTGGCTAGAGGAAGAAGGAATGGGGCTGTCATCCTTGATTCCATGCAGAAGCCTGGGAAAGACAGAATGAAACTTGTGACTGTCTCATTTCTTATGCAGAAACCGTTGAACTCTGGCTGTGTCCCTCTCAGCATGAGCTCGGACTTCTCCTTTTTCTTCATAATTTCACCAGAACTAATTGTTTTAAAACAATGCACTTAGAACTGCATGGCATTAGAGAACGCAAATATGACTGTCAACCAATTTGGATTTCCTTTTCCTCTCTAGACCTTTAGGTTTTAATCACCAAACATTTCTCTCTCCCAAGTACTGCCTCTGCACTCTGCACAGTGCACCTCCTCTGCCCTTTGGGCACAGACACTATTTAGATACATGTTTAGAAACTCCTTTGGATGAAAAACCCTATAAAACAAATTATGTCCTCCAATCTGTGGATGCCCTGGGGAACACTGAGGTGTGCAGAACTGCCTGCCCCTTCCCTAAATGGTCCCAGATGACTGTGTATACTTCCCTAGTTCCTCGGTCTGTTTCCTATTACTCTCTGCCCCCCCTCTACTGCCAACGTAGTGTGCCTACTTCCTTTCCCTCAAATTCTGACCCCTCCAAATGTATCCCCTAAAAATCACTTTTTGTTGTTGTTTGTGGAAGTAAAAAAAAAAAAAAGAATCTTAGCCATCATGATTTACTTTCTGACCCACAAGTTCAAATCTGTAGCCCTCTGGGATTCTCTAAAAGAAGCACTCCAAAGAACCAAAAGAGCACAGCTGTATCGGATACAAAAGACGGTCACTACAGGGATAAAAATAAACAAGCTTTTAATGACCATCGCAGCCTATGTTTAGTATTTTATTTTGGAAATTGATTTCTATTTCACCCAAAGTCCTATAAACATCCAGCTCATCGGAGGCAGTTCCTCCTGTAGTCATATTTGCTGAACTTTATTGAATTTCCTTTTCTTAATGAGTCATGAGGCCCGAGTTAAATGTTAAGCATCAGTGTTTTTGGAAGGAACGGGTATATTTACTTTCTCTTCAATTAAGGAAAAGCTTGTTGACCTCTGCCACTGAGCCTTGTGCTTGCTGATGGCCTGGATTTGCATTTACCAAGCCATTATGCTAAATCCCCCCACAGTATTGGGATAGTGTTTTATATATTTTAGGGAAAGTAAAGTTTAAGACCCAGTTAGGGGCTCCACAGTTAAGAGCATTTGCCCTTCTTCCAGAGGACATGAGCTCAGCTCCCAGCACATATGACAGGTACTGGAACTTTAGCACCAGAGGATCTGACCCTCTGCTCTAGCCTTGCCTCCACTCTAATGCATGCACTCTCGTCCAGATACACACTGCAATAATACCGATAGGCCTTTTAAAATGAAACCCAGGTACTCCTAGAACATCTTATAGAAGTATGTGATAGCACTATTACTGAGCCAGTTTCTAAGATTTGAACCTCAGTAGCATGGCATTTTAAAATCTCCCAGCTCCACAATCCTACACCGACTCTGGTGATATAATGTGAGGACCACTGCTTTAGATGCCTTTGGTTTAGCTCCTTACAGATACATGGATGCCTCTCAGACACACTGTAATTTGTCTGAATACCTATGTAGATGAAGAACAGCTCACTAACTCCTGCAACAACCAGTGCCATCATGGGTCAGTCATGAGTTAGGGATTCCCTTGTAAAGAACCTATATCTACCTTCTTGTAATGTACTCTTAATAATTCAAATTCTTTCATTTGAAAATGCACTGATAAAGCTCAAACACATCGCAGAGCATATGTGCTACAGTATTTAAATACAGTGTCTAAGTTCTATCCCCCTGGGGTATCTTACCTACATTCAATTCCTCAGTTTCTCATTTCATGCTAATAGCATCTAAGATGCTCATTTATGTCACATTATCTTTTGAGAGCTCCCTGGCCTACTGAGTCTCTCCATGGAGAGATATCCCCGATACTCACATCTCAGCTCATCCAAAAGCATAGCAGCTACAGCTGCTCAAACCCCCTCTTTCTCCAATTTTTTTCTCATTCAGTAAATAAATCTCCTTCCCACTGCCAAGACTAAGACTCTGAACAGTGAGGGTTTCATTCTTGATCTATTCTTTAATTCCTATGCCAAGTTATTACACAAAGCAAACTTACATAATTAGTTTCTTAAGAGACATCATTCATATCATATCCCCAGTGTCTAAATATAGTAGATATTCAGTAGGCATCTGCTGAATTAATATTAAATTAATCATTAGTGCCATTAAATATGTTTCAAATTTCTTGCGGAAACCAGATGTGCTATGAACCCTGCCGCCTCTTGATCATACAAGACCAGAGACCCTCTCACACTGTGGAAATGCTGTAAGGCTCATGCTAGCTAGCTACTATTCATATACTATTGCTGTACCCTCATGAGCGTATCTTTCCTTGTCCATGGTCACATATCATCCTTGGCTATCACATGGATTCACAGATTGTTAGGACATTAACACACCATGGGACTCATGATTTAACTCCCTAGTCAGAAGGTACACGAAACCTAGGATGCAAATGATGCTTTTCATCAAGGGACATACCGAATCAGTATGGTCCTCCTTAAAATCAGAAGGCATATGCTCATTCTGAACATTAGTTTTTCTGAGTACCTATTGTCATTCTTCATTCTTAAGTCTATTCTCCAAACATACATTGCCCAGCAATTGGCATTTTACTCATGTTTTTTTAGCACTCAAAAGATCTCAAAAAGATTTTATTAGAAACATCAACCTTCAAATACTTTAAACTAGGGCAAGATTTAACTCTCTCTACTATGTTATATGCTTCCATGAGTAAAAGGCAAAAGTTAAAAATACTGGGGAATATTAATCGTTACCTTCCCACACCCATAGGTGAGCATCGTCTGTCTTAATCTTCTTGCTTGGCACACAGATTTAAGATTTAGTTTTGTGATGCATGGCATGTTAGAACTATCATCCATGTGTTGTCTAACAAGAAAGATACTAGATCCTTGTAGTCAGAGCACACTGGTAATGTCACCGGTCCACATTAAGATGAGCTATGAGTTTAAAACATCCAGCCAATTTTGAAGACCTAATAAACTACCTTATTAACAAGTACATACTGGTTATGTTTTGAAATGATATTTTTAAAAGATAGTTGAGTAAAATATATCATAACAGTCAAGTTTTTTACTTATTATTTGCTAGTGTGGCCACTATATTTAAAATTATATGTGGGAACCTTCAATTTTATCAGACCGTATTTCTATAGGTCTTAGTCATAAGAATCATCACCTCTGTTTTGCATTTCTTTATTTTCTAACTTTTCTTAGTAATATGTTCTTTCATATTTGTGACACACATAAAGAAAGAGAAAGAGCGAGAATGACAAAGACAGAGACAAAGAGAGAGACAGAGAGGGACAGAGAGAGGAGAACTAGGCCTAGATGGAAAATTATTTATTTAATTATTTCAAGATGTTTTTATGTAGTACTTTTTAAATTTTATTTTTTTAATTTCAGCAAGAACATTTACTCATTCTCTCTGAAGCTAGGTAACTGGTTACAAAGAAAAACATTTCTCCTGTTCATTCAGATGGCATGGTTCTAGGCCAGGGTCTGTTTCTCACTCACTCACTCACTCACTCAGTGATTACTGTTTTGAAATGAACAGTAACCACGTCTTTTCCCAACAATACATTATTCTCTTTTTTCTTTTCTCAAGAGATACACTAGGGCCCAGTCACATGTTCTTTGAAGCCCCTTCTTGAGAATCTCCAATCTCCAGCCTTCCTTTGGCAAGTCCAACACCCTTTCAATGACAGTGTGATATCACTATCTAGTTAACATTAAGTTGTAAGTTCCACAAAGCTGGACCCATACGTGTCTAAACACTGGCTGTCTTCACAATATGTTTTCAGTTTATGTTGCCCCTCTTGCTTTCCAGTAGTGGGTTGCGTGGTATATACACAGAAGATTCATTTTCTTTCTCCCACTCCCTTTCAAATCAGGTGCAGTTTGAAAGAAAAGTATTTTTTTAGTCCAATTCCCTTTGAATAATAATAAGGAAAAATACAGAAAGATATCCCGCTGCTTCCTGCTGAATTATTTCAAGGCTGTTTTAAAGCTGATCTACCTAACTTTAATCGGGTGCAGACAAGAGCTTGATGATCTGTGCATTCTAAAATTTCTCTGCTCCAACACAAACTCACTGCCTGACAAGGAAGCCTGACACTTGGAGGGCTGTACTGTCTGACAAACCAGATTAATAATGAATGAACCCATCTTGTATAATCAGAAAGGGGAGGAATGCTACAAATTAGGAATAAGTATGCTCTTCATTATGGATGGCAGCGGGATGCTGCTTAGGCTATCACTGATGCTCAAATTAGCTGTGGGGCACAGGGACCGCATGCTGCTCTCACTGTTTCTTGCTTCCTCTTGAGAGTTTCCTTCTCAAGGGATTTGTGGAATGAGAAATGCAAACTTGGGAGATACGTTTGCACCTCGTGAGATTGGTGAGTCCTTCTTATTCATCCAGGGTGTATAGACACTGTAATGGGTTGCATTTCCATGTTAAATTAAGTTAAATTTCTCATAGTTTCCACATAAATTAGATCAAAATTATGCCAAGATGGGATGCTTTGTAGGATTTCTAGTACTCTCAGGAGATCCTTATTTTGAATATCATGCACTTTCAGAAAAGAAACGAACTGTCCATCTCTGAATCGGAGATGCTGCCGATATTCATTTGGTTGGAGCTTGGCTTGCTTGAACATGTACTAGCAAACACTAGCTGTGAAAACAATGCACACACCAGCACACCATGCCCAAATCCATACAGAAAGAAATTAAGTGCACACTCCCAGAGAAGGTACGAGAAAAGGCAGTCAGCACCATTGCATCTACAAGGGAAGCTACAACCAGAGCACACCCTGGTGACAAACATTGCACAAATAGCCGAACTATTTTCCTGATCCACAGATGGTTGGGGGGGGGGGGGGCTGAGAAGAGCTGATAACCTCCCCATGCATCTACAGAGCCCTAGGGGAAATGATGAAGATTTTCTTTAATTGATGGTTTCAGCCATGTCTACTTGTCCCTTTTCCATTATTAATATCTTGGCGCTTTGATGCCATGAAGGTTGAGTTAAGAATGGATTGAGATCAGGCTAGGTGATAGCAACCTATGGCTCTTTACAGAAACGAAGAGAGACGATGACTGTTGTTACACACATATTTCATGAGAAAGGTCTTTAAGGAGTCAAAGTTAGACCCAATTGAAATAACCAATGTGGTATTCTCAAGCTTTATTTTTTGTTTGTTTTGGTTTTTTGTTTTTGTTTTTGTTTTGTTTTGTTTTGTTTTTATGCGCCTAAACATGTGGAGAAGCAGAGGGAATACTGTTCTGAAACAGATGAAGAAGCTCTCTGTTGCCCCACCTGTTGGCACCTAGTATATGAACTAGATGAGATCATCGTGTCTATTCTGGAGGCCTTGAAAAGATCTGCCAAAATCAGAGGAATACCTCCAGCAGCTGATGAGGTGCTAAGTCAGAGCTCTGGAGGATGGAAATTTCCAAGGGGGTGGGGAGAGCAGGACAGTGTGTGGCTATAATAAACCTGGACCTCCTTCCCAGAATTGGGGAACCAGAATGTGTCTGACATTATTTGCTGTAGGAACAAAAGCAAATGAGTAACAGAACACCTTGTCTCAGACCCGTTCCCTTTCTGTTGCCTCCCACTGCAAATGTATTGTCACCAGGAATAGTTATTTCTGAGCTATATACTCTCAAAAATGAGCCTGCTGGTAGCACCCTGCTGATCTGAGTGGCCTGCACTGCCACCTGAGGCCATGGTCATGTCCAGGTCTGTGCTGCCACCCAGGGCCCTGTCTAGGTCCATAGGTTCTACTGCAGCTGGGGGGGGATGGGGCTCTGTGTTGATGTCCTTGGCTCATTTTACCACTAAAGGCCATGAATTTGCCCATGGTATGTGCTGCAGCCTGAATCCATGTACATGTCTACAGACTGTGTTGCCAAAGAGGGCCATATTGACGTGAGTGGCCTTGGCTGTTTCCTGAGACCATGTGAATGTCCATGGTCCAGGCTGCCTCCCGGGGGCTTGTCCAGGTCTGTGGTCCTACTGCAACTGGGGACCATGTCTGTGGTCTTGCTGTCACCAGAAACCATGTGGAAGCCCATGATCTTTGCCCACGCTGACTATAAAGAACAAGGAAGCTCCTTTTCCAGTGATATTGATAACTGCAGATGCAATTGAGAAAGTGGGACATGGAAGGCTTCTGTGACAATCTACATCCCTGAATCCCCTCCTCCAGAGTAACAGCTGAAACAGGAAGCCATGGAAGAGAACTTTTAAAAGTGTGCTAAGGATTCTGAAGTGTAGCGCTCCACAGCTGATGGCTTCTAGTGGGAGTGAGGAAGGACACGGACTCTGTTCTCTTTAAGGAGCAAGACCCTGAGAGTTTGATGATGCTACAAGAATATACAGATAACACAAATTGGACATTTTTAAATTATTTTATTTTGGAGGATGTCACAAGGGTGGGGGATAGACACAGAAGAACTAGAAAGTGAATATGATCATGGTGCATGATGTGAAATTCCCAAATAATCAATAAAAAATATTGTGTTGAAGAAACCAACTTGTGATTAGTAGATAGGAACTGTGGGGCAAAACTTTCCTAGCTTGGAGCAGGTAGTTCAACAGGTGCTTTGCAAGAGACTGTGCTCTAAAACTCTTCCAGAGGGCGGGTTTGCTCTCAGAGTTTTCTTTGTATCTTAGCATCCATCCTTTTCTCTGAAAGGTATTCTGGGCTTTTATCATTTACTCTGCCTGGGAGGGACTTAGTGAATCTGATCAGTTTCAGGGACTCCCTGAAGCTCCTTTGCATTGTTTTCCTTCCTGTTTAAAGTGTTTGCCTTCAGGATAGAGTATCTCAATCTTGGAGGAAACTGTTACCCAACACCAGCACTGGACAAAGTGTCCGTAACCAATCCTAATTTCTAGAACCTTTGTGGAGGCACAATGAAGCAGTCAGAGAGGCTGCCTAGAAGAGGTTACTCTACATTACCCCTCTGTGCTCATGGAAACTACAGGGATCCTTACAAGAGGGGGAGGGGAAGGTGAACAAAAGACAGTCAATCTAACTGCAAGACTCAGAATTCTGAGTCATGACAAAAATTCAGAAAGTGATGGTTGGCTTTTAAAATTAATATAACCAGGTATGTATGCATGGTGGCTAAAGCATGGACTCCCAGCGTTTGATGTACAGGACAGGTGACCAGGAATTCAAGGCCCTCCTCAGTTATACGTTAACATTGTAGGCTAGCTTAGTCACATGGGACCCTGTCTCACAAACCTCCCCCAAAGTAAAGTAATAAAAAGCAAAAGAGAGGCTCATTCAGTGGGCACAAACCCTTGTGTCCTATTCTCAATACTGCAAACTTTTTTTGAAATAAAAGTATATTCTTGTCTTTTAATTAACATAGAAAGCAGTGAGTTTTTGTTTGTTTCCTTTTGTTTTTGTTGTTGTTATTGTTTGTTTGTTTGTTTGTGGGGTTTTTTTGGTTTTTGTTTTTTGTGGTGGTGGGTTTTTTTTTTTGCCAGTTTTATTTGTTTAGTTTTAGTTTTTGTTTTTGTTCATTTGGGATTTTTGGTTTTTTGGTTTTGGTTTGCTTTGTTTTTTTGAGACAGGGTTCCTCCGTTTAGCCCTGGCTATCCTGGAACTCACTCTATAGACCAGGCTGGCCTCAAACTTTCAGAGATCTGCCTCCCTCAGCCTCCAGAGTGCTGGGATTAAGGTCTAGCAGCACCACCACCCACTGCAGTAGGTTTGATTATGGCATTCTCAATATTCATTCTATCAATCCTCTTTCCAGGCTCTTCTCTGCCCTTCTGCTCCCGTCTTCATCCTGTTCCCTTCCTCCCCAGCTGTCTTCTGTGCACTTTCATGTTACATGTATTCTGTGACCCCACCCCAAATCCTCTCTAATAAAAACAAAGCCATGTATGGTAGCCTATGCCTGTTATGCCAGCATCCAGGAAGCTGAGACAGAAGGATCGTGACTTCTAGGCCAGCCTGAGGTATATAGTGATTTCTTCTTTCAAATAAAGCCATGGTGGTAGTGTGCTTGCTTGGTGCTGCAGATGAACAGATAAATAAATAAATAAATAAATAAATAAATAAATAATAAGGAGGGATATGAGCCAAAGAAGGAGGAGCTCTCTAGGAACTGGAAAATATGAGTTCCCTCTGGAATCTCCAGAAGGCACCCAACCCTATGAGACCCAAGTTGAATCAGCAAACCCATTGCCAACATTTGTGACATCTGGCATTGAAAGTTAATAAATCTGTGTTGTTTCAAGCCACCAAATATGTGATAATTTCTTTCAGCAACAGTAGAAAACTAATAAAGTAGCAGAAAAATTATCCTGAGATATGTTTAAATATGCTTGTAACTTATAGCAGAAGGACTGGTGCAGACATGAAGGGCCTCGTGGTAAAACCTCAGAAAAGGCGGGTATTGAAAGCGATATCAGGAAGAGTGCGCGTGGTCCTCCCCATAGCCTTTTGCTTCAAGCGCAACCCCAGGGAGCAGCTTTCAGGGGCTACACATTAATAGTTTAAATAACTGTCTTAAATAAGATCACCAAAAAAGCAATAGGCACAGGGAATTCCTTTGTAGCACTGCTAACAGGGTGTAGCTCAGGAGACAGATAGACATATTTACTTTGTGTTTTAGATGTCTAGGTGCCATGGAGCCTTTGAAATGACACAGACGTGTCACATGAGACACGGTGCCCACAGGTGGTGGAAAGAGGGAGAGCAAAATCGAAGTGGCAGATCCCCGAAGTCATGGAGGCTGCACCAGGGATCCTGCTTAGGAACGCTAACAATGAGTGAAATTAGGTGGCACCCTGGGAGCAAGACACAGTTGACATCCATGGTGGTTGCTTGTATTATTCATGAACACAGGAAGACTACCTGGAAATCATCCAAAAGAGCTGTTGGTCCTGTATGAACCAGGGAAGGGCAAGGCTCTCATTCTACACTATATAGCCCACCTGTATTCCAGGATGAGGCGACCTGGACTAGACTAGGCCAATGATTAGCAAGCAAGCAAAGAGATAATCCATCGACCATCTTGGGATAGGGAGAAACTTCTCTGGGAATTTTGTCTCTGAGACTTGGGAAATATTTCTTTGTGGAATCTAAACCAGATTTAAGCCCAAGGCAAGAAAGCTGCGAGGCAGATTAAATTGCTTTGTTACCAAACTCCTCGCAGAACATTTTTCTTCATTGACTGTGTCTTCAAGGATGCGGTATCAACCCCACAAAATTCATATTAGGAAACAGAAGACATAATCATCTGCCTTAGAACCTGAACCCTAGAGAAGTCAGATGTTCAACATCAAAAGAGGATGCGTTCTTATTTTCCAACAGCAATTTCCAACAAAAGAGGATTCAAATATGCTCCTAAGCAGGGTGCTGCGAGAGTGCTCTCTATACAAAATCCTGCAAAACAGCACTGAGACTTTCAGGATTTTATTCCCCTGTACCAAATAAACGCACTCTGCTGTCTCTTCAGGAGTGTTGGGTGTGAAATGGAGTTTTCAGATACTCCCTCCCATATTCTACTACAGGACTCCAAGACATCCCAGTGTCTGTTCCCAAGTGTTTTTTTCAGTGGGTAGACCCGGATGGGGCTGGGTTTGCCTCTCAGCTGCACTCTGAGATTGACTGTGCTTTTTGTTGAGAGAGACTCTGGATTTCCTCCAGATCATCTCCAGCCTTTTCCTTTTGGTTTGTCATGAGTGTTAAGTTAAACCAGTTTGCTTTGATGAGATTCCAGTGTTCCTCTTGGGGAAGAAAGGAAAGCTTCTTACTTGACAAGATGAGCAGGAAAGAGCAGAGATTGGTTGCATTTAATCAGCCCTCACACAAAGCTCAAGCAAAACAAAGCCGAAAATACCCTCTTGACTGACTCAGAGTCAAATGTAGTTAGTGATTTCAGGCAGCTGCAAATTCCAAGCCATGAGCCAAGGCTCCGTGAACTCATTCAGCAGCATGTACGTAGATATAAGCAGATATTTAGAGGGTATGTCATTGTTGTTACAATGAAGACCAGAGGTTTCATTAAATTAATTTCATGATCACTTATTAAGGAAGAGTACAGTTTGGAAAAATTAGAATGTGGCATCACAAGATCTGGTCTGATGTCTAGAATTTCACCCCTTCTTCCCAGTTGTGGAAAGAGCAGCCCATGGTTTAATCTTTCTGAACCTTAAGTTCTGCTCCTATAAGT
This sequence comes from Mus minutoides, assembly GCA_902729485.2. Lineage (NCBI taxonomy): Eukaryota > Metazoa > Chordata > Mammalia > Rodentia > Muridae > Mus > Mus minutoides. The sequence continues at coordinate 321,725 of LR750607.1, forward strand.
TAGAGAGATCATTCTATTTTTGTGCCTAGACATTCAAGCAATTTATAACCCCAAAGGAGAAGCCACAGGGATGTATAACAGACTGTAAAATATGTCAAGATACCCACATCGTAAGCCATCAGAGAAATGCATATTAAAATTATTTTGATATTCTACCTCACATTGATCATAATGGCTATTATCAAAAAATCAAATGGCAACAATGTTGTTGATGTTGAGAAAGAGGAGCCTCAGTGGCTGTTGGGGTGAAATAGAACTATCATACAAATAAGCTATTCCACTCTTTATCCTACTGTAATGATACTCACTCATCAATGTTTCTTGCTGTTGTATTCACAGTAACTAGGAAATGGAATCAGCCTATGTGTATATCAACTGATGAGCAGATAATGACATTGTGGTACATATGCATAATGAAATTTCAATTAGCTATTAAAAGAAATAGAAATATGAAACATAGGTAAATACATATAACTAGGAAAATTATATTAAGTGAGGTAAATCAAGCCTAGGCAGGGAACACTGTATTCTTACACATATGTGAGTCTTTCAAATTTCTAAGTGTTTAAGATGGAGTACCTATAGAAGCCAGGAAAATAGAAAGATCCCATGAAATTGTGAGATGTCTTAAGAGAGTGGGGATAATAGAATGTAGGGAATACAAAAGCATAGAGGGGTAGAAAGGTTTTAATCAAGGATAGAAGTAATGAGATGGAGAAGACATGGGGGCTGAGCGAATCAAACTATTATGAAAAAACTGTATGGAAATATATTATAATCTAACTAAAACATAATTTTAAAAAACTTTGAAGAGATACTTTGAAAGGCTGAATAATACTGAATTAGAAAACAAAACTCCCAGTGCCAGGCATGGGATACCACCTTATGAGGCCCCAGCAAATTCAAAACAGTATTTACAATTCTTGGTTGCCTACCAGACCAAGATGGCATGACCCTATTATTGAAGACCCCATATTCTTTGATTGCAAGATATAGAGAAATCAAGCTGAAGTGAACTAGAAGCTTCCTCCCTGCTGGTTAGCTTTCATGATGTCAGACGATGCTTTGCTGCCAACTGTATCAACTACAATACCAACCTACCAGGCAAGCTATGTCCAGTTGTGTAATAATGGCATGACTATAGTGGGGGCAACCAACTCTCTTTGCTGTGATTTGAGGCCCACTATGCAGAAGGAATCCATTCCTGGTACTGTAATTATGCCAAAACCCCATTCCTGGGACCCTGGGAAAACTTACTACCATAGTTTAGCTAAACTGACAATGAGTCAAACTGCTTTCTAAATATTTATGCTAATACCCATAGGGAAATGCTACTCTCTGGCTTAATTGGAGAAGCCACTCTTTGCGGTGAACTGTGATGAATGCAGAGACTCATGACTGCTCCAGATGCTGTGAATTAAGTGACAGTTTAATGACAAGACATTTATATAACCTCCTCTGAAGCTCAGGGAATACAGTTGAAGAGGGGACAGGAAGAATTTAGCAGCCAGTAGATAGCGAAAGGGGCTGTGAAATGCTATTTTCTAAGCATGGTGCAACCTTTAAAAACATGAACTCACAGCAGTTGCACAGTCACACACACTGGGCCTGTGCTAGAATGGGCTTGTCAACAATCAGGAATGGATGGGAGAAGGGCCACAGGACGCTGACCCTTTCTGCTGATCTACTGACTTCTCATAGATTCTGGAGGAGTCAGTTATTGTCATCAAATCTGTACTCAGTGATGATCCCACAGGGCTCCAGTGGATAGATCCAAATGCATGGCTACACAAATGGCTCTAATTAAACTCATTAGGTAAAAATACCAAATATGGGAAGGACACTTGTAGGGAGAAGAGAAGACTGGCAGGGGGGGGGCAGGAAGATAAGAGAGATTGTAAGTGTAAGAGTAATCACAATGTGTTATATACATATATGACATTGTCAAAAAATAAATTTAATCATTTTTTTAAAGTAACAGTCCATGGTCAGTGTTGTGTGAATGCAAAGGATCCAGAGATCCAGACAAGCAGAACGGGCATGAAAAAAAGGGGGGTGGAGGGCATCAAGTCCATTCTCAGAGACAGGCAACATTCAGAAAGATAGAAACACTAACAACTGTGTGGGGAAAGTCACATGACTATAAGTGTCCAAGCTATGCTTGAAGAAGAGTTGGGAAACTATGGCTGGGGCAAAAGGTGTTTGACCAAGAACGATGGGGCTGTGAGAAGATCTGGGAAATGAGAAACTGAGAGTCAATGTGGCTATGTGACAGAGACCCTCCTGTCCCAGATACAGGACTGGCACAGGAGGAAAGGTGACAGCAACATTGTCTTGAGTTTTACCCTAGTGACGGGTCTTGTTCATACTTTAACTTTCCAAAGCGTTAACATCTCTGCATTCTGCTGATCCTCAGTGGGGAGCCTTGTTATGCAAGTCCCTTTCTCCATTCATTAGCAGCTCTGAGCATCTCAACAAATATCCCACCGGAGCTCTGTGCTTTCTTCTTATCCCTAACCAACCCCAAGCTGAGGAAAGCTGATGGCTTAGGAAGCCCAATATGAATTCTAAATATGCCAAAGCCACCATCTATTATCTGTCTTGCTGCTTCTAAACAAAGCATGGCAGATAATTTCCCTGGCCTGCACATGCTTTTGGTATCCCTCTGCCCAAATGAGAGCTTGCAGCTGTCTTGCAGCTGAAGTGCAAACTGCACTGTGTTTCAAGATAAACTGTATTGTTTTCTTCTCTCTGATCTCATTATCTACGCATCTGCACACAGAACTGCACTTCCTGTACACACACACACACACACACACACACACACACACACACACACACACATTCAATATGTCAAGTTGATGGGTGGAAAGTTAAACATAAAAAGAGCTAGGTGATATCAAAGGAAAAATTGCTATCAACCTTTCAATTGGTAATATGAAAGATGTGACAGTCCTGTCACTTAAAATAAAGATGAAATAATTGCATTTCTTAACAAGATAATCTTTGTGATTTGGATAATGGGATCTATCTAAAATATAATTTCTCTTTGAGATTGGTAGTGTCAGCATGTGAGCTTATTGGGTGCCCACCTTATATAGAATACAATAGTTAAGAGTGTAAATGTGGGAGGAGTGGGTTTTAGCTTAATGGATCCAGGGGAAAAGGAAGGGAGGAAGGAAGGAAGGAAGGAAGGAAGGAAGGAAGGAAGGAAGGAAGGAAGGAAGGAAGGGAGAGAGAGAGAGAAAGAAAGAAAGAAAGAAAGAAAGAAAGAAAGAAAGAAAGAAAGAAAGAAAGAAAGAAAGAGAAAGGAAGGAAGGAAGGAAGGAAGGAAGGAAGGAAGGAAGGAAGGAAGGAAGGAAGGAAGGAAGGGTGAGCAAAGGAAGAAAGAAAGACAAGAAGAAAGCATGAAAACATTCTGGCTGAAACCCATGGCAATCATCTCAGAAATGTTTTTTAAATATAAGCGTAGCAGAGGGAAATTGGAGGGAGCATGAAGACAATTGTAGATTCTTTGTTTATCATCACAACTATGACATCTTCTAGGAAAGCACTTGACACATGGTTGATACTGGTCAATTGTTTTTTGAGTAAATAAATTAAAAAAAAAACAAAAATTAACTAACCTTATTCCCAATAATTAATTGAAAAAAATAGAAGATAGGAAACTATAGTGAAATAAGCAGATGAATTAATATTTTATATGCACAGCCATTGAACAGTTACTTGAGACATGTTCTGCTATACGATGAGATAGGAAACCCCACAAAGCATGTTGGGAGACATAGAAGCAGATGCTTGATCAAGAACCATGTGACATGTACTGTGATTGGTTTGCAAAATAGTCTGTGCTATCACATGAGAACACTGTTGAAATTGCCAAAGAGAAGAGTTCATGGAATGATCCCGGAAAGAGTGATGTTTGGTGAGAGAACAGATAGATGCAAAAATGGGTAATGTGGATGGAGGTCTATCGGAAGAATGTGCCTGTCAGATGGAAAAACAATAGCTAACCAGGAGCAAGAGAAGGCATTGTATATGATGGTGATCCTTTGCTGTTTGTAGATGAGAATAGGCAGAACACAGCAGAGACCAGGGAATGAAAGACACCGTAGGCTCTGCTGTTTGGAATTCCACATATGGCACAGAGGCAGCTGCAGAGGGTTGTAGGCAAGCAAGTTCCATGTGAACTGTGAGATAGGATCTTGCACGTAACTTAGCCAGGCCACAGCACCCCAAGTACTGAGGTTATAGGTGTGAGTCGCCACATTCAGATCTTGAACTTGTTTTGAAACCAAAACTTGCCATTTGAGAAGACTAGCTCAGAGCAGATCAATCCTCTTGTCAAGAACAAATAGAAATAATTTAGTAGTTTTAAAACTCTTAGTTTGGACACATCTGAGAACTACTGACTCACTAGGATTTGAGGGTTAATCTGCAGATATAACAGAACTCATCAAGGCAAACACAACATTCTATCCTTCTTTTTCCTCAGGTAATTCCAACCCACACTGTCATGGGTAAAGATGCTTTGAACAGCATATGCTTCCAGCAATCTGAATCAGAAAGACAAAAATTAGACTTCAGAGCTACCAGTGAGGACTTGAGGTCAGATTCCAAACAAACAAGAAGGTTCAGAGAAGTGAAATCAATAGCTAAAATGCTCACCGTCATTGTTGATTGGTGAGTTGTGTGGACAGGCAGTTTCCTTTTATATAATTATGAAACACACTTTATTTTTCTTGATCCTTCCCTTCCTGTCCCCTTGTCCCCTTTGTACTGTTCTCCTTTCTCTTTAAAATTAGGCACCTTCTCAGAAAGATAAACAGAATTCCAGACCTAAGTATAAAATAATGAACTACAAACTGACACTACAAGATGCTAGAGTTGAATACCTGGGCTGGTGAGAGAATATCACAAGCATGTTTCACACACACACACACATAAAATTGGAAAGCCATACTTTCACCTACATTAAAAACTCTATAAAAACATTATTAAGAAAGTAAACATAGAAATTAGAAAGCAACATTGCAAAATATAGCTCTAATAAAAGACTAATATTCAAAATATGCAAGGTACTCTTTAAATTTTACAAAATGGGTAAATTATCTAAATGGAAACTTTACAAAAGATAATACACAGAATAGCAATACAAGGCAAAGAGACCAGGAAAAAAGATGCTGAGTGTCTGAAGCCAGTAGGGAACTGTAAATTAATAGAGATACCATATATCTTCTTTGCTAGATTAAACACAAAACACTGATAATAACAAGTGCTGGCATGGATGTAGACAGGAACTCTCACTCACCTCTGCAGGGAATGCAAAATGTCACAGCCACATCAGAAGACATCATGGTAACTTCTATCAAAACTGAAAGGACAGTCACATGATCAGGCAACTATGGATTTCTAAATGAGTTGGAAACCAATGTACATACAAAAAACCTGCATAGTAATATTTAAACAGCTTTATGCATAGTTGTCCAAACTGGAATGTAATCTAGATGCCTCTCAATAAGCACTTGAAAAACAAATTGTGACACACCCATGCAATGGAATGTTGCTAAGCAACACAAAGTGATGCACTAGTGAGCCATGAAACGCATTAAACAACAAAAAAGCCATAAGTACATGATGAAGGAAGAGGTGGATCTGGAAATACAGGGTATGTGTGTTTCCAATTATAGGGCATTCTGGAAAATGAGAAACTAAGAAAACATCAAGATCAATGGTTGCAACAGGACATGGGAGGACAAAGGAGGTGGAGAATAATAAAATAGCAGGAATTTTAGAGCCTTGCAGTTGTTCTGTGGGGTATTATAATGGGGACTATCTCTTATGAATTTTTAAGAATTTCCTGCACATATGCAGTAAAATACAACCATGTATACACCATCTCACTCCCAATTAATTCATTCTATACTCCCCTCAACACATTCTCCTTCCATTTTCATATCTTTTTTAAATTAATTTTTGTTACACACTGTCTATATGTGACATCAGGACACATCCATGGGCCATGCATTAAGCATGGGAATCCTATTAATGCATGCACCCTCAAAAGAATAATGAATCTCTCCTCCCAGGAACTATCAATTGCCAACAATTCCTCTGGGATGAGACAAGGCCTGGAGGTCCTCTACTGATCCATGTGACAGTTTGCTTGCCTTGGTCTCATACAGATCTTGTGTATGTAACCTCACCTGGTGTGAATTCATGAGTACAAGAGCCATGGCGTATACAGAAAGTGGAATTTCTCAGAGCTGCTCCCCAAACTATCTTTCCATTCCCTCTCACCTGGGTTGGAAATGGTTATCAATATTAGGTAACAAGTACTCAAGAGGATGAGAGGAGAGAACCCAATTCCTTGCTTTCAGTGGTATAAACTGACACAGATATCATGGGGATCAGTGTGCAGGCTTCTCAAGAATTAAAAATAGAACTGTCCCAGCTAGGTATTCCTGGAGGTATCCCCCAAAGCTCTTTACATCCTACAACAAAGACTTTTGTCCCATCCACATTTATTACTGCTCTATTCACAGTAGCAAAGAGTGGAACCAGCCTAGATGCTCATCAATAGGTGAAGGAATGGATGATGAAAATGTGAGACAGATAGATAGATAGATAGATAGATAGATAGATAGATAGATAGATAGATAAAAATATGTGTATATATGTCTATAGTGTATAATACACACTACACACACACACACACACACACACATACACAACGGAATTTTCTTAAGACGTAGAGAAAATTTAAAAAATATATTGGCTCAATCTGGGAATTACTATGTTAAGCATGATATGCCAGACTCAGCTAGACAAATACTACAGATTCTTTCTTATATCTCTCATACTCTCATATAATAGCTTTTAGTGTGTGTGTGTGTGTGTGTGTGTGTGTGTGTGTGTGTGTGTGTGTAGTGTGTATGTGTATGTGAGTGTGTTATATGTGTATGTGAGTGTGTGTGCATGTGAGTGTGTTTGTGTGTGTGTGTGTGTGTGTGTGTGTGTGTGTGTTGTATGAATAGGTCCTAAAACTGGGGGGACTAAAAGAGGGAAATTGAGGAAGAACAGAGAATAAGGCAATGAGACGCATATGCCATGAAAGTTGGGCATGGGATGTTGGGGTAGAAGGATATGGGAGATCAGGTAAAAGAAAAGAATTAGCAAAATACAATTCTGTTTGAAAAAGTTACAATAAAACATAAAACATTTTACAATCATTTAATAAATAAAAAGCAAAGAATTATCAAGTATGGAAGAAAATTTATAAACTGAACTGTGTTAAAATTAAAACTAATGTCCTTCAAAAGATACTGTAAAAAAAAATTAAAAGAATACACCAACAAAACTTACATGTACTAAAGGGCTAATAACAACAATAAATTATTTAAAATAACTTCTTAGAAGGTGATAAGTAAAAGGAGGAGTAGCTCAAGTTTTAAAATGGGCAAATCAAACCTGGCATGGTAGCACACACCAGTAATGCCAGTCCTGGGGAAGTAGACACAAAGTTTGGGAGTTCAAGGCTAGCCTCAGCTAGAAAGTAAAACTAGCCTAGGTACATAAGACCAAAAAACAAAGACAGAAGCTTAACAGAATGAGCAGATACTTTAACAAAATATCCATACAAATACTATTCCCAAGATCATTAGGCAATAGGGAACGATGGTCCCCACTAGGATGATTAAAAGATTTAAGATGGAAAACATAAGCTGTTATGAACAATGTGGAACAAAGACTCTTACGCATTGGCAATAGGTTGGGAAAATTGCATAGCAGTTGGTGGAGTTCCTTAGATGGTTAAACATGGAAGAACATTCTATTCTTCTCAAAAAGTGCTTTTCCATTTTCATGGTTGTTCACTCATATTAGTCATGCAGAGTACTTGTACATATAATGCCTTGCTCACATCTCCCCTCCCCATGCCCTTACGTTCTATCTCCTCTTCCTCTGTCCCTTTCCTTAGTCCTTTCAGGCCATCTTATTTCGCTCTTTACTTTTTTTCAGTTTCCACATATGATTCTTCCATGATTATACCCAAGAGGAATGAAAGCATGTGTCTTGCAGATATTGCATGTGATCACTCAGAACAACTTGATTCCAAATCAGCAAGCTCTAGAAACAAACCAAATGTCCATCAGCTGCTGAGTGAAAAGCAGGGCATGATAGGCAAAGCAGTCAAAAGGAGTGAAATAGCCATGCACATGGCACATGTGTATAGACTAGAAACCAGTACACAGTGTCAGCACAAAGAACACAGCTCTGATGCACACCACAACTTGGCTAGTTCTCAACACTCTGTTCTAAGTGAAGAAACCCAGACATAAATGACTGTATTTGATGACATAGGAATGACTTCATAGAGAAGGCCACTTCAGAGTCAGAAAGCAGAACCAATTTGATAATCAGGATTGACTGGAGGAATATTCAGGGACATGGGAACCTTTTATATTGTAATCATGGGAATAATTACCTAAATACAGGTATGACAAATTTCAAAAAATTATACACTTAAAAATGGTGGATCTTATTGTATACAGGATGAAATAATATTTTTTAGAGAAATAATAATTTTTACCGGTTAATCCAATTTTAAAGGACACTAAGTAAAGTCCTTTAGATTTTTTTTTCAGGAAAACATTAATTTGCATTAAAGATTATAAATTGAGAACCTATGCTATAACTTTAAAATATCCATTCAAATTATAGAAAGAGAATATACAAACTAATAAATGTGAAGAAAATACTGAAAGAAAAAGATGGGATTATAAAAAAGAAGACAAAAACAGAAGGGAAACAGGTGGAAAGATTTAGAGGGAAAACTGATAGGAAGGACCAATATTTAAACACAGCCCAAGCAGGAAAGTGTGCTGAATAGGACAGTTGTAGACAAACATATCGGACTATATTAAAAATGTAGCTTTATATAAATAGCAAATGACAGACGTTAAATGAAGGGACAGAGAAAACAATAAATTAAAAAGATAAATATCTCTGTGACAATCAGACACTAATCTGTGTAGTTATATTAACATAAGGTGGATGCGAACAGCATTTCTAATGATGAAAGAGAAGTGTTTCATGACAAAGGGTCATCTAACTAGAAATATATTGCAACTCCAAATCTGACTTCACAAATTTAAATGGCTTCAAATGTGTAAATCAAAGAAGAATTAAAAGGAAAAATAAATTCACAACCATAATGGGCGACACTGATGCTCACAACTGATAAAACTGTGCTTATGGAAGTTAAAATACCTGGATTTAAAAACAAAACAAAAACAAAAAAATAATAAAAGTTAGGACTGAAGGGATTAGCACAGGAAGTAAGGTGCGAGTCACACAAGTGTAAGGACTTGAGTTTAAAGAGACAGAGACAGAGAGGCACAGACAGAGAGACGGACAGAGAGATGCCTGGCTCAAAGGAGGTGAGAGGTGAGAAGACCAACACCTAAGATTACTCATTAGCCTCCACATGTGTACTGTGTTTTGTACATGCGTACACTCACACACAAGAACATGTGTGAACATATACATACACTTACATACAAAAGAACAATTTAATTGACTTGAATACTAAACTACAGAGTATTTGGAATTTTAAGTGTGTGAACCATAAATATTGGTCTTATTCTGCTTTTCAAATTTAGTATCACTTAGTACATTACAAATAGTTAAACCCTAAAGTATATTAATTAACTTTTACAAGAGCAAGTTAAAAATCAATTTAAAAAAAAAAAAAAAAAGGTAAGTTTAAATGTTTTAAGCCAGGCCAGATAGCACAGTCCGTCTGTAATCCTAGGCACTCTGGAGGTCGAGGCAGAAAGAGCACAAGTCCAAGGCCAGGCAATTTAATGAGAGCATGTCTTTAAATCCTCAGTGTGATAAAGAGTATTTCCCTCAATCTTTCCATTTGGAATCGGATAACCGACTGACTTCTCTTTCCAGGGGAAGACTTTCTCCTGCTCCCAGCACGTCTTAGTTGCCTATAGTTCTTTCTGTAGGGTGGATACCTACTGAGTGTTCCCCTTCCACACTGGTGTATTGATTGGTGTCATAATTAAAACTTACAGGGCTGGAGAAGTGTCCCTGTAGTTAGGAGTGCATGCCCACTGTTCGTCCAGAGGACCCAGGTCCGAATGCTATAGCCCACGTGGTGACAAACAACCTTCTGTAACTCTTACTCCAGAGGATCCACTGCATTCTTAGGGCTTTTGTTGGCATCCGGAATGCATGTAGCACATACATACATTCAGACAGACACTCATACACCCAAACCTCTATAAAAAGAAATATTCTTTAAAAGTTACAACTGATTTCCAAAAATCAAAACAACTTAGTGATGATGTGTTTATTGTGGCGCATGCCTTTAATCCCAGCACTTGGGAGGCAGAGGCAGGTGGATTTCCGAGTTCGAGACCAGCCTGGTCTACAGAGTGAGCTCCAGACGGCCAAGGCTACACAGAGAAACCCTGTCTCGAAAAACCGAGGGGGGAAAAAAAAGAATGGAGAACAGTTCTCTAATGAGACTGTGATGATCTCCTAAAGTCTTCCTTCCTCACCTTAGTCCCTAACCCCACAGGGGCACTTGCTGGAAACCCAATGGCTACACCACCCAAGGAATCAGGTATGAGACACCACTCTTATTCCTGTCCTCCAATTCCAATCCTTAGCTTTACAGACAACCTGCTGCAGCAGCTCTGCCCTTTCTGCCCCCACTGCGGGGGGTGGGGGGGTGGGGAGGGGGGCTCTATGCAGATCTCTTACCATTTTCCTCTCTCAAGCCCCCTTTTCCTCAGCACTCTCTCCCTGGAAGCCTGGCCACACCAGCCTGAGAATCAGGTTGGCAATCATCACTCTCCTTCTTATTTGCCCGTTCTAATTACCCAGACTCATCCTCTGCCTCTTCCTGCTCGGCTGCTCCTTCCTCTCTGCAACCATACACAGGGCAATACAGATCCTCTTGGCAGACCCTGTTTTCCTCCCTCCTCTTGATTCTCTCAGCCCCCACCCCTTCTAGCCCGTATCATTCCTTCCTATCAGCTCCCAATACCCAGAAACATATTCTACCCAGGATACCTAGTGGCCACAGCAGGCCACTCTCCTAAGAGAAGGCAACAGAAACCAAGGAAAAGAATACTCAACTCAACAAACATAAGACCAGATACAAGTATCTAGAATTACAATCATCCCAAACCCAGATGTCTAACACCATCATAAAAACACAGTCAGTAGCAAGATTTCTCCTCTAGAGTCCAGCAACTCTACTGTAGTAGGCCCTGAGAAGTGTAAAAACTTCAAAATAGCTATATTAATCATGTTCAAGTACATTAAAGAAGATATGAATAAATCCATGAATGAAATATATGAAAATAAACAAACAAAAACCCACTGAAATACAATAAATAAAGAGTTTAAGATATGAATATAGAACTAGAATCAATGAAGAAAATCTAAACTGATGAAAAACTGGAAATTAAAACTTTAAAAACTAAAGCTGGAACCTCAGAGGCAAGACTTTCTCACTGAATAAAAGAAAAAATTTCAGGAATTGAAGACAAAATAGAGAAAATGGGCACCCTAGTCCCAGAAATGTTAAATCTAAAAAACTCCAAGCACAAAAACTTTCAGAAAATCTGGAACAGTAGAGAAAAATCTATGAATATCATGAATACAAGAAAGAGAAGAAACAAGGTAGGCACTGGTGGCATATGACTTTAATCCCAGCACTTGGGAGGCAGAGGCAGGCAGATTTCTGCGTTCAAGGCCAGCCTGGTCTACAAAGTGAGTTCCAGAACAGCCAGGGCTATACAGAGAAACCCTGTCTCGAAAAACAACAACAAAAAAAAAAGGAAAGAAAGAAAGAAAGAAAGAAAGAAAGAAAGAAAGAAAGAAAGAAAGAAGAGAAAGAAAAAAAGAAAGAAAGAAAGAAAAAAGGAGAAGAAACTCAAGTCAAAGGTACAGAAAATATTTTCAACAAAATTAGAAGAAAATTCCCCTAACCTAAAGAAGGAAATTCCTATCAGTGAAGAAGGAGAACACTGTCATTGTTGGTGGGAGTTTACAGTTAGACACCCAATATAGAAATCAGTGTGACAGTTCCTCTGAAATCTGGAAATCAATCTACATCAATATCCAGCTATACCATTCTTGGGTGTATACTCAATGGACACTTAATCCTACTATATAGATGCTTATTTAACCATATTAATTGATGCTCTGTTCATAATATTTAGAAATGGAAATAGCCTAGGTGTTCATCAGTGCATTAATGGAATAAAAAAAAAAACTGTGATATGTGGAATGTTACTTAGCTGTTAACAAGATGAAATGATAAAATTTGCAGGTACATGGATGAAGCTAGAAAAAAATTATCCTGAGTGTGGTTAGCCTGACCCCAAAGAAAAAATATTATATACATTTGCTTATGTGTGGATATTAGCTGTTAATTCTTCAATTGGCAGGCTACGATCCATACAACTACAAGGACTGGAGGAGAAGGATGGATCTCTCTTGGATGGGGAAATCAAATATACAGTTACATTTAGGTGGAAGGGTTAGGGGTCTGGGACAGGTGGATCAAAGAAGAAAAGGGTCTACAAAGTGAGTTCCAGGACAGCCAGAGCTATTCAGAGAAACCCTGTCTCAAACAACCAAAAAAAAAAAAAAAAAAAAAAAAGATTCCAGTTCTGGGAATGGGTTACATCCAATAGAGTTGTTAGTCAAAGGAGCCCCGTATGAACCAACCCAAGTGACTGCCAAGATTCTTGTTTGTTCTCCAAGCTGAGAATCAAGCGATACTGCTGAAGACAGCACCTGTATAAGCAGCCATTCCTAACCCAGAAGTTATCTCCAATTGATAACCATCACAAATGAGACATTAGTTTTCTCCAATGGAGTCTCTCTGGGTATACAAACCATTCTTCCAGATAGATCCCATGGTTAGCTATAGATGGGCAACACGAAAAAAACTCTATGGTGTTTTGGGAGGTTCTTTCTCTCATAATGCTTTGTCAGGGTATTGGATTCTTGTTTTTGTATTTGTTTTTGTTTTTGTTTTGTTTTGTTTTCCCTTACAGGTCATTTGTGTATACATCATAGTTTTAAGTTTTGTGTTTTTCTGTGATTGCTCTGTGTGCAAATGTATGTGTCTCCGAGTCCATATGTGTTTTTTGCATTTTGCTTTTTCTTTGAATCATTTTCTTCTGTTTGCTTGTTTGGTTCTATTCTGGTTTGTTTGCTTTTGTTTTAACTTAACTTATTAATATATTTTTTAATGTCTCTTCCTTTACACACACACACACACACACTCACACACACACACACACACACACACACACACACACACACACACACATGAAGGTAATCTTTAAAAAAACTGCTGGTTAATGATGGGAAGACAAAGGCCCAAGAGAAAGACAGGATGTGGTGGGATATGCAGATGGTCTGGAAGAGGTTATGGGAGAAAAACATAATCACAAAATGTATGAAAAATAAAACTATTTTTCATAAAAATATTTGGAATATATAATATACTCTTAAAAACAGGGAGGCTGTTTCAAAATGATCTGACAGCCAGACAAGTTAAGACTCTGGAAAAAAAATCTACGGGAAGGAGTTTGGAGAGTAATGCATTGTTCTCAAGTTTCATGTTTTGCTGATAGATGACAGCACTGACCCTGAAAATGTGAGTTAACTTGTCATTTTTATTAGGGTTATTGATGACAGACAATGTCACTGAGGAAACAGGTTCTTTAATGACATTAAAGGACAAATTTAAACAAAGCAGACATAATTAAATGAAAATATAACAAGCAGCAACACAGACAAGTGTGTGTGTGTGTGTGTGTGTGTGTGTGTGTGTGTGTGTTCAAATAATTCTCTTTTTCACCATCAACATATCTGCTATATTTAACAATGCTGTCCTACTATTACTACTACATAATAAAGGGACTTTTAAATTAATACAAGATGATGCAACTGGGCCCCCAAACTTGCATTTGATAAGGTACCATTGCAGAGTACATCAAGACAGTGTGTTCACAAAAGCATTAAAGATGGATAAAATCATACAAATTACCATCAACCATGTGAATTTTGTAAGGGCCAAGGATTAAATCATCACCAATTCCAGGAATTCCTTAGAAGTGTTGATGCTGACTACCGTAACAGTGACATCACTTGCTTTTTTGCAAGTAAGATGAAGCTGAGGCCAAATGTCGAAGAGATTGCATGATTTATGGCAGGTTATCAAGTCATTTATGGTATAAAAAACGAAATTTATCTCAACTTGACAATGAAACAGTGTACATATTTAGCAATTTTATTGCATTTAAAGGGGCTTAAGACATCTTCAAGGTGAAAACCAATTTATCAATATAATACTTAAAATAATAACAGCACACACACACACACGCACACACACACACACACACACACACACACACACACACACACACACACACATCGTTGTCAGGTTACTCACCCCAGACAAGAAACTGATGACTGATCAAAGTAAGGGTTTCACTAAATCTGGCTTGGGGAACCAGAGTTTGATTGCAGTTACTAACAGGACCAGAAATGACTCAAAGACAGCAATATCATAAAAATGCCACCTCAGTATGGCTGATGGCTCAGAAATGCCAGATCCCTTGCATTCATTGTCTCATTTGCAGATAGGTTAACAGGCCGGATTGGGAGGGTGGGAGGCATCTCTTCCAGGCAGCCTGGGGGCCAAGCAGGAACCTGAAGCTTTGAGTCAATGCCAGACAACTTGTCTGATGGGAGCTTACTCTAGGCAGTTCAGATTATCCTAAGTCTCTCAAGAAATTCTTACGGCTTATATGTACTTGGGAGGGAGAGGCCTAATAAATATGGTCAGTTTCAGGAAATTCCTGAAGTTTGTATGTTGTTTACTTCCTAAGGTTTAAGAGGAGATAGTGTTTTTCCTCCTTGTAGCAATCATTTGGAAATACTGGGTGGATAGATAATAACTGATCAGAGGCACAGAAGAGGTCTTTTAGGAGTTCATGTTCAATATTTTGAGGGTTTTAGTTTGTAGCCTTGACTGGTCTTGAACTCATATGCAGATCATGCTAACCTTGATGGCACAGGGGTCTATCAGTCTCTGCCTCCTAAGTGTGCTGTGATTAAAGGGATCAAAGGAGAAGACAACACTGCCTAGACAGGTTTTTTGTTTGTTTGTTTGTTTTTATTTCTGAGATAGGGATTTATTATGTAGATCTAACTGACCTGTGACTCACTACATAGACCAGGCTGGCCTTGAATACATAGAGATCTTCCTACTTCTGCCACCCAAATGCTGAGATTGAATATGTTCATCATCCATGCCTGCATTCTGGACATCTTCTCTATGAAATAACCATTCCCCAACTACTAAAAGTTGTGGCTACTCCAGCCTGGATTAGTGTTTTAAGAATTACCTTGAGCCAAAGGAAGTATCTTTCCTTCATATTTCTGGGGAGGTCATACTTTCCTATGCTCATGACTCATTGACAATGACCAAATGATTCATAGGTATAAAAGAAATAAGGTCAGCCCATTTATCTGAGGGGCCATTACTACTCCAGAACCTTCAATGAGGTCAAGATGAGGCTCGATGAAGACATAGGTCTTTGACATTTCTGCATATTTTATAAGCCAGAAGCAACAGCTTCCTCAGTCATGTTCTCCCAACAATGTTTTTATAATGAAGACCCTTGTAAGGGAAAGGTGCCTACCTCCTAAAAAAGGGGGGGGGGGGGCAGGTTTTGTGGTCAGCTGCCATAAATCTAAGAACAATTAAGATTTCTTTTTATGGAAAACTTAGGCCATTTACTGCCTGTTATATAAAAAAAATTCCATGTTCCCCAAGTTCAGGTGCTTCCATTTCTCAGGGGAATGAATTTGCCCTTTCTACATTAGCCTACAGGAACAGAACTTCAGATAACTAGTACAAAGGCTGATTCTTGATACTGTTACTGACGTGATGAATCAGATCCTCTTGCTGTCTCAGGATGTACCAGCATCCATGAACCTGCAAAGGAAACCAGTGAATCCTTCCTAGTTCTTCACAATGTCTCCTGCGCTTATTCTCATGTATTTCATTTAATACTGCTTCATCAGCAGCTCACTTGCATAAACATCACCATTCCATACACCCGTGGTCCCGTTCAGATCCTAGCACAGAAAAACAAGAAACAAACAATTTTATGTTTCTTTTTTCTTTTTTTCTTTTCTTCCTTTTTTTTTGGGGGGGGGGTTGGTTTTTTTCAAGACAGGGTTTCTCTGAGCATCCCTGGCTGTCCTGTAACTCACTCTGTAGACCAGGCTGGCCTTGAACTCAGAAATCCACCTGCCTCTGCCTCCCAAGTGCTGGGATTAAAGGCGTGCGCCACCACTGCCCGGCTCCAATTTTATGTTTTATCTCAAGGAAATCTGTACCCCAGCAGTGCACATGCAGTCCTGTGAGATGTGTGTTATTCTGCATATAAAATATACTTTAGGAGAGGGTCTTAATATATAGTGAGGTCAGCCTAAGAGTTGCTATATTCATTTTTTTCTATTGCTGTGATAATTGCCAAAAACAACTTGAGGAGGAAAGGTTTTATCTGGGTTTATATTTCCACATCATAGTGGATCATGGAGGGAAATCAGGTCAGGAGCTCAAGACAGGAACATGGAGACAGGAACCAAAACAGAGGCATTCCTGTTTGGTACTTCCCTCAGGCTCAAGTTCATCTCTTTCTTATCCCTCCAAGGACCACAATATACCTTTCTTATCCCTCCCAGTGTAATACCAGCCACAGGGGGTGGACCTTCCCACATCAATCATTAATCAAGAAAACGCCCACACATTTGCCTACAGGCCAGTCTGGCTTAGATAATTCCTCAGGTGATCTTCTGTCTTCCCAGATGAGTCTACCTTGTGTTACCTTTGCAAAAACCTAACCAGCACACACACAATGTGGTCCAAGGTATCCTCAAACCTTTAATCCTCCTGCCTCAGTTTCTGAGATTCTAGAAACATGCCATCATATCTGGCTCATTTCTAGGATTAAAAAAAAAAGTCTAAATAAACACAAACAACAACAACAACAACAACAACAACACCTAACTTTTCTTAGCCTTCTAAATAAACACAAGCCTTTAGAAACTTTTTAAACGAGTCCTTGTGGATAGAGCGTGGAGCATAAACTGGAATAGGAGGTAACTGGAATAAAAAAAAAAAGGCTGGACAGAATTCTATTATTAAGAAAAGAAATAAGAAATGATAACTGGAGTTCAAATTATAGATAATAAAACCCGACCTGAGGCAGAAATGTGTCAACAGAGATAAAGGCTCAGATTCATAAGATATTGAGATGGTGGGATGCAGGCACGATATACAAAACACTTCACAGTGAGACCTGCACAACTCCCTGCTGATCAGAGGGATGCTGGCTATGCTCAGGCAGAGCTGACACCTACAGACAGGATCTCTAGTTTTAGCAGGATGGATAGGGCTTGATAGACAGTCAAACTCAGTGGGTAAAAAGTAAACTGAGCTCTCCAACAGAACAGAGGTACCTTTAACGGCACAATGTTTTTATTTGCATAATCACAATTATTAGGGTGAGCTTGAATGACTTCCAAATCTATATGCCACGTCTCTGAAAAAATCAGGGAATTATCTGAATATCCTTGTCTACACACACAGTTTAGAAAGAGTGTATTTTTCACTTAAAATATTTTCAAAATCACACCAATTAGAAACTGTAAAGAAAGGAATGTAGACCAATAAAGGCAGGCAGCTTGACGGATGATGTATCACTTTTAATCACACCGCACATGCAGCTGCCAAGTGTGATTTTTTTTTTCTTTTCTGTTGAAGAACACTTTGCAAATCATTTGACTTATTTACAGATCTTTCGGAGGTAGCAGGAAAGCAGCTGGATTTTATGGAGCAAGACTCGGAATTGCTAATTCACAATCCTTCCACACACTTCCCCGGTGAATGCAAACAACTCAGAACTAACTCTCCTTCCGTGATTAAGAACCTCTGGCTTTCCATCTTCCCTTCTCCCTGTAATTACCAATATTTAAGGCAGAAAGTGTGTTTTCTGTTCATTAATGGTAATACTAGCTAGGCAGACCAGTCAGTTTAGTCCATGATCATGCACTGCTGCAGAAACCAAATTACCCTCTCTACCAGGACAAAATCAATTAACACCACCAGGGATGTCATTATTGTCACATTATGTCACTTGATAGTCTCTGGAGCCTATAAGTGATTTAAATTTTTTTTTTACAGCTATAATTCTAGTGTGCTTGTGTGGCATGGGGGTGGCAGGCTTCACGTTGACAAGGGAGACTTCTTTTATAGGGGAATTAATTTTACAACATTTCAGAAGACTGCAGGCCACCATTTTAGGTCTTTGAGAGAAAAATGTTTATCCACTAGGATAGCTCTGAAGCCTAAATGATTTGCCACCATCGAAGTGTATTTTAAAGGTCTTTTTAAACAAAAGCCAATTTGGCTGGATCCAGGAGACTTTCCTCCGTAAAGAGTAGTTAAGTCAGGGGCTGGAAGTCACTCAGAGCACAGTAAGCAACCCAGAGACTGCAAGCCCAAGGCTCTGGAGTTACGGTCCCTCGTCTAACAAAATAGTTCCCCAGCACTAAAGTAATAGAATTCTAGTTTTTATGAAACTAAGCACAGAGTACATTAGAACAGGGGTTGAAGTGCTGTGTCCAACAGAGGCCGACCACACTCGATAAGGTGGGAATCCGTGCTGGAAAATCTGAAGGCATTTTTTAGTGGACAGTCCAGCAGTTTGAACCCTCGGAAATGAACATCTCGTGTTCTGTGAACTGGCTGCTTTGGTGGCTGGACCCTTGGAAGGAACATCTGACATCATTTTCTTCTGACAGTTGTCTTTTTCCTCTTCTGTTCCCTTAACTCCTTGTCACTACCAGAGAATATTAATGGGATCTGAATTTAGAGTTGTAGCTGCTATTAAAAGGGAATAAAAAAAAATCCCAACTAAATTAAGCACAATGTTTTAAAATGGCTGGTTTCCTTTTAAAAAAGTAGACCCAACTTCTGTATTTTGGCCTCCATCAGGGGGTATTTAATTAAGTCTATTCTGTCTAACATGATCTGATGTCATTGTACAAGGATATGTTCTTTGTTAGCAGCACTTTTAGTTTCAGACTCCTCTGTGTATTTGAAACCATGGTAACAGAGCAGTAAGCTAAAGCCAATGAGATAATGAGATATTCTCATTGTAATTGTGTTTCATGAGGGCACCAGATCCCACGGGTGGTATCTGACTGTCTTACAACTGCTAACAGAATTTAAGAAGCAAGCATATATTAGCATGGAGCTGTTTTCCATAACAGCCATGTAAACATTTGTGACATGGCATTTTTAGTTGTTTCCAGCACATAAAAGTGTGTAATGTGCATTTATGTCACAAAAAGCCATACAATTAATGAATATCAATATTTAAAAATCCTTAGAACTTCAAGGAACTTCAGATTGTAAATGCACCAAGCAGGCTGGAGGGATGCTGTTTTGCATTATAATTATGAGCTGGGCTATGGTTTATGAGGGGAGGAATCCATCAAAGCAAAGAAAAAGAGCAGCTAGCCCTTCACCTCCCAAACACCCCGACTGAACCTCCTAAAGAAGAAGCAAGGCTAGCCCTAAGTGAGGCTCCCTGTGCTTCTAGGAAGAAAGCCACACTGTGGGTTTGTAAAACAAAACCTTTAAAAGAGAAAAGGAAAACATTTGGGGAATAATACCAAAATATTTACAAGCTCCTTCTGAACACCTCACTTTTGCTCGCTTTCTTCCGCCTCCATGGCCGTTTGAAGTTTGCCCACCATTTGCATTTGAGTTGCAGATTTTATGCAGGAGTCACAGAATCCATGTTTTCCATCCTGATGAGGTTGCCCTAACAGGCATTGGATCTTTTAATAAATAATTTAAGACTGAAAAAGAGACAGTGCAATATAGGATGACTGTCTGATTAAGCAGAGCTAAGAAATCGTGCACTCTGGTGTCACGAGGCTTCCCACCAGGAGCCCTGCTTTAGACAAGAGCTGACCTGAGAATGTCTCATAGTCAGCTTTGGGAGGCCATTGGCCCAGGGGACAAAGGTGATCTTGTACACTGAACTTGATGGCTGAGGATTTTGTTTGCTTTTTACTTCACAGACAAAGGATGTCACTCCACTCCTTTTAAGAATTTGCTGGTGTCAGTTCTAAAACGATTTGGCATATGGAACTAAATCAGTGCCAATATCACATGGACAGAGAACACCATTCAAGTACTACAGTTGTGCATGTGTGTAAGGAGGTCTTTTAATACATGGATGGTGACACATTTGTGTCACTTAAGGATTGGTAGCTCTGTCGTGTGTGTGTGTGTGTGTGTGTGTGTGTGTGTGTGTGTGTGTGAAATCTGCATTACGAGTATTTATCCCAAAAGAACTTGTCACGGGAGTGGGGAGAGCATCCCTCCGTTCTGTGAGATAAGGGTGGCCTCATCACTCACGGGTGCTGCAGCAAGACACAAGCAGGAGCGGGTAATGAGGCTGCCCCTACAGAGGAGCGAAAACTACGATATCCGAGCTGTCGTGACCCATTAGGGCCTCGCATTGCCTATTCTCCGATGTGTCTCCCCCGCCACCCCTTTATTTTTTACATCTGAAAGGGGAAGACCTCATTTTCTTTAAAACTCCTCCTTCTTGTTCCTGACAAATAGGAAATGGCTGTCAGGTTTGAAAGCTCCCCTTGGGTGCCATGTTGAAACGTTCAGCAAAGACTAGAGTTGACAACACTGGCAAGAGTTGGTGGAAGATAGTCATAATTATTGCAAAATGGCTTTTCTTGTCTGGGCTTTGAAACGTTACTCCTTTTTAATCCACATCACTTCATCTTACTTGGCAAACCCTAATTTTAGTAGATGAGATAAGAAATAAGAGATCAAATATGTTTTGAAAATATTAGAATCCCCAAAGTGTCACTCATAAAACAGACTTTGTAACGTACTTTCTCTAATTTGAAGTCTTTTAGCACCATAATTTAGCCTGAGAATAGCAGGTATTGACAGAAGCCAATTCTATTTTGTTAAAATGATAACCAGAGGCTGGCATTGATTTTTCCTCCATACCCCTTTGCCTTCCATTATGACATAAGCCAACAATTCTAAGTTTGGGGGAGGGGTACATATGAATGTGGAGTGGATGGACAAAAACTCTTGTTTTTTAAAGCCTAAGAAACTGACAGAAGGACACAAAGAAGTGGCTGGTTAGATGCCCTCTCTCTGCTAAGGCAGTAGAGTCAGAAATGAGATGGGAGGCCGTGTAGCATCATGGACAGCAGTGGAGTGTCTGCTTTGGGGCGTGTGCATCTGTTGGCACCCGGTCCATCTCTCCCATGGAATTTGGAGCCCAGGGAGGGAGAATCCCAGTGATTGGTAATACTGCCCAAGCAGACCTCAGACTCCTTAGACACGACTACAGACAGAGGTTTTAGGGCATTCAGGGAAAAAGACATGCCTGACCTTGGATGGACAGAAAGGTAGAGAAGCGGACAAGAACACAGAGCCCAGAGGTGGACTCAGCCTGCCTTTGAGTCCTGAGCTTTCCTATTTAAAAGTGAAGTGATTCTCACTTGCAAAATCATGAATAGTATAAATAATACTGACTTCATAGTGCTACATCGAGTGAAATTGCATCTCCACATATAAGCTTACTTAAGAGGCTATTCAAATGAATATAATAGCCATCGCCTATTTCATCTGTATGGAAGTAGCTAACATAGCAAGGCACAGGCATGAGGAACTTTTACTTCCTCTTGGGGAGGAGAAACAGATACTATGACTACCAAGTAAGAACATGTGTATGAAGTACCATGGAGATGGTAAATTAGGATGCACATAGTATTTCAAGTGTCTTTAGGACTATAAAAGTCACCATATATCTATAGACAAATACAGTTATAAAGATAAACATTAACTCAAATTTCGATAATGTAACTTTTCATTAAAAATAAATAAATAAATCCTCAAAAAATAAGTAAATAAACCTAGACAAGTGAGACAGTCCAACAGGTAACAATGTTTGTCACAGAAGCCAATGACCTGAGCTGAGTCTCCAGAGCAGGGGTGGAAGGACAGAAATGACTCCTGAGATTTCTCTGTGGACTTCACACACGTGCGTGGCATGTGCGTGCATTCCCACACTGATACTAAATAAAATAAACATTTATTTAAAATAGAAACAAGCCCAAGCAAAACCTCCCTCTGCTAACAGATTTCTAAGCGAACCACGAGGAGGATGTCCTGAAGATTCTTTGATCCACCTTCCTTTGGCGCCATCCTGGGATGCCCCATGATGTGGTGACAGGTGTTTTGCTCTGCTGAACGCTTCTTGGGAAGGAAGAAGGCAAACGGTGACAGAGAGGAAGGTAACGGTGTCAAGCGGAGCCATGTCTCAGCCAGGGATGGATTTTACAATGTCACATTTGTGATGTAGAGGGTTCTGACAAAAGAGCTTGTGTGGGAAGTGTCCTTGCTCAGTTTTAGAATATTAATAAAAGAGCTTTTAAAAAGTCGAATCAGAATTTGATCCTAAGGTCTTCCAACTCCTACCCACAAGAATCACAGAAGTAGGCATTTTTCATATGTACAGGAATCTTTTGCCACATGCCACTACCTTTTCCAAGTCAACGGTGGCTGCGTCAGAGTCTTCCCTAAGTAGGCTTATGTACCTTAGAGTAAACTGAACAAACATTGATACCTAAATTCTCTTCCCTTCGCCTAGTACTTCCAGTCCTGCATTACTAACGCAGTTAAGTCCAGTGGCAAAACATGTATTTGTCAATGGCGGTTCAGGCTGGAGACATTTGTCAGTCACTTCTTGCTGCCAAGTAAGATGTGAAGCCAAGATCCAAGACAAAGGGAAGGAGCGAGGAGTCAGCTTTGCTCCTAGAGGGCAGTACCTGTGATGTCTATGGCAGTGTCTGAAGGACAGGGTTTAGAGTCCATAGAGTTCTCTTAATTTATCCCTCTTTCTCTCACTCATATAAAGAATGAAACACCTTGTACCTTACATAAGTACCCCACCTCCCATGTGACCTTGGGGATACTAAAGCACACTTTTGGGTGTATCTGCGGAGGCGTTTCCAGAGAAGAACCACACATGAAAAGTTATGATCGGGTAAAGACTGCACAAATGTGGGTGCTGCCATCTGTAAGGGGTGGGGCGGGATAAAGTGGGAGGAGCTTATTGCTACAGAGCAGCCGCTTCTGCTCCTTGCCTCGTACTCTGCGTATGAGCCACTCCAATCCATCACACCCTCCCCCACTACGATGTGCAGAAACTTCTGAAACAGTGAGCTAAAATCCACTACTCCTCCCTCCGTTAAACTGTTTCTCTCAGTTGTCAAAAGCAGTGAAAATCCTGACCAGCACATTTCCTTAACAGATGTATAACCCTATAATTATTCCTCCCCTTAAATAAATAAGCCTGTCTAGGAGGATTAGCCACTAGCTATGTGTTGCTAAGTCCTTCCAATCCGGAGAATTGAAATGGATCCTCAGACCCATTGATTCTATGGCTGAGGAAGCACAGCGAGGCAGGCCCAGTGAGGAGCCCCTGTGCTTAGACCAAACTCCTGCAGGGCAGAGAGATACCCATTCTAGTCATTGTTACACGCAAGTAACAGTCTTGCATACAAAGCTGGTACTCAGTTTATTGTGTAATTAATAAATTAAATCTCCTCCCTTCTTATGCGGTTTACCTCTCACTTCTCACATTTTCTTTGTTCCTTTTAAGAACAAACTCAAGGTCTGCTAGAAGTTTGCTACATAACATGTAACTCCTTCCTCTCCTTTTAAATAGCACCCTTCCTTCCTGACTCTGACAATTGTCTCTAAGGTGTTAGGGTCCTTAAGTTAAAGCTGTCACCTCTCACATTTTCTTTGTTCCTTTTAAGAACAAACTCAAGGTCTGCTGAAAGTTTGCTACATAACATGTAACTCCTTTCCTCTCCTTTTAAATAGCACCCTTCCTTCCTGACTCTGACAATTGTCTCTATGGTGTTAGGGTCTTTAAGTTAAATCTGTCAAGTTTGGGCTAAGAAACTGTAAGTTAGACACACACACAGAGAGAGAGAGAGAGAGAGACAGACAGACAGACAGACAGACAGACAGAGACAGACAGAGCACTCTCAAGTGTGTGTGCACACATGTGTGTGCCCACATGTATGTGGGTGTCCATGCACGCATACACACACGCCATGCACGCATACACACACGCCTTGTCCCATGCTCCAGTCAACCTGACTTTTCCCCTCACCCTTAAGCCAGAGCCATGAGGCTGGAAATATTACACACATGCAAACAATTAGAGCTAAACATACTGTATGTCACATTCATCTTGTGAAACTTCAGTTCCAGCCAGCTTCAACAGCTTAGGAGATTACCATGGCAAAGAAAACGATCTAAGTGAAGGCTGGCTGACCACTGCGGCATGCTCAAAATACCTCATGTTTCCCACTTTAAGAAGCACTAACTCAAATGTGTCAGAGACTTGTGGCCACACTCACCTAACCCTGTCAGGTCCTTCTCTGCTCTGCCCTCCCCAGGACTCACAGCGAGCTGGCTTCTCCAAAGTGCCAGTCAATCTGAGAGGGCCCACGCCTTCCCATCTTATCCCCATAAGTCTTTCACCAGTACTGTAATGAAAGCAAGGGAAAGAAATCTCCCTTAAAGAAGTTTGAGGAAAGTGTTTCCTTTTTGAATGTCCAAAACTAATATATATATATATATATATATATATATATATATATATATATATATATATATATATATATATAATCCCTGAAGCAATAACTGAATACTTACAGTTTATTCTTCATGATCTATTTGAAATAAGAACAAAGTTGTTGGGCAGAAGGAAAAATGTGAAATTTCACAATTGTTTCTTAACATACAAACCTCAAAAATTTTATAAATATTAAGTTTAGCTTTTTGAACAGAACTGATCCAAACACAAGTTTTTATTAATATAACACATTTCATCTTTTTTCTGAATCAATCCTGTCTGATTGATTCATGTGGATTTCAAAACTGAAACCGTTCAATAGTTGGGTATCTTGGAATGGGGAGTGGAAGAAAAGCTTGATTATAATGATGAAGGACTGCAAAACTACCGAGATTTACAGAGATATTTCAGGTTATCCTTGAAGAGATTTCTAGCCCCCATGTTATGAGCCTGTCTTGGGCATTTTACACTCATCGTGTGAAGAGCTGACTATAAATAGATTGCTTCTTGCAACTGATTCTTAGCACATTTTGAAGAAAGAATATAAAATAGAACTGTAAGATGTTTGAGCTGAATGGGGCACTGTAAGCCCTTTGGTCAAACACATTAATTAACAAAGGAGAAAAGGTCTGAGAAACTAAAGGGCGTGCTCACGGTCACTTAGTAATGAGTGAACGTCTGCATTCTGTTCTTCTGGAACTTAAAACTGTACAGCACTAGTTTAGAATACTTTACAAGATGAAGTAGTATAGTAAACATTAGTATTTGGGTTTGCAGTATTCAAAGCGTGTTTGCAATGCATTTCTATTGGGTCCTTGTCAGATTTGGCAATTTCATGTATGTAAAGAAACTGATACTCAGAGAAGCACAGAGCTTGCCAAGCATAACACAGCTGGAGAGTGCTTGAGGGTGGCTGGCACTGTGGAGAAGCAATCTTACAAAGCAAAATTTGATGCCTACACATTTAGGGCAAACGTGAGGATTTAGCCAGACCTGGCATGCTGGGGGGAGACTTTGCAGGTGAGGTTGCAGTTACTAAGGAGCTGAACTGAAAATATGGAGCTTAGCCTCGATCATCCAGGCAAGCTCTACTTAATTACCAAAGACTTCAAACAAAAGAAAGGTGAAGGGATTCTGCAGACAAACTATAAAGCAGCAGAGAGGACAGACTCAAAGTGTGAGACTTTGACTTGTGCCTATTGGCTTTGAAGATGGAAGAAGGAGCCATGTGACAAAAACCATGTAGCTATGCTGGAGAAGCCGAGAACAGCCCAGCATGGCCACAAGCCAGGGAAGGGGGGCTCAGTCCTGCACCTATGAATTCTGCCCACATGTTGAGTGAGATTAGAAGCACATTTATCCTCATGGCCTCCATAAAGCAATTCAACACTGCCAACACCTTCATTTCAACCTTGTGAGAGTCTAAGGAAAGAGCCAGCCAGGCCACACTGGGCCAGAACTTCTGCTTTGGGGATGTTGAGACAATACATGGGTGTTGTTTGAAGCCACTAAACCTGTGGCAGTTGGTAAGGGCAGCATAGAAACCTCATGCATCAATAACTGCTTTTGATCATATGTTGTCTCCATTATTATTTGGGGGGGGGAGAGGGTTCCGCTTCTCTTCCTCAATGGATTATTACTGAGTGCCATTCCAAAAACTGATAACCACATAAAAATCAAGACACACAGCATTACTCACTGTAATTTTAGAAGAACCAGTAACACCTGAAAACATTCTAATCTCACATCCATAAATCAGTATGGCTTGGGTTTGAGGTCAGGGTGACATCTCCTAAGTCCTGAAGCAGGAGACACATGTGGTCATGGTCTTACCAAAATAATGCCAACAAAAGGATCACTGCCCTAAAGGTAATAAAGATTGGTAGCCATGCATAGAACAGAGACACCAACAGCGTTTTAAGAGATAGTCAGCAAAAGTTACCAGTTCTATGGAGCATTCTTGCCCTATTGAGAAAGGAAAGGAACATGTGGGAAGCAAGATTAAAAAAAAAAGGTTTTTTTCTTTGAGCAAGACTGAAACATGATGTGAGCTAGCAAAGACTTTTCTTATAACTGGGAATTCTTTTTGGGTGGTCAAGGAGTGGGGAGGAGAATGCAGAAAA
Organism: Mus minutoides; assembly: GCA_902729485.2. Taxonomy (NCBI): domain Eukaryota; kingdom Metazoa; phylum Chordata; class Mammalia; order Rodentia; family Muridae; genus Mus; species Mus minutoides. The sequence goes on from LR750607.1 coordinate 348,678, forward strand.
CTGAGCAAGTACCATTTGGAATGTTATGTCTGAATGCGGGAGAGTGAGTTCATTTAAAGCACTAAACCCCAGATGCTTTTAAAATAATTGTGATGACAGCTACAATCACTGGATATAAGAAAAAGAATAAAGAATTAGATCTTCCCCTAAAAGCCTGGTGTTTGATTCTCACATGTGTTTAAAATTCCTGACTGATATAAAAATGGATCATTTGAGAGAAGTCCTTTCGGATGATGACAATATTCATCTCATGAATAAAAGCAAGGAGAAAGCTATGATGAGTGGCCCGAAGCTGGGATTGTTGGAAGAGCAGAGTTAATGGGTACTTTGGGCATATTGAGATGAGTCACCAGGAAATTAATCTGAGAAGTCCGTAAAGGTGTAAGAGCTGGGCCAGGAGTAAAGGGGAAGCAGATTGGGGTGGGGGTGGGGAGAAATGGGTTCAGGAGTTGTCCCTTTCTAAGGGTATCGGGCCATATAAGGTATCTAGAAGCTGGGTAATGGTGGTTTACACACACTCATAACCATTTTTCATGGTCTCAGTCTTGACACTTGTCCAAACTTGACACTATAGTACATTGGCTGTGTCTCAAATACATTCATATTTTAAACTCACTCTTCTCTTGTTTTTCTTCTTAATTTCTACTTGTTAAAAGACTTCTAAAATTGTTTATGTCTAGGCACATGTACAAGTATGTGCCTATGTGCAGTGGCACTCATGGAGGCCAAAAAAGAGCATCATATCCTCTGTGATTGCAATTTCTATACTGGGATCGCTGAAAGAGAAGAAAGAAAATTGGAGCATCTGCTCTTGTCTGGGTCTGTAGCGAGGCAGCTTACTCTGCAGACTTTGGCTGCTAACTAGCATCTGTAATCGTTGGAAGCCAATTCCTGAAAACAATTCATTTACCTATGTATATGCACATGTCCCATTGGGTTGGCTCCAATCATTGACATGAATTTGGACAACTATGTCTTGTTTTGAACTGAATATACTCACCTGAGAGCCATCATAATGTCTGTGCATCAGGGCAGGGGAGAACACCATAGAGCTAGAAGACTAAAAGAGCTCACTTTGCTGGGACCTCCTGTGTACAGAGTGCTTACATAGAAGGACGACCCAGACATGAACATGAGATAAAGCAGTACCTGGCAGAAGTCAGAAAAAAATTGACTTTAGAAGATTGTGCTCGATGACTGTTACTAATTGGGGAAGTAAGATAAGAATGTGAAATTAGACAGTGGCTCCGGCCAGATAAGGTTAGGAGTGAGCTAAATCCATTGGGGATGGGAGCTCAGATGCAGCAGCTGAGAGAAAGGGTGTTGAGTTAGCAAGGAGACCAAACTAAACTATTCTTTCCTTGAAATTGGCAGGATTGGGGAGAGGAGAGACTGAGAAATCTCAAAAGAGCACTTCTTTGTTTATATAAATATGCTAATGAGGAACTATGGGGTCTGGTGATGCAAGAACAGAAGGCAATGATTAACCCACCCAATATTAAAGTGCTTCAGAACACAATAAATGGAATCACACAAAACTCAAAAGCTTTTGCACAGGCAAATACTATCAACAAAGTAGACAGCCTTTAGAAATGGGAGAAGAAATTTTGCCTGCTACACTTCAGATAGGAGTCATTAACTAAAATATATAAAGAATTGTAAAAATTATACACCAAAAAAATCAAAACTGCCAATCAATAAATGGACCAATGAACTAAGCATATTTTCTCAAAAGAAGAAACCCAAATGGCTAATAAATACTTTATTATCTTAGCCATCAGAGAAAAGCCAATTAAATCTGCTTTGAGATTCCATTCATCCTGTTAAAATGTCTATGATCAAGACAACAAATGACAAGTAATGCTGGAGAGGATGTGATCCAAGAGGAGCCCCATTCACTGTTGGTGGGAGGATCAACTGATAGATGCACTACGAGAATCAGTGTGAAGCACTCTCAAACATCTAAAGAGAACCGCCATGTCCCAGATCTAACATGCCTGGTATATATACTCACCTGTCTCTACCTCCCACCACAGAGATCCTTGCGCATCTGTTTATTGCTGCAAGGAAATAAAATCCACTCAGATGTCCATCCATTTGATGACGGGACAGTGAGGATGCAGTACATATACACAATGGCAGTCCATAAAGAAAAATGAAGCTCTCAAGAAAGGTGATGTAACTGGAAAATATTAATAATATTAATAATTATCAATAGGTAATAAATCATCGGCTAGGTAATCCAGGCTCAGAAAGATAAATACTGCAAATCATCTCTCAAATGTGGATCCTACTTTCTGATGGTTGAATATCTCTGTTTTGGTGAGGATGCATGTTAGCAGAGCAGAGGAGGTGAGAAAAGTAGACAGAAGCCCATGAGAGAGATTTGGAAAGTGAGACTTTAAGGGAGGGATGAAGAGATGACAGGGCAGAAGAGAAGAGGCACCAACCCCAAGTAGGGAAATACCATAAGGAGACACATTGTAAGCTTAATTAATTAAAATGCAAGAATATTTAACCATTAAAGTATTTCTTTTGCATTAACTCCAACGAAGACAAAAGTTCAATCAAGAAAGTCTTCCCATTTTATATATGAAGGTTTGAACTTACCTGTTTCCTGAGTTCATAGAACTTTTTAAAAGGGTAAAGCTACGTAACAGTTGATGCAGCTGTGACAAAGGCAACCTTTGCATCATTTTGGGCATCCTTGAAGAGGACCTCCTTAGTATTTTAAAGATGAGAATGAGGAGCGTGGTGAGATATTATCCCTAACATGACTCGGAATCTAGATACCAGCACACCAGTACTCAGTCCCTCCTCTTCAGCACACCCCCCCCCCAATAGCAAAGAGATGAGCAACAGGAGAAATAGAATGGCCAGTCAAAGCCTTTCTCCTGCTTAAAAACGAGGCTTGAGTATCAGGGGGCAAAAACTATTCTATAATATACCTCTCACATCTATCACAGGGGCTGAAATGTAGGGGTTTTCTTCTAAATAGTGGGTTCCCTCCCTGCCAAATAAAAAATGATGAAAAAATTGTAGGCTGGTTGTTATGAAGTGAAAGGGCCCACTGATCCCCATATGAGTGGACAGTCAAGAGTTAGACAGTGTTTGCGTTCTCTTGCATTTGATGAAGAAATATATTCTTGCTTTTCCAGTCCTTGTGATACAGAAGAACTCTGATATAATTGAGGGGAATTATAACAGAATTAATAATACAAGCAAGACATTTTAAAAAGCCACTGCCTTTGTTCCCTTGGAACGAGTGACACCGGTTAGCAAGATTATTCAATTTGAAATAATTAGGTTTCTGGTTCCTGTAATTTAGGTCTTACATGTCACTGCAAATTACCTAAATTGGTGTATATATATTTACGTATGTAATTGCATCACATCAATAAGGCTAAACATTTTAAAATATTACATTCAAAGATTATATTCATTTTCTAATTAGGAAAAAGCAATACATTAGAAATGTACTTTTGACAGAAAGACAAAAAGATATTTACATAATTATTTTATCATGGGATACTGCTTAGATCATAGCTAAGGTTATAGATACAGATTTCTTTTAAACACTTATTTTATGTGCTCAAATTTTCTTCTTGTCAAAGAAATTCTAAAAAGCCATCTAACATCCTATTAAATAATATACAATTTGGGGTGTGGAGATATGTTAATCGACAATGACAGTGTGTCTTTTGCTATATGCTTCCAGATCTTAATAAATCCAGCTGTGACTGTGGGGAATTCATACCGATTCCATTATTTAGCTCAGTAGAATTTTAGAGCCATTAGAAGCAAAGCACTAATTCCTTTCACTGAGGTTGAGCAAGGCATTGTTTAATATATTTAATTATAATCCAATTGTGTCTCAGTTCACTATTAGTCCACTGATGGACTTCAAATGTTCTTATTAATAATAACTTGTATTGAGTACTTATTCTTCCTTATTCTATGTCAAGCACCAAACTATGTACTTTACATACATTATCTGCTTAATCTTCTAAATAACCACATGAGTTAAGTACTATTTATGTCCCAGATTTGCATATTAGGAAAGAGGATCAGAAAGGTTGTGTGGCTTGCCCAGGATAAGTTTATTATAGCCAGAATTGCATGCACAGCCCTTCTCAGGGTGTATTATGACATCCGGAGATAGAGAAGGTTTTCATCTTTGGCCTCATTACCCTGGAACATAGTCCTACTCAGTACATGTTGTAGCTATTCATCTCCAGCAATTGGCTGAGGCAAGGGATGCTTGTAACCCTTCCCCAAGAAATTCTCCACTGCTCTGCATTGTTTAAGAAAACAGAGAGCCAACATACAGCTACAACTGTGCATGAGGGTTGGTGACAGCCACTCAACCAACCATCTATTTATTTATAAACACCTACTGTTTATTAAATACCACTGTGCACTAGAAAGTCTTCTGAAACGAAGAACAGAACAGATGTTGGCTTCAGATTCAATAGAGCTTTGTGTCGAATGAGACAAATTCAACTAAATAAACTACAAATAAATTAATATGATAGGCATGGTTGGAGGGTAGAGCTAACCAGTCTCTATAAAAGAGATAAAACAGTTTGATTATTCTTTTTTAAAATCAAGGGAAGCCTCTTCAAAGAAGGATCATTTGAGGTGAAGCTATTTATTACAGGCATATCCCAAAAGACTGGATAAAGAGATTCTGCTTACATGTTCATTCAAAAGAATCTGCTCCCCAAGCCCCACTCCCAAGCCCCGGGAGCAGAAAGGGAAGGCTGGCGAGATGGTCCAGTAGGTAAGAGTGTTCGTTATTCCAGCATGAAGACCTGAGTTTGGCAACACCCATATTTAAAAATAAGAATTTGTTGAGGACTGTCTGTGTATGAAGCACAGTGCTAGGTGTCAGTCATTCATGTGACCTGTAAGAACCAGTGTTCTCACTGGAGAGCTTCTAGTCTAATGCATTGTCTCACACACACTATAGCTCAATGAAGCTATAGGCCATTACCTCAGGAGAAAATTCATCTAGAAAAAAAGAGAGAAACCAATGAATTGGTGAGTAGAAGTTACATGTAGTCACATGGGTTTTGCTACAGTTAATTCAAAGAAACACTTGAGATATATTCTTTCCTGAAACTTTGAGTAACACAACTGTTATGCCTATGGATGGTGGCTAAGGTAGAGTCACCCAACTGATCAAAGGACAGACAACATTGGTGGTGGATTGCTCAACTGAACACTGTCTACAGGACAGGACAGGACAGGACAGGACAGGACAGGACAGGACAGGACTGCTGAAGTCTTTAACTCAAAACAGATATGCTTGCTAGAACAGGATCAAGCCAATCAACACTCTAGCTTGGAGAGGGGAGGGGTTCATGAGTTCTGACTTCTAACTGAGAAGCTGTGGTCAGCTGATGGCTTCTAGGGAAGAGACCTCACCCACAAGAGCATAAGGACAGCCCAAATTAATTGTGATGGATTATTGTAAAGTAAGGTAGAAAGAGGACACAAAGTATGAAGGTGGGGTAGAAGTATGAGGTGGGGTAGATCCCTGAGGAGAATGAGAGATGAATGTTATCAACATACTTTGCATGACATTTTCAAAAATTCATAAATTAATATATTTAAAAAACAAGTGATATGTCTGTATAGTCATTAAGTTTTCCAACAACAACAACAACAACAAAATAAAAAAACATTTAGCACATTAAACTCATCCAATTCAGAAATGAAAGGAAATAAATGGGCAGACTTAACAGTTGGGAACTAAGAAGGGGGGCCCTGGGGAAGAGGGGGGAGGAAAAACCCCACCCCATCAGAGTTTTACCTATTCTCTGGTCTGTCAGGTGTGGGAGGGCTGCCATACACTTTCCACTCATCCCTGGGTGGGCATTCAAGCCTCTGACCCACTCTTCAGGGGGTGGCCAAGGGGCAGCCCTACTTGGGAACCCCTGAGCTACCTTGCTAAAGCCACCAGGGGATATGGAAGATAGGGATGAGGAAAGAAAGGTTCCCAACAACTGCGAGAGTGAGGGCAGCAGATCTTGACTGGAGCACAGGAAGGCCTTCTAACAGGAGATTGGAAATGGCTCATTAGAAGAAAGCCTGTCTCATCCTCCAAGCACAGTGGGCCTTGATGAGCAGAGACATTCCATGGTTTTAGAGTTTTATTATAGAAATGCAGGGGGAAAGACAGAAGGTAGAAAGAGAGGGAGAGAGAGAGAGAGAGAGAGAGAGAGAGAGAGAGAAAGAGGAAGAAAGGAGAGAAGACAAAGAGAGTGAGAGTGAGGGGTTAGAGGTAAGAGAGTGAGAAGTAAGAGTGTAAGAGAGATAAGTAAGAGAGCAAGCAGGGGCTGAACAGCCCCTTTTATGGTCTTTACTGTTGCTAGGTAACTGGGGAGGAGTTTAGCCTGAAGGTCAGAAGCTTGGGCCATTGCCTACATGACTTCTAGCCATGCTTCTCTTTTGGGGGCTATGGGAGGGCAGTAACTTAGGTAAGAGCCAGAGTTCCGGGAGCATGAGGAAATGCCTACCTTGTCATGAAGGTGAATTATCACCACTAGGACTCAGACCTCATCTCAAATGGAGACCAGTCTGCAATTCCCCACAGTATGCCAGCTTGTGACACTCTGATATGAACCTCTTAGGTGTGACTATGCTACTAAATTGGGCTTGGTGGACAGCCATAGTAGATTTGATTCCTACTACAGAAACATGTTAGTCCTTCACTTCTGACCACCTGGACACTTTTCTGATGTATAAGTATACATACTGGCTGGGGTGCTGGCAGTCCTATGAAAGATGCTGATTTATATTTATAGATGCTGAATGAAGTCTCAGTTTAGCTGACCTGCAGCCTTACCATTTCAGGAAGCATTCAATATATATATTAACGTTTCACATCTTAAACAACACTACAGCTCTTGCCATAACAGCATTTAAAGGAGGAAAAAAAAAAGCCCTGCTTATGTTGACCATATAGAGCTAAGGGTGTACTCTCTCCCTAGAGACTAAACCCAGAGAATTAGCTTCAAACAGGATGCCTCCAGCATTTCTGTTGGTTGTGACAATTTTTTTTCTATTTTCCCTAGAAATTCTTGAAGCAAATAATAAAGCAACTAGAAACAAACAAACAAAGAAAAACTCATGCTACAGCAGAACCAATGTGACATGAGGGGATTATCTAGTTTCTAATGAAGCAACACTAAGTAGGTCCTGAAATATCTTCATGGGAGGAGGGGAGGCCATCCAGCATGGGGGAGGCAATGTTAAGACCATGACCTTGGTGTTGAAAGTACTCTCCCTTCTCTTCAGCCTTGGGTCTCTCAGTGCCCTAATCTAAGATGCACTTTTCATTTTAATCCAAGTATCACCCAAATCCTCCTGCTTAATGTCCAACAGAGTTGAAGGCAAATAAGACAGCATTACTTTGAATAATTAAGGGAAAGAGGTTGGGATTGAAGCATGGAACCCTTGTGAAAACAAGGCTTCATTTCCTGGATTCAGGACCTGCCTCATCCCAGTCCCAAGACTCCATCCTAGTCATAGACTTTATCCTGGGTCCCAGCATGCCAGAAGACATCCCAGAAGTGAAGAAACTAAGAGAGATATTGTCCCTCTCTGCCTCAAGAATGCAGTTTTGGGTAGGCCTCTTACTAAGACTGAGGACTGAGGTAACTGATCTTCAGAGGACATGCCCTCCTCCCAGGTGAAGGCTTATGTAAAACAACCATATATGAACACACTATGATGCTGTCTCTAAGAGGTAGTGGTTAGAGAACAGGAGGGGGAGCATTGGTATCCTTAAATACCAAAGCCAAGTAAGCTTTAACAAGATCTAAAGATGAGTCATAAGTCCAAACCTCACTGGGAAAGAGTCACTGCATGATATCCCAGCAGGTAACTAATGGGAACACAACCCAGGGGACTGAGGAAGGCAACAACGGTGGCCATGGTCTGAATATTTCCATTCCTCATACCAAAGCATCTGAAGTCATTCTGCAGTTCTCACTCATAAGAAAGCTTCTTTTCTCCTTGATGAGTCTATGAAAATTGAAGATCTAAATGTCAAGAAGAATAACTATGATAACATCTAGTTCCCAAGCTATAGGAAGGGAAGCTTTCTAGTCCTCACCAACCCCACATCTGACTCCGAAATAGCTTTCCTCCTTTTCTTTACAACACAACATGAGGAAAATAGAAAAATAATCTTCATCAAAGACACGAATTCCCTCTGTTCTTCAGTTCAGTCAAACACTCTCAGTTATTGATGGTATTAGTAAAGTATACCCAACACATTCTCTAAAATAGGAGTTTCCACCATCACCAGAACATTGTGAAAAATACCGAGTCACCACATTTCACTGAAAAATTAAACCAGTGAAGTTGTCAAGATGCAGATGTAAGATAGTGCACAAGAGAAGTTTCTGATGCTAATCAAATGTGTTACTGTTTCCTTATTGTATATTGATATATTTGGAGAAGAAATCTAACTATGCTTTGCTTTTATTGATTGAACTATATTAGTTAACAAAATGTAATTTTCATAGTGACCCAGAGAGAATTCTTTTTTTTTTTTTTTTGGCTAGGCCTAGGTCCCAAAGGAGCTAGGACCATTCTGGAGCTAAGTGTAGCCTGCCCTTATCTAAGTAGTTCTGTTCCCCTTCATCTATTTTCTACTTACTTTTCTCATTGATATTTTTCATAAGAAAAAGGCATTTAACCACTAAATATATTCTATTTCTATTTGTGTGCATGCTGGGGTAGGATGAAGGAAAAAGGATCATTTACTTTTAACAGTTAAAGCACCTTTTCCTCAACAAGGTAACGTCACAGTATTTTCAAAGGACCCAGGCAGACAATTACTGTTCAGGCAACACTTTCCAATTCCTCTCTGCCAAATTTACTCCCCACTTGGAACCTTTTAAATTTTTAGTTATGATACCCAAAGATTTGGTTTAGTGGTAGAAGTCTTACAAACATGCACAAAGCCCTTGGTTTAGTTGCCAGCTTATTGCTTCTAAGCACCCCGACCCCCAAATCATGTATGAATATGCTCCCAACTAGACAGTTCCTATGTAAGTAGAGGTTATCCAGCTGGAAAGAAGAGATTCGTCATTAGCAACCTACAGATGCACCTCCACATATTTTAGGAAAAGGAGAAACAGAAGCCTTTCGCTCTATGTTTTTTATGTCCTCTGTGTGACATAGCTCTTGGTTACATGAAGTTGAAACAGGGGGATTCTGTTTCTCACAAAGGCGATGGTGATTTACTCAATTCACCACCTTCTGCTTTTAGGGTATAGACTGCTTCCCATAAGACAGTGTAGAGACACAGGGATTAAAACCCTGCAGGTGCTATTGGCACTGTCCACTAAAACCACACCTGTGGGAAGGAAGAATTCCAGATACCAAGTGCTCCTTACATCTTTGTTGCTGTTCCTTTGGGCTTTGGGTATTGAACCAGGGCCTTGGATGTACGTGGTATGCTTTCTGTTCCTGCATTACATCTTTATACAACTATCCTGAAGACCCATTGTTTCTGAACTCTGTTATCATTGAAACTCTCAGTAGGAAGCAACAGGATTGAGATTGTAATTACCTCCTACATGGTCTGATCATCAAAATCCAGTACTTAGAGTAAACTATTCCATCAAAACATCAGGTATTCTTGGGGAACTGTGACTAGACCTGCCCAGTAGAAGGCATTTTCATGAGATGAAATGAACTCAGGTCCTGGCTGTTTCAGTCTTAAGCCTAAAGTTTGAGCAAGGCCCTTCACTTCATGATTCTGTTTCTACAGAATTAGAAGGATGTGGGCTAGAGAGAATCCTGGGGGTCCTTCCAGATGTGAAGTCCCACGGCCAGTGATGATCATATGGGTGGTACATTTCAAGACTCAGCAGAAATTAAAACTGTCAGGATGAATTCTCCTCTTTAAATATCTCTAAAACTCAGAATTCCCATTCTGTAACAATCTTCCAGCCTTCAGCTCCTGCCAACACCTCTCAAGTTTATGTCTTTGTCAACCAAGGATGGAAAAACTGGATGAAGCCAGAGCAAGTCTAAGTTTACAACTTTAGTCTAGGAGGGATTTATTTTGCTTAATCTTTCTTTCTTTCTTTCTTTCTTTCTTTCTTTCTTTCTTTCTTTCTTTCTTTCTATCTATCTATCTATCTTTCCTTCTCTCTCTCTCTCTCTCTCATTCTTTCTCTCTTTCTTTCTTAACTGATGTTAATTTTAAGGAAAATTAGGTTCAAGTGTCTCTGAATTTTTAACTCAACAGAATCAAGTTAAATTTAGTTCAGTTTTTTTCTTTGTAATCCCAGATCCCATATATTCTCCTCTTTCTTTAACTGTGACCGGAAACCACTGTAGAGGCCCAGACCTGGTATCAGACATGGCGTTCACAGTGAGTAAAATACTGAGTTTTTCCAAGGTGTCTCTTGATTCAGTTTACCGAGCAGGTATACTGGAGAGCACAGCTATCCTATCCTCCTGCCTTGACTGTGAAATCCATCCCAGAATTCTTTAGCCTTGTTCACCTCTTCTCCATGAGGTCTTGAACTTATTCTCCAGAAAACAAGAAGCATTGCTTCTATGAACTTCAAGCTTCCATCCCTTCCTGCCTTCCTTAGAACTACATGGTAACAGGACATGCCCAGCGTGTTCATCCCAAATTACTACAGAAGAAAGGTTGCTAGGCAGCCTTTCCCACAGCAGGAATTTACCTGTCTGGCTCCCACAAAGTCAGGCACACAAGGCATACAAAACACATAAATAAACATACTCTACCATAAAGTAATACACGCAGGAATGAATGAATAAAACTTATTAAGAGAGGGATGAAAACGTAGCTTGGTGGTAGTGTACTTGCCTAACATCCACAAGACTCTGGGTTTAATCCCTAGCAAAGCAAAAAAAATACTTTACTCCCTACTGACTGAGCATTGTGATTTCCACTGGAAATAAAAGGTATCTAAGAGGAAACAAAAAGTACAAAACAAAGCAAAAGAACTACACTATGTATTTTTTTCTTCAGTAAACTTAGAATGAGAATACAAGATGCCAAGCTGCTCTAGCAAACAGAACCAAGTGACATCAAAAAACTGCTATAATTCTATTATGGTTACTATTCTTTTCTTATCAATGAATCACTTTTCTGAAGCAGAATCGGTTAAAACAGTCATTTTGACCTCATCTCTTCACAGAACTGAATTCTACTAATTATTTTAGAAATCTAACATAAACTCAATCACCTTTTCTTCTCCTAGTCGGTGATTTTTGCCTTTAGTTGGCTCTTAATCATTCAGAAAATGGATGTACATTCTATGCATGAGCCTGTTGCTAGCTCCCAAGACAAGCAAGGAACAATACGGATTTAGTCACACATGGATCATGGAGTTGTTTGTTTTTTTGATTGATTTTTCTGTAACTGATATTGTTTTAATTCATCTATTTTAATAAAATGGACAGTAAAAATGGATTGCAATAAACATTAATACTTCTTCCCTTTAGGAATATCCTAACAACTTTTATGTTAAAGTATACAATGTTTATATCCTTGGTAACACGGAAAATAGATTCAGTCTAGAGTCAAAATACACAGAAAAATCTCTCAAAAGTAACATAATTATATACATTTTCCCCGGAATAGATATCAACATTCTTGGTATCCAGTTGAAATAATTGTACAATCATAGTCAATAATATAATATAATGATATAAATAAAGTGTAATATTGACTTTAAAAAGCAGAACCATGTCTTCAGCACCCCAAACGTGGCCACTATCCTTGGTGCTGTCTTGAGATAAACCAGCTTGATGAACTCACTAGGGTCTCAATTCTATATGGATCTGTTTCCTCTGACCTACATCACACTCCCTTGAATTGTCCCCATATTTATTATCCCCCCCCCCAAAAAAAAAACTGCACTCTTTGTAACACGGTATTTTTGTCTCTTTCTTTTGACATAGAACTTTTTTTCTCAGCAAGGGATAAGTAATAAATAGTCACATGCATAAGAGTGGGTTCTGAACAACTTAAAGAAGCCAGAAAACCTGGTCAAAGTGGGCAGAGTCTGTGGCTGGAATGTTCATGGACTGTCTCCAGGAGGAGGAAACAGTGAAATTAAGACTTGCCAGGCAAGCACGGGCCCATATGGAGATTGAGGGATATGTTTTCCAGGCAGAAGGAACAGAAATGACCAAGGCAGAGAGAGAAAGGAGCTTTGAACCTTTGACCATCTGAGAGCTAAGGTTTGTGTGGGAGACTGACATAGTGAATGAGATAGAGGATGAGAGAGGGTGGACCCAAACAAGGCAGGATGAAGCATTTACCATGGGGCACCATGGGGCATTTCATTGGGTATTATTGGTTACAGAAAGACCCCTGTGGCTCCTAGGAAAGGTGAATTGCAGATGGCCAGGAGCAGCCTTTGCTCAGGTGTGACATGAAAGGTCACAAATCTGACAGTATATGAGGGGACAAAGCAAACAGTAAGAGACAGATCCCCTAGGAAAGTCAGCAGGACATGGTGAGTGACTTACTGTGGGGAAGGGAAGCTAGCATTAGCCTTATTGAAATTAATGAGATCCACTAATTAGGATAGCATTTTACCACAAACAAATTATTAAGCTCTTTTCCTGCCAAGTACTGCGTCCTGCCTTTAGGAATACGGCTTAAAGATCATTAAAACAGAGGCTGGCGGGAGTCAAGGGGCCTCTAGTAATGTCTAACCATGGGGAAGGGAACCACAAGGGAAGCTGTAATATCAAGTCACAGTAACAAAGCAAAGAGCTTTTTTATATCCGTGCCTTCCCTCACTTTTATCTTTTTTCAGGTTACACGGCATTTCCATACAATAGGCTATATTCATAGCCCAGTGATTTTGTGTGCCTAACATACCTGGATTCTGATTCAAAATCTGTTGATACTCTTCTGTCTACTGCAGGTTGGGTTTCCCCTCCTTAAAATTATTTCTTCTGACAAGAGCTCATCTTCAAACAGCAGTTGTCTTCAGTCATTAAAGGAACCAATTTTTGGAATCTTCTTATTTTTGGTGCTATTCAGTGATGGCCCAGCAGACATATGAAAATAAGATTCAATTGGATTTTTAAGAATTCAGCATTAGGAGAGTCTTGAAGTGATTATGCAGTTCTCTGAACAAAAAGGAAAGTCATATTGTTATGCATGAATTAATGTAGGCCATGACCTACCAGGCCTGCACACAGATCAAAGCAGGTGCTTGCCCCAAAGCAGACTGAAGGTGGAGGGTGTATCCTCACAAAGGCTGTGATCTTTCCAAGCAAATGGCTATGGTGCTGTCTCCTCCAAAGAACGCTAGTCACAAGGCCCCAGAGTCTGGGGCATAGGTGCTGGTAGATGTTGGTACACCAGAAAAGGTGCTGAGCCATGATGTGCCAAGCGGCCTATGAGTAGGTGGTAAGGAAGCAGGAAGCACACCCCTACACGTTCCTCTCCTGTAAGGAATCTCAGAATAAAGTTTGGGGAAAGAGACTTTGGAGGCCAAGGACTTGTGGCTCGGTACTGAGTTCATAGTGAGTACTTGGCTTTTCCTATGAGACAGAAAAAAAAAAATCACTTCTTCCAGGGAAAATAAGGACCAAACCTTCAATACTCTTTGTAAAATGGGTCTAAAAAAGATTGGGAAATAGGACGGAACTTGTGAAAGGTAAGGTGTGTTAGTCTTGAAAATAGACCAAGCATTATTGATAAGTGACTCTTGGCAGCCATGCTGTGTTTGTTACTAAGTGAGAACTGTCTAGATGAGGTGTGGTCCCTCTCACGGCTCTCCTGAGGTGCACCCTTGTCTAGAAGTCAAGGCAGCATGAGATACGCAGGTATTTTAACCAGGGAAGAACAAAGACCAAGAAAATTTCTTTTAAATTTTGGAAGATTGTTTTTGTTTAGAAGAAGAGCTTCTGTGAGCATAAGGAAGACCAGCATCCTGATTGAGGATTTTAGAAGGCACCTCGGAGGAGGCAGCACAGGGGGGGGGGGGGGGGGGGGGGGGGGGGGAGGGATACAGAGAGAAGGCCAGTAGTGAGGCACGGAAGAAATGGGAAGAATCCCCTTGATGGGTAAAGGATCAGACAGAGGAGGGGGGAAATGATGGGCTCAAGTTTACTACAGGCGGCAATATTCTTGCTTAAAAAGGTTTATAACACTGGTTCCCAACCTTCCTAAGGCCATTAATAAACTTGTGGTGACCCCCCCAACCATAAATTTATTTTTGTTTCTCCTTCATAATTGTAATTTTGCTAGTTGTGAATTGCAATGTAAATATTTGAGTTTTCTGGTGGTCTTAGGTGACCCTACCACCCCACAGGGTTGAGACCTGAAGGTTAAGAACCAATGGTTGAAAGGCTACATTATGTTCTGAAGGTGAACTATCTGTCAAGGGGTCATTTTTATAAATAGTTGGCCTCCAACTGACAGGTGCTGTTTGGGAAGGTTGTAGAAAGTTTAGGGACCTCCATGACAGGCTTGGACCCTAGCTGTAGTTCTAGACAATTATCTCTGATCAACACTATGAAACAAACAGCTGTCACATGCCACAGAGACACCCTGCTATGACAAACTGTGTTCTCTTAAACTGTGAGCTGAAGTAAACCCTTCCCCCCTGAAGTTCTTTTTCTCAGCTCTATTATCTTATGAGAACAGCAACTAATACAGAATACAGTCGTCAATGTTCCTAAAGTCAGCCAAGCAGGGACGTCTACTCTGAGTCCCATGGTTGTTTTGTTTGTTTTGTTTTGTTTTGTTTTGTTTAAGTCTATGTAACATTCAGTGCCTTGTGCACAGGGTAGCTGAACTCTGTTTTGCAGGAAGAATTGGGGCAGAAGGTTTTCTATGTCAGATAAAATCTTCACAGATTGAAAAGAATTGCCTTATACCACTCTAGGGAATCTTTAAAATTATGCTAAACTATACAGTAATTTTGTGGCTGAAATTCCAAGATCATTTTAAAAGAGAAGGCCCCACTGTATTACTTGTATATTGCTACTCATGAGTGATAAAAAATAAAAGAAGGGGAGAGAAGGTTAGGAAGAGGGAAGGAAAAGGAGAGAAAATATGAATCAAACGCAGAAAAAAAAAAAAGAAAAGAAAAAGAAAACAAACAAACTAAACTAAAAAGCCAAAGAGACAAGGCTCCAGATATAAACAAGAAAAATTAAAAATGGGGGAAGTAAAGTAGAAAGAACACCATTGGCTTTTGAGAGTTGCATGGAGAAAGAGAATCACTTCATTTAATAGTGTGACACCAGGTGGGTCAATCACACTTGAGGCAGGCCCCACACCCAGGAGTAGCTAGGTAACACAAATTAGGCACCAGGAGTTGTTTTTGTTTGTTTGTTGTTATTGCTTTGAAAGAAAGTTGGATGGCTAGGAAGGTGTGGGTGGGTCCTAGGCATTGAAGAGGTAGGATAGATTTGATCAAAATAAACTCTTTGAAATTTTCAAAGAATTAATAAAAGTTTAAAAAATAAGTAGAACAAAAGGTTTAGAGAGGAACAAAAATAGGGGCATAGAGAGGGTCAGGGAATGAAGAAGTATTGAGCATTTGTAGTTAGCTCTTGCCTAGAGACAGCAGTAAGGGAAGAGAGAAACAGGAATGAGCATGGATAAAATATATACATAAATCCAATAGATGCGAGATATATATATATATATATATATATATATATATATATATATATATATATATATATATATATATCCTAACCAACCAACATATATCTGGGCATTGTACCCATCTACCTGAACCAAAGAACAGCCCAGTACTGTCAGCTCTCCAGGCTGTACTGGTTTGGAAAGAGTGCTTCCTAGTGCCAGAGGACTAGACAGGAAAAAGGGTGATGGAGAATTATTGTCTTACCACCTCTGCCTCCTCTGTCTTACTCTTGTCTAGACCCAAGCACCATGTTTCAGAGACTAAGTTCACTCCAGTGCTGTCAGAACAGCCCCCACCATCCAAGGCTCTGAGAAACTTTCTAAAATAAGCAGACATTTCCTCAGAGATTTGCTTTATTTTCAAGATCTAATTTTTTTTCAGTTTTACTCTGTTTTTTATTGGAAAAAATAATACAATATATTTTGATTATATCTTCCCTCCCCTAATTCCTCCTAAACCCTCTTTCTCTCTCTGGTCCCCTCTTTTCCTCTGTACTTAAACCAAACTGAACAAACAAATCATATACACACTTACAAAAGGAATCAAAAATAAATAAGCAAGCGACCAATAAGACAAAACAAAACAAAACAAACAACAACAAAACTCAACCAAAGCAAAATGACACAAAAATTCTACAAAAATATCACTGAGATTGTTTTGTGTTGGCCAACTTACTGCTAGACAGGGCATACCTTGAAGTGTGGTTAATATACCCTGTAAGACTTCACTGGCCCAAACTGATTTTTCCTTGGCCAGTGGTATCAATTGCAGATAGCTTCTTGGTTGGGGTTAGGAGCCAGTGTCTACTTCTGTGTCTTAGTACCAGGGACCCTGTCTGGCTTGAAACTATGCAGGCCTTGTGCACACTGTCAGTCTCTGTGGGTTTATATGTGCAACTGCCCTAGAAGACACTGTTTTCTGGCACGTACAATCTCTCAGCTTCCACATAGATCTCTGAGCCTTGAAGGGAGGGATTTTATGAAAACATGCTATTTAAGATTGAGTGTTCTGACGTCTCTCACTTTCTGCACATTGTCCAGTCGTGGGTCTTTGTGTTAGTTCTCATCTATTGCAAGAAGAAGCTTTTCTGGTGAGCAAGGGCCTGATCTACCGGTATAGCAATATGTCATTAGAAGTCATTTTATTGCAATGTTCCTTTAGCAGAATAATAGTAATGGGTTTTCCCCTAGGCCCATGACCCATCTAGTGGCAGGTGCTTGGCAACTGGAGAAATGTCAGGCATGGGTTCCATCTCATGGTGTGGGCATTAAATCCAATCAGAAGTGGCTGGTTACTGCCATAACATTTGTGCTGTTATTGCACTAATATATCTTGCAGGCAGGTCACTTTTGTAGGTCACAGGCATTGTAGCTGGTGGGTATTGATGATTGCCTTTCTCCTCTGGTAGTGTGTGGAATACCTTCTAACACCATGAACAATTTCTTTTTTAGTAGAGGTGAAGCTTCTAGGTAGGCACCAGCTCTATTTCTGAGAGTTCAATAAAGTATGTAAGCATTGTTTTCCACTTATTTGTTTCTCTCTCTTTTTTTTTTTCTGAGACAGGGTTTCTCTTTGTAAAGCCTTAGGGGTTCTGGAACTCAGTCTGAAGACCAGGCTGGCGTCAAACTCACAGAGATCCTTCTGCCTCTGCCTCCTGAGTGCTGGGACTGAAGGTGTATACCATCACTGCCAGGCCTATTTGTTAGTCTTAAAGGATTCAGACTTAGAGGTAGAAGTACTCAGGGAGGACAGGCTATGTCTCTTGGCAACCTGCTTCTGGTGCTTTTCTTTGGCTTCCTTCATTCTCTTGGCCAAAAGTTGGAACATATTCTTTAGTCTTCTTGTTTTCCTTAGTGTGTTGTTTCTTCTAAGTCAGCATTTGAGTTACAGGAGAGGTGACATAACAGAATGCTAGATCTTGGGTTCTTTGGTCATGGGCTTCTTATCTTCTTCATTTAAGGGATTTCTGACAACATATTGGTGGATAATAACTTCTTTTAAAGAGATTGAAAAGCTTTCAGATCCTGTTAGCTCTTTTGGGCCTCAACTGCTGAGATACAACAATATCTGTAAGTCTTTCTCTCCTGTGTTTGAAATAACTATGTTGAGACCACCCTAATTGGCATCTACAATGCATCCTTAAATAGACTTGTGCTCTCTCTCTCTCTCTCTCTCTCTCTCTCTCTCTCTCTCTCTCTCTCTTTCTCCAGTCCCCCCGATGGTCTACAACAAGAACACCCTCAGTCAATGGCCAGTGCACTCTGATGAGGGTCAAGACACCCACCTTGCTTTGTGAGAAAACCTTATCTGTCTTTCTCCCCACTAGTAAGACCACACATCCTCCCCTTTTCATCTAAAGCATCAGCAAATACTTTTGTGGTCATGTGCTTCTGATAGAAACTACAAAAGTTGCATGCGTTGTTCTCTTTAATGAGTTTCTGACACCTGGTGGCTGGGAAGGAGATGCTCAGCTTCATCTGGACACAGACAACTACTGGGCAACACCAAAAAGAGCTCCTCAGAGATTCTTGGCACAAGCCCGTTTTGTATCAGCACCTTCCACACTGCTCTTAGATGATTTCCCAGATACCATTTCTTCATTGCTTGTTATAGTCTAAGTGAGCTCTGTCTCTCTCTGTCTCTGACTCTGTCTCTGTCTGTTTCTCTCTGCCTCTGTCACACACTCTCTCTTACTGTTGTTTTTGTTGTTGCTGTTGATGGTGGTGGTGGTGGCTTGTTGGTTTGGTTTGGGTTTGGTTTTTTTGAGGCAGGGTTTCTCTGTATAGCCCTGGATGTCCTAGTAATCTCTCTGAATAGAGGAGTCTGAATTCAAAAGTGTGTTCACCACACCTGGCCAAAGTCTCTACTTACAGTACTTACTATTCTTTCTTTGGCTCCAAAATAAGCCCTGAACACCTTTCTTTTGAAAGGGAGAGAAAGAGAGGAGAGGAGAGGAGAGGAGAGGAGAGGAGTGGAGAGGAGAGGAGAGGAGAGGATGCAGGGCATATATACAAATTTGGCTGCATTGTAGAGAATTTGTGTTCTTTTTTTCTTTCACTCCGTCTCTATTTGTGAACTCTACCAATTGACTACAGAATAAGAATCTTGGGTCTGCAACATGTTTTCAGAAATCTCTGGTTTTTCATCTTGGACATGGGGCCCAGCTTTGAAAAATTCTCAACACTGTAACACAAGCATGAGGCATTACTGAGCTTAGAAAGATTGAAATGATCTATTTCCTTTATAGACTACATGCTATCTTACACACATGGATGCCATCAATGGGTGCATGTGATAATTTGTAACTGTACTTCAGCCAAAAGCAACTAAAAATTATGTGTTACTAAAGCAAAAAAAGATAGCTTTTTTTTTTCTTTATTCTCATACCCATGCAAATGGTCAAAGAAAATATAGCATTTGGGGTGCTTACTGGAGTGAATACAGTTATAGAAGGAAAAAATGTACATGGATATAAACATGGTATAAAAGCCTAATGGAGGCCATTTTGTTATGTTATCTGCTTCTGACAAAGTGCCTTTATTTCTATGAACTACACTCCATCCTTTCTAACATGTCAGAACAAGACGGTTCTCAACACGGAGGTACCGCTGTCACTGCTTTTTTTTTCCTCTTGCTTTGTGATTACAAGTGCTGATCACAGCTCAGATAGTTGTAAAATACAAACCTGCTATCATAGCTTGCATGTAATTAGTTCTAAATGTGTGGCCTATTTACAGTAGCAAGAAGTACACTGCGTACCACAAAACACTTAAAATGCTAGCTATTGCCAGGCTTTTATGACAGTCATTAGCTGAGCCACAGCAGCAGATATTTAATGTGACAGTTGCATTAGCACACCACTCCGCTGATAAGGAAGCTCTCGTTGCCATTTGCAATGCGCTGTGCCGTAGTAAGCTGTACACACTGACAAGTTGCTCTCTGGAAGCCTTGAGCAGAGATGGAGTTCCTGCATCCTCCATTGTTCTGGGAAACAAGGAAGCCTTTTCATTCTGGCATCAATGGGCCATTTCCTGCTTCTAGAAGGCACATCTCTCCCCTAGGTATACTTGATACATGCCCCTGACTTTCTAGCACTACAATTTCTTTCTTCTCATTTTTTTTTGATTTTTTTAATTAGATATTTTCTTAATTTACATTTCAAATGCTATCCTGAAAGTCCCCTATACCCCCGCCCTGCCCTGTTCCCCTACCTACCACTCCCACTTCTTGGCCCTGGCGTTCCCCTGTATTGGAGCATATAAAGTTTGCAATACCAAGGGGCCTCTCTTCCCAATGATGGCCGACTAGGCCATCTTCTGCTACATATGCAGCTAGAGACACGAGCTCTGAGTGTTCTGGTTAGTTCGTATTGTTGTTTGTCTTATAGGGTTGCAGACCCTTTACTGATTAGTTCATATAGTTGTACATCTTATAGGGTTGCAGACTCTTATATCTGATGCTTTGCTTCACAGGGAAGTACCATCACCAGGATGATAATCTTGTGGGATTCAAGACAACTGTATGTAAGATTAAAATAATTCTCCATTTCTTATATGTATAGAAATCTAGCTGTGACTCTCAGTGACCCTCAGACTCACTTCTCCTGATCCAAATGAGGAAACTTAATGCCTGTATTAGTTATGTTTGCTTAACTATGACAAAATATATGACAGAAACAGCTTATGAGGGAAAATATTTATTTTAGCTCATGGCTTCTCCCATGCTGGAGGGAGAGGCATGGCAGCCCTTATGGTCTAGCAGCAGAAGCACTGCCACAGGCCTATCATAATGTGGAAGACCAGCAAACAGAGAAGAGAGCCGGAACCAGGGACTACGTGTGACCTTCCAAAATGTCCCCCTTAGTAGTATACTTCTGACAAGTAATTCTAAATATTCTATTTTAAAGTCTCCACGTCTCTTGAAATAACAGTACCTTCTAGAAAACAAGCATTCAAACACAAGTGTGTGAGAGACATTTCAGATTCAAGCCAGCATCTTCCCCTAGACCCTAAAGGCTTCATGGCCATCTTATAATGCAAAATGCATCCAGTCCAATTTCAAGAGTCCCCGGAGTGTTAACTGTTTCAACATTATTCAAAGGTTCAAAGTCAAAAGTCTCTTCTGAGACTCAAGACAAACTCTTACCTGTGAGCTCCTGAAAAATAAAAACCAAGTCGCATACTTCCAAATTACAGAGACACCAGTAAACAGCCCCACTTCAAAAGAGAGGAGTGGGAGGGCATCAGGGAAGACTGGAGCCAAGCAGGGCTAAAGCCCAGCAGCGCAAACATTAAACCTATAGCTCCTTGTCAGGCATCTAAGGTACTCATATCATTGCTTAAGTACCACTGTGTTAGGGCAACCTATTGCCCTACCATGTGGCCTCTCTCTTAGGCTAAGTTGGCACAACACCTACACTTTTCCTCAGAAGATTCCCCATGTTGCTGTCATCTCCAACATCCTGGGGACCTCACTACAACTTAGGATTTATCATCACAGCTTCATACCTAACCCATTTGGGGCTCTCTGCAGAGAATATGACCCTGCTATACTTTATCTGGCCTCTCAGACTTTCTTTTGAAAATACAAATGTAAGCAAGCCTCTATGACCTCCAGATCTCTTGCATTCTTTATTCTTGTAAAAACCAATACAGCACAGATGGTTCCAAGTTCTCCTGCTGGTTTGAGAAGTAGAAAGGCACCCTTCAACAAGGCTGCGGAGGTCCTTGCATGTCTGGGGTGGAGATGAATTTAGGGAATTCAGCTGCTTTGTTCCCCAGTGATATGCCTACAGACTCAATTAAGACACTCTCTTTTTAAAGGAAAGTCTTTCAAGTGAGTACAAGCCCTAGAGCCTTTGACCATTGGAATCTCACCCTTGGGCACCTTTGATATTGTCTCAGTACAAACTATGTGGCTTCTTTTTAAAAACTGTGCTAGCCAGGCAGTGGTGGCACACGCCTTTAATCCCAGCACTCGGGAGACAGAGGCAGGCAGATTTCTGAGTTCGAGGCCAGCCTGATCTACAAAGTGAGTTCCAGTACAGCCAGGGCTATACAGAGAAATCCTGTATAAACAAACAAACAAAAAAAAAACTGTGCTAATTTTTTGAACAACAATGGCAATTCTGTCTGTACATTGCCTTGTCTGCAAATTTATATATTCTTTTTCTGGCCAAACTGCAACTTTTTCATGTGTATCTGCTGCACTCTTTTGCTTCTCGTTTTCACTATAAACTTGCCTAAGAGGAGCTAGCAGTAGCCATGCCACAATCTACTGGCCATGTTGTTTTAAATTTTCTCTGTCCAATAACCTGGCCCATTATATTTTTTATTCAGCCTCATTCAAATTTTCAAAATACAAGCAAAACATAGCCAGAGTCTTTGCCAGACAATAACAGAGTTTCCCATTTGAAACCTGAGGACAGACATTAATATTTGCCCTTCTCTTGGCTTTCTGGTCTTCTGAATTCCTACCAGAGTCACTCTTGGTTCCTAAAGTAGTGTCACCTACTAGAGACCACATATTCAAACAAGACTATGGGGGACAGTTTAGATTCAAATCCTAGCTATGCCCAATTTCTCAATTGTCTTATTTTGAAAGATATATCTACGTTAGTTTCCAATATCTTTGTTTTATTCACAATTTCAAGAAAGCTATTTTCCTAGGTTGACTTATTACAATGACTTATTTTAAATGTTTCTCTGTGTCTGTAGTAGCCTAGATTACTATTTTTGGTGCCACTTCTTCATGATTCCCAATCTATGATGAATGGTATTTAGTAGTAATTGACAGTACCAGGTATCAAGGTGGCATGCATGAGATGCAAGCATTTGTTGTATTTGGAGACACCAATGACAGCCCAAGGTAAGTAATTCATCCATAGGCTGAGTCAAGTCTAGACTAAAACAGTAGTTTCCAGATTATTTATACTCCTTGTTCTATATCATGGTACTTCCTTTACATTAGTATACAGTAGAAATTGAAATTCAAAGACATACATGGATTGAGCAACAATACTATTGAGTAAAGCAGGAGAAATACCATATAATAGGGAGCTGTGGGGTCTGTGGAAAATGAAAAGCAAACTGTTGATCTGATATAAGTAGTCCTATGCAGTTGTCATACAGACCAAGCTCAGAGTAAGTCCTCCAGTTATTTGAGACCCAGAAAGTCTATCATCCCTGAGAAATAGCCCCAATTGTAAACATCAGAAACCAATGCACTTATTTCTATTTCATTCTGTCTAAACAAAAGTGTCTTTGGATAAACTGTGTCCTTGGGCCAGCAGTTTCTAAAATGTGAGTTATAGTATTTAAGAAACAGAAAGCTGACTGGTATTCACCAGAGGGTATATTAATGCCTCAGAGTACTGTAAATTAGCCATCACCTTCTGCAGACTCTTGTTGCATGTGCAGTTGCTGTTGTTAATCCCTAGTTCTAGTCCAGGAAGATTTATGAATCTTGAATTAATTTCCAAAGATTGTAATCTAGTTTTATTAGTTTTTGTTTAAAGATTCATTCATTTATTTGTCATGTGACTGTTTCTCTGCATGTGTATCTGTTTGATCATCACGTGTGTGCTTAGTGACTGCAGAGGCCAAAGCACATGTCTGATCCTACAGAAATGAGGTTATAAATGGTTACTAGCTGTCATTTGGTGCTGAGAATCAAACCCTGATCTTTTATGAGAGGAAAAGAACTCTCCAATAAGAGCCATCTGGCTCTATTTGACAGAATGCATAATGGTGGACACTAGAGCTAACATTTATTGAACATTGCTTTAATGTGTTATGTGTGATTGACGGAATCATAACAACAGTCCTGGTCAAAACCTTCACATGATGCCAGACACTGACTACATGCTTTATACATACCACTCA
>LR750606.1:0-74071 GCA_902729485.2 Mus minutoides
ACTTGTTAATCTGAACACTCCTAGGTGTCTCCCTGTCCTTCAGTGTTCCCCACTATCTCAGGGGAGAAGAGGAGTGGGAGGGGGAAGATTGTGCAAGGGGTGACTGAGAGGGGGCAGTGAGCAGGATGTGAAATTAAGGAATAAAAATTAAAATAAAATTTAAAAAGAAAACAAATAAATGTTAGTGGGGCTATGGAGAAGAGAAAGCTTACACATGGCTGGAGGAAATGTAGACTAGCCTATCCACTGTGGAAATCACTGTGGATGGTTCCTAAAAAAACTGAAAATAAATGTATATGAGGCTGTTTGCCCAAAACAATAAATAAACAAACAAACAAACAGGAAAAGAAAAGAAGGGAAGAGGAGAGGAGAGGAGAGGAGAGGAGAGGAGAGGAGAGGAGAGGAGAGGAGAGGAGAAAGGAAGGGAAGGGAAGGGAAGGGAAGGGAAAGGAAAGGAAAGGAAAGGAAAGGAAAGGAAAGGAAAGGAAAGGAAAGGAAAGGAAAGGAAAGGAAAGGAAAGGAAAGGAAAGGAAAGGAAAGGAAAGGAAAAAGGATGATCCATTCTGTTAGCCTGTGTCTTTTCTTTGGGGGATTGAGTTCATTGATGTTGAGTGTTATTAATGGCCAGAGGAATCCCTCATGGACAAGAAATATTTAAAGAAATCTTCCAAGTCCTTAGTCATCAGAGAAATGCAGATCAAAATGACTGTGAGATTCCATCTTCCACCTGTCAAAATGGCTAAGAACAAAAGCTCAAGTGACAACTCATGCTGGTAAAGAGAAGGAGCAAGGGGATCACTCCTCCTTTGCTGATGGGAGTGCAAACTTATGCAAACACTTTGGAAAGCAACTTGGCAGTTTCTCTGAAAACTGGGACTAGTTATACCTCAAGACCCAGTATACCACTCCTGGTTATATACCCAAAAGATGCCCATCTATATACCACAGGGACACTTTGCTCAACTATGTTCATAGAAACTTTATTCATAATAGGCAGAAACTGGAAACAACCTAGATGTCCCTCAACTGAAGAATGGATGAAGAAAATGGGGTACATCTACACAATGGAATAGTATTCATCTATGGAAAACAAAGACATCATGATTTTTGCAGGCCAATGGATGGAACTTGAGAATATCATCCTGAGTTCATTAACCCAGAACCAAAAGAACATGCAGGACATGTACTCACTAATAAATGGATATTAGCCCTAAAATACAGGATATCCATTTTAAACTCCACAGGCTCAAAGAAGCTAAGCAAGAAGAAAGGTACAAGTGAAGATGCATATTACTTAGAAGGGGGAATAAAATAGTCATAAGAGGCAGATGGAGGGGGAGAACTGGGTGGGAAAGGGAATGGAGAGGAGAATGCAGGTTGTTTCAGGATCAGGTGTAGGGAAAAACAGGGGAGATGGCCAGAGGGACTTAAGAATGGAATCTCCAGGTGGCAAGGGTGGGGGGATGGGGGCAACTCCAGTAAGTGCCAGAGACCTGACATAGGCTCCCAAGAATCACTGGGGGTGACCTTAGCTGAGAATGATAGCAGTGGGGATATGGAGCCTGAAGGCCACGTTCGCAGCCAGGCAGGAACCCCAGTGCAGTGATAGAGACACCAACCTAAACATAAGGCTTTCCACCCAAAATTTATCCTGCTGTCCCCTCCTGGTCCCCTCTCCTACAGTACCTCCTTCCAGTCCCCCCTACTTCTCCTCTGAGAAAGTGGAGGCCTTCCCTCTGTGGAGTTAAGTGAATGGATTCTAGACAGGCAACAGCTTTAAGGATATACTCTGCTCCCTTTGTTCAGGACCCACATAAAGACTGAGATGCACTTCTGCTACCTATGTGCAATCTTTGAGGAACTTATGCCTAACGGGGGGCATGTCTTCCCTGTCTGACTCCATCTTATATACCACCTCTCTCAGCTGGAGACTGAAGCCAACCGTTGAGAAGATTGCACACCCCATTCTATTCTCCAAAAATAGAATAAAATAATTCTACATAACGTTATTAACCAGCTACTAATTAATAAAATTATTACTAAAATAAGTATTAATTAAGGAAATGTTATCTTAGAATTAAAAGAGATGAAAATGTCACAATTGTCTCTCTCACCCTAACTATTCATGAAGCAGTCATGGGCACTACAGACCCATGGCTCTGTGCATCTCTCTGGGCAGGTCCCTTGCCCCTGAATGTCACCAGCTAGTCTTCAGAAACTGATATTTTCATTCTTCATAGAAGCTGCATGGATTACACTCATTGCCTAAATCCTTTCCTCACAGCTGGTTTCTTCTAGAAGTTTGCCTCCCAGGAACAACCATACTGACCGCCCACAGAATCCCCTAACAGTGGTTTCCAAGTGCTTGTCCTAGGTTGCTTTTGATTGAAGCCAGCGTCACTCCTTGCAATGTTGGCAGGACTGTGTGAGCACATGTGTTTCCCAGCTCATGTGTCCATGGCCTCAAAGTCGTCATTCTGATCATTTTGTTCTATCTATATTTCTTCTTATTGGCATACAGCACACATTCACATGACAACTAGTTGACATATTAAATGAAAAATGGCATCTGCATATTATTTTGGTATATGGACAGAGTTTAAAAGAAACTAAAGGAGCCAGATGAAACTGGCTCAGTAAGAGAGCTGGTGGATGCTTTAGAGTGATGTTTAGCCTCTAAGCTTTCAACACTATATGTTGTTAAATTTTTTGTGCATGACTTATTTAAGAAGTAAAACAGAGAAATGTTTTAAAATATGAAAGTGAACGGATTTAAGAGCACATAAAATACATTTACTTTCAGAAGTATTTCACTTCATTTTTCTAACTTTAGACTTTATTTATTGTACAAAGATGAAACAACAAATACAAACAGACTTTTTTTTTCCTTTTAATTTATAGAGAATCACAGTGGTCTGGGTATCTCGATTTTGGAAGCTCCTTTTTGCTGTCTTACTTGCTGCTTAGATTTTGGCACATAGATCCTGATGTCAAACCAGCATGACCTACATGCTTGATTTATGTGTGTGTGTGTGTGTGTTACTGTTGAACCTTGTAAAACTGTAACCTGTTTCCAAAAAATGGGATCAAGTGCAAGGGAGGCTTCCTGCCCTTGGAGTTTAAAGGAATCTTGGCATAGATTCACTTATGATTGTATAGTTCCTAAGGTATAGAAATTTACAATTAAATATTCCTGTACTAAAATGTTTACTATTACTTATGCATTGCTATGTGCAATTGAAAGGCTGCAGCTGTATGTTTGTCAGTTCAGATACAGAAGTTGGATAAAGGGAAGGAAACTCCTGGTGTTCAGTTTCTGCTGCAGTTAGGTTGTATTCAGCCCTGTGCCTCGTAGCTGATGTCCCCCTATTTTGGTGTTTTCACTTGCTGCCTTTCTTGGCACACTTCCACAAGGTTACTACATCCTCAGCTTCAAGTCTGGTCAATGTCCTCATTCAGCTTAGAATTATTTTTTCTTAATTGTACACAGTTCAAAATCCAGTTTCGCATATTCCTCCATTTTGACTTGGCCTCAAACTCAGGAAGCTCCACTATATCTCAGCTCTAAGTCGGTTTCTGATTTATTCCACAAAACTCTGCCTCAGTCATATGTTTGGCTTCTAAAACTGTAGATTTCACTCTATCTTAAGCCTACATTATTTCTTTTGGAGAGATAGCTCTCAAATGCCAGATCAAATGCCTCTGATTTCCATGGAAAATTGGAGGACTCTTTGTCTTTGGATGGTACCATGGAACAGCAGTAGTTCATCCCTGTATGTTAATATCTGATGAAATGAAAAGCAGTCACAGTATGGAACTAGAGCGTCCAGTACACACCAGCTCACTTCTGTAACAGATTTCCTTTTTCTCATAGACTCGGTAGGTTTTCTTCCCTGAAAAATTTAAAAGCATGTTGAAGAATGTCTTGGAATTATGTTACTTTTCAAAATATAGAACATGAAAGTTAAATATTCCTAAAATAAAACATTGTATATCTATACAAGATGTCCTCAGCAGGGGTAAAGACTGTATGATCTACTCAAATAAAGAAGTCTATAATCCGAGTGGTAACCTGATAAAAAATAATGCTTTATAAATGCCGAACTTACTGTCACCTCAGTGCGCTCTCTGCACAGATGTGGCATGTGTACTCTAAAGTTCTGTGACATGCATTGTCATCTCTTAGTTTCCTAACAGGAAACACTTAAGGGTTGGGGGTTGTTTCAGTTAAAACAGAAGATGATTTATTTAGACCACTGAAAAACAATTGCTTCAAGCTATGTAAGCTTCCCTTAGTGTTGAGGTTCTCAACCTGTAGATCTTGACCCCTGAAAGTGGTAGAAAGATTTTTTTTTCACAGAAGTTGCCTAAAATCATCAAAAAATAAGATATTTCCATTACAATTCATAACAGTACAAAATTACAGTTATGAGGTAGCAACCAAAATAATTCTATGGTTGAGAGTCACCACAGCATGAGAAACTGTATGAAAGGGTCGCAGCATTCAGAAGTTGGGGAGCCATTGTCTGAGTAACTTAGCACCTCTCTCCTTTGGGAATAACAGAGAAACAGTGTGGTTGGAACAAGCAAACAAAATGATATGCAGATTTATGGCTTGACGGCATGGCTTTTATAGTACTATGAAAGATTTTGAGCTCACACATGTTCTAGTAAGTGTTTTGGATCATACTCTCCCACTGTTGACTAAAATCTCAGGAGCATTACTGAGGATTTACATCCTCTGTAAGTACACTGTAGCTGTCTTCAGACGTACCAGAAGAGGGCGTCTTATGGATGGTTATGAGCCACCATGTGGTTGCTGGAATTTGAACTCAGGACCTTCAGAAGAGCAGTCAGTGTTCTTAACCACTGAGCCATCTCTCAAGTCCTGATTTACATACCTCTGTTTCCTCATTTATAAAGTGTGTTTATTTTTGTAACAAACATCATATATATATTGTAGTGTTCAAGTGAGTTTATTCATTCAAAATGCTCAAAGTCTAGAATATTATGAAAATAAGCCATATGGTATAAGTCCTGGCTGACAATTCAAAGTCTCACAGTGGTAATGTTGACAAACAATAAGGAAGAGAAGAGAGATGGACGAGCAGTTCCCCTGTATTTTGCTTCTTTTTCTTGTAACTGCGTTAGTGTTACCTAAAGGTTTTCTGGATAACAGGATTCGGAGATGGTTAGTTACATTTTGATGTTGTTCTGCTCCATTCTGAGGTCTGACTAAAAGATAATGAGAAATCAGTATTCAGCTTGGCAAAATTTCTACAGTGTGTGGGCTCTCATTAGAGACTTAGAATTCTGAATCAGAAAGTGAACTGACCCAGGGCAAATGGAAGAGATTTCTCTTTTTGTTTTTTTAATAATTATTTTATTCATTTACATTACAAATGTTTTCCCCTCCTGGCCTCCCTTCCCAGAGTTCTTCACCCCATCCCTCCCTTTGCCACCCACCCCTCCTCTGCCCATCCCCCCACTTTCAATACCATCCCTGCTCACCCCTGCTCCCAGCATCACCCTGTCCTGGAGCATCAGGTCTCTAAAGCATTAGGTACTTTCTCTCCCACTGATGCCAGACAAGGCTGTTCTTTGTTACCTATGTGCTGGGGACCAAGAACCAGCCCCTATATGCTCTTTGGTTGGTGGCTTAGTCTCTGTGAGCTCCCAGAGGTCCACGTTAGTTGATACTGTTGGTCTTCCTATGGGGTTGCCACCACTTTCAGCTCCTTCAGTCTCTCGTCTAACTTTTCCATAGGAGTCCTGGACTTCAGTCCTGTTGTTGGCTGTAAGTATCTGCATCTGTTTTAGTCAGCTTCTGGCAGAGCCTCTCAGAGGACAGCCATGCTAAACTCTTGTCTGTCTGCAAGTATAACATGGTAGTAGTAATAGCTTCAGGGTTTGGTGTCTGCACCTGGGATCAATCCTACGTTGGGTCAGTCACTGGATGGCCTTTCCTTCAGTCTCTGCTCCATTTTTGTTCCTGTGTATCTTTTAGATGGGAACAAGTCTGGGTCAAAACATTTGAAGGTGGGTTGGATTTTTAAAGTGTTACATTGCCAAAAAAGCATCATTAGGTTGTGTTTACATTTCTTTAAAACATAGGCAGAAAGCATGTATGTTTTATTTTACCATGTGAGTCAAGTGATTAGCCTTTGAGGACAAAAACCACTGAACAAGCTAGAAATAAGAGGAAATTACCTGCATATAAAAGTTGATGTCGGACTCAATGGCCTGAAAGCCTTCCTTTGACTGTCAGTAGTAGGTATGCTGGATTCTGCTCTGACTATATTATTTCTATTAAAATAGCACTGAAAGGAATAGTTAAAAATTCAAGATTAGGAGTAGTCAACTACTTCTGCTCACTAATTATCCTACACACAGAATACTCCACTCCCCTAGGAAACAGTAAGAATAATTGAGTTCAGTAATGCTGCAGAATTCAAAAGGAACACTCAAACTCAGATGTGTTTCCATACACTACAACCTAGCAAGTATATAACCCATCTGTCCAAATTAAATTGTTCCTGTCTTAGCACAGAAAAGTCCAAGTCTATCAAAACCTTGAAATCTCAAAACTATCGATAATTATGCAAAGAAATTAAAGACACAAAATATCTGGAAAAAAATCCTTATTCATGTAGCAAAAGGTACTACCATTAGAGTGGTTAAAATGCCCTTTTTGCCCTCACAGATTCACGTTTTTGTAATGCCTGTTTCAAAATGAGAAATAAAAATGAAACAAAAGGAGAAACTGACCAAGCCTGAGGAACCACCTGCAGGTTCTCATTTCCTTTGACAATTTCACAAGTTTTTGTTTGCTCTCAGGTTTTTGTTTTTTTACACAGTGGCTTACATATTACTTTTCACCATCTTATTTGCCGATGTTTATCTTTTTGAGCAAAAAACACTGAGAAGTTTCTGAGATGCAAGGTCATCCTGCTCTCAGGTGCTCTCAGCCATTCCCTCTGGCTGCTCAGCTTGCTGCCTCTCTCACCTGTGCATTGTTCTCATCCCTTCTCCCTGCTAGCCTCCTGGGGGTTGCAAGCTTGCCTCTGAAGATCTGTGAAAGTTGGTTTAAGGTAGTGGCTCTCCACCTTCCAAATGCCGCAAGCCTTTAAAACAGTTCCTCATGTTGCAGTGACCCCAAGCAGACAATTATTTTCATTGTCACTTCATAGCTCTAATTTTCCTAGTTCTGATTTATTAATGTAAGTATCTGATATGCAGAATATCTAATACGCAACCACTGTGAACGGTTGTTAACCTATAGTAAAGATTGAGACCCACAGGCTGAGAACCACGTATCTAAGGATTTTGAGTCTGAGAAAGAATCGCAATCTTCCAAAATCTTGAAAGGAGACATGTTGCAAGAGAAGGAACAAAGGAGTATTGCAAAGGAAAAGCCCAGGGAGCCTATGGGCTAGGAGAGTGGAGAAGGAGATGCATACCGCTAGTGTTGTCGTTCGGCTCTATAAGGATACTAGAGACGAACATTCGCCTACAGATTTGTTTTCAAAGAAAAGTTTACGGTCCACCATAGCCATGTTAGAAAAGATCAAAACAAGTACTAGAGACATGTTGTTCTCCTCTAAGCTAGTATTACCACCCTGAATGTCGTTTCTCATCTACACTCCTTAACCACCCCTGCTCCATATTCTTCCCTAAAGAAAGATAGAGAGATCATCTGTGATCTCAAGATAACAAAATACTTCTACCTTCTCCTAGCACATAATAGAGCAGAGAATAATGATTTCCCTCATTTTCTGTTGAGGGTATAGCCTGGGACATGGGTTGTCTCTGACAGAATGGGATCAGGGATAATGTACCAACAATTACCCATTGATAGTAAACCACATTATTCAACCATATTCTCCCTCCAGAAATCATGAAAACCTTCAAAAACTAACACCACCGTCTCAGTGAAAAGTTTTCAGAACATGAGCTTATAGAAGAGATTTCAATTGAATCCATGACATAACGTCTTCAGCAACTACTGTAGCCTAATGGATTTGGCTGGACAGAAGCACTCAATATGACTGTCAGTCCTTCACTTTTTACAATTATATTTTGAACCTCACAAATATGACTCATATATAGATTGAAAGATCATTTTAAGGCAGGAGTAGAATCTATAAGATTCCTGACTATGACTGATACAAATACACAGCTTTGGCCTTTTTGCTTTTCCTAGAAAGCTTTCCATGAGGGGTAACAGTAGCTCTCTTGTTTTTCTAGGGGTCACCACTGTCTCATCAGGTGAGAGGACCCACAATGTACTTTCCCAGTTTTGACTGTGGTGGTTTTCAAGTCAACTAAACAAGACAATATTTGGCTAATTAAACATGGTATCATCAGTACTAAGGTCCACTCGTCTCTTAATTTGGCTTCTTCAGTAAATAGACCCTAAGGCAAGGGAACATTGATAATGACTAGAGTTTGTTTGTTTGCTTAATTGGCTATTTGTTTAGTTTGGGTGAAATGAAGGAAAATAAACTTCTCACAATCAATAGAAGAAAGCAGAGGGAGGTAGCTGAGGAAGGCAGACACAAGGAATTGGTTACAGGCCAATGTCTGTTCTACATGCCTCTAGCCACTGTAGCTCAAAGACATAGTGAAGTGCTCACCTCACAGTGATCTCAGCAAAGACAGAAGGCAGAGACACCTACACACCAAGGCTCAGCCATCATGGTTTGACTTCCTGGAGAGCATGTATTTCCTCCCTGCTCTGAGTGCTGCTCCTCTTCCCCACATTTGGAAAATGATTTCATTTTGGAAGACAAATAAGTCATCATAAAATGTGATTGTAAGAATCAAGATGCAGGCATTTTGTGTAGGCTTTGCACATTTACTTATCCATTTCTCTCTATTCTCCTATGGGCTAAAGACATGGAATTCTTGTTATTTCCAGACTGTATTTTGTTCCTTTCAGCTGTTGAAATAAAACTTCACATGACTGTTACTTGGCCAAGAGCAAACAGTCTTTCTCTGGGAGGCTCAGAGATCATGTTTGACAGCTGAGATCCATCTCCTAAATGCAAATTCCTAACACTTTAATTTTCATACAAAGGATTATGTCTTGGAAATGGGATTACAAAATTGTACATTGCATGCAAAAATGTAAGTTCTTGGGTTTTTGGATGGTTTTATGAATGCTCTACAAGATATAGGAATCTCTTCCTCACTGACAACCAATCACAGAGATTTCAGTGTATAAATTGAGCCCTAGCACCAAATCACACCTATTTAAAATCAACAGAGCAACTACAAAGTACAAACTAAACATGTTTAAAATTCATTTTTTTAATGCTAACACATTGTGCCCTGCCTGACTTCTTTTATAAATACCCACTCTTTTCTCTAATACTGAATGTTTCTTCTGATTTCTAAATCCATTGTGTACAATTAAACTGCCTTCTCTCTTAAGTTTATCCTCACTAATTCCTTGTTTGTTCAAATAGATTATGCTGACCTAGGAAAAATGCAAGAATTTGAGGAGGAGGAGGATGCAATAGAGTGGCCAAATACTAGAGTGTACAGAATTTTCCTCTGTCTTCCTTGATCTTGCTTGGAATGGAGGCACTGTAGAATGCCAGAATATGTAAAATCAGATGCATGGCATCCAGAAACCCAAAGTAAAAGCTCTCCCGAGCCAAAGGACCCAGGTATTCTGGGACTGAATGAAGAAAGTGTAACTATAGATCCTCCCATACTATAGTGAGGTCATATCCTGGCTTGAGTGTTTCTGTGTGAGTCAACATTTGTCAGCAGATTTTCACAGATTTCTCCTGCTCAGAGTAGATGATGAAATTGGAGGAGTTAATCTCCCTCATAGAAATCAGTGTCTTGTTCTGCACCTTGACGATTTGGCTTTAAAACTACAGTCTTAGTTTTGATTAAACTAAGCAGGCAGAAAAGGAACTCATATACCAGTTGAAGGAAGGTACATGAACATAGTTATGGCCAGTGAGACTACAAATGGATGAGTTCAAAAAAGAGGCAAGTGGCTGCATGATATGGTCAATGAGAGGTAGAAGAGGAACAGGATGAAGAATGGGAGTACAGGAGGTGGGAGTTAATGTTTCTCCTCAGATGTCTCATGTGCCACAAAGACCATAAACACATCAGGAATGGGGATAGAGCTGCTTGACCAACATCTATGATATCTGTAATGCATGATATAAGTTTTATGGGGAGTCATTAATTTGCAAGAAGGGCTACAGATTCCATCTATACATCCTGGATGCTAGTTACAATGACATCATGGGTTTATGAATTAAATTGACTTCAGATAAACTAATAAAGTGTCATGCACATGCCCATGGGACCATTTCAAGAAAATGTAGACTAGAAGAAGTGAGCAAAAAAAGAAAGTATGTTCTTTAGAAGCAGATATTAAATTTGTGAAGAAATCAAGTCAAGTTGGGCTTAATGATACATGCATGAATCTCATCGAAAAGGAAGTCAAGAAACCTCC
This sequence comes from Mus minutoides, assembly GCA_902729485.2. Classification (NCBI taxonomy): domain Eukaryota; kingdom Metazoa; phylum Chordata; class Mammalia; order Rodentia; family Muridae; genus Mus; species Mus minutoides. Next base: position 10,487 of record LR750606.1, read on the forward strand.
AGTTGAGGCAAGACTGGTTTACAAGGTGAGAATCTGGCCCCAAATCTAAGCCAAACTAAATCCAACAGCAGTATATGGTAAGACAGAGATTTTGACAGGGTAGTGAATTTTGGTGAATTCACTTGGAGATACACAGAGGATGTAAAACTATTGGAAGATATATGTTATTTTAGTAGGCTTACTTGTAGGAATCCATTCCTAAGTGCAAGAATTTCCAAGTGATACAATAGTAGCATGATTATTTTGGAGATGATCAGCTACTTTTTAAAGGAATCTCTCCCCTGGAGGAAATACTTACCTAGTAAAACAAATCTGGAATAAAACCAGTGGATGTGGATGCCACAGACAGTAGGAAAAACTTATCATTGATATTAGGCTAATAGATGTTACCAAACTAGACTCTAACCAAGCAAGTGAATGATCTGTATGATAAGAACTTCAAATCTCTGAAGAAAGAAATCAAAGATGATCTCAGAAGGATGGAAAGACCTCCTATTCTAATGGATTGGCAGGATTAATATAGTAAAAAAGTCCATTTTGCTGAAATTAATCTACAGATTCAATGCAATCCCCATTAAAATTCCAACTCAATTATTCATAGAGATAGGAAGGGAAATTTGCAAATTCATTTGGAATAACAAAAAAAAAATCAGGATAGAAAAAAAAACAAAAAAACAACAAACTATTCTCAACAATATAACTTCTGGAGAAATCACCTTCCCTGATCTCAAGCTGTATTACAGAGCAATAGTGGAAAAAAAAAACTGTATAGGATTGAATTAGAGACATGCAGATAAATCAATGGAATAGAATTGAAGACAAAGAAATGAATCCACACACCTATGGTCACTTGATCTTTGACAAAGGAGCTAAAACTATCTAGTAGAAAAAGACAGCATTTTCAATAAATTGCGCTAGTTCAACTGGCAGTCAGCATGAAAAATACACATCAAACCATTTTTTTTCAATTTTTTTATTAGATATTTTCTTAATTTACATTTCAAATGCTATCCAGAAAGTTTCCTCTCCCCTCCTCCTGCCCTGCTCCCCTGCCTACCTACTCCCACTTCTTGGCTCTGGCGTTCCCCTGTATTGGGGCATATAAAGATTGCAATACCAAGGGGCCTCTTTTCCCAATGATGGCCAACTAGGCCATCTTCTGCTACATATGGAGCTAGAGACACGAGTTCTGGGGGTTCTGGTTAGTTCATATTGTTGTTCCTCTTCTAGGGTTGCAGACCCCTTCAGCTCCTTGGGTTCTATCTCTAGCTTCTCCATTGTGGGCTCTGTGTTCCATCATATAGATGACTGTGAGCATCCACTTCTGTACGAGACAGCTATATCAGGGTCCCTTCAGTAAATGCTTGCTGTCCTATGCAATAGTGTCTGAGTTTAGTGACTGATTATGGGATGGATCCCCTGGTGGGGTAGTCTCTGTATGGTCCATCCTTTCGTCTTAGCTCTAAACTTTGTCTCTGTAACTCCTTTCATGGGTATTTTGTTTTCTATTCAAAGGAGGAATGAAGTATCCAGGCGCTGGTCTTCCTTCTTGATTTTCTTGTGTTTTGCAAATTGTATCTTGGGTATTCTAAGTTTCTGCGCTAATATCCACGTATCAGTGAGTGTATATCCAATGACTTCTTTTGTGATTGGCTTACCTCACTAAGGATTATATTGTCCAGAACCAAAAACATCAAACCATTCTTATCTACTTGTACAAAGCTCAAGTCCAAGTGGATCAAGGACCTCCACATAAAACCAATACACTGAAACTAATAGCAGAGAAAGTGGGGAAGAGCTTCGACCACATGGGAACAAGCGAAAATTTTCTGAACAGAACACTAACTACTTATGCTGTAAGATTAAGAATCAACAAATGAGACCTCATAAAATTGCAAAGCTTCTGTAAGGCAAAGGACACCGTCAATAGGACAAAACAGCAACCAACAGATTGGAAAAAGATCTTTGCCAATCCTACATCCAATAGATGGCTAATATACAATATATACAAAGAACTCAAGAAGTTAGACTCGAGAGAATCAAATAACCTTACTATAGATGGGATACAGAGCTAAACAAAGAATTCTCAGCTGAGGAAACCAAATCACTGAGAAACACCTAAAGAAATGTTCAACATTCTTAGTCATCAAGGAAATGCAAATCAAAGCAACCCTGAGATTCCACCTCACACCAGTCAGAATGGCTAAGATCAGAAACACAGGTGACAGCAGACACTGGACAGTATGTGAAGAAAGAGGAACACACATCTATTGTTGGTGGGATTGCAAGCTGGTAAAACTGCTCTGGAAATCAGTCTGGGTGGCTCCTCAGAAAATTGGACATAGTACTACCGGAAGATACAGCAATAGATCTTCTGGGCATATACCCAAAAGATGTTCCAACATATAACAAAATACGTTCCACTATGTTCATAACAGCCTTATTTTTAATAGCCAGAAGCTGGAAATAACCCAGATGTCCCTTAACAGAAGAATGATACAGAAAATGTGGTACAATTACAATATGGGGTATTACTCATCTATAAAAACAATGATTTCATGAAATTCTTAGGCAAATGGATAGAACTAGAAAATATCATCCTCAGTGAGATAATCCAATCACAAAAGAACATATATGGTATGCACTCGTTGATAAGTGGATATTAACCCAAAATCCAGAATACCCAAGATATATTTCACAGACCACATAAAGCTCAAGAAGAAGAAAGACCAAAGTGTGGGTGCTTTGGTTGTTCTTAGAAGGGGGAAAATACTTTGGGAGAAAATATAGAGACAAAATGTGGAGCAGAGACTGAAGGAAAGACCATCTAGAGACTGCCCCACTTAGGGATCCGTGCCATATACTGTCACCATACCCAAACACTATTGTGGATGTCAAGAATTGCATGCTGACAGAAGCCTGCTATAGCTGCCTCCTGAGAGGCTCTGCCAGAACCTGACACATATGAGGTAGATGCTCATAGCCAACCATTGGACTGAGCACTGACTCCCCAATGGAGGAGTTAGAGAAAGGACTGAAAGAGCTGAAGGGGTTTGTAACCCCATAAGAAGAAGAACATACAAACCAACCAGAATCTCCAGAGCTCCCACAGACTAAACTACCAACCATGGAGGGAGTCATGGCTCCATCTGCATATGTAGCAGAGGTTGGCCTTGTTGGGCATCAGTGGGAGAAGAGGCCCTTGGTGCTGTGAAGGTTAGATGCCCCCATGTAGGGGAATATTAGGGCCCAGAGGGCAGGAGTGGGTGGGTGGGTGGGTGGGGAGACACCCTCAGAGAAGCAGGGGGTGGGGGATGTGATAGGGGGATTCAGGTGCAGAAATTGGGAAAACAAATAGCATTTGAAATGTGAATAAAGAAAATACTTAGAAAAAGAAAAAGAAAAAAAAAGTTATACTTTTGTTTCTATAGTAGTACTGTGATCTGCCTTGGCCAGAAACACTTCTTTTGGTGGTTAGTAAAAATTAATACAGAGAATGCCAGGAATAACAACTGTTGAGTTTTTAACCCTATGTGGGATTAAGACCCCAGAAACAGGACAGATAGGGGGTGAATAGATTGTATAACAAAAGAATGGAGAGGCATTCTATGAAATGCTGTCTTCCTGGGTAGTACATGGTTGATGCAATTGTGACCACATAAGCGTGGTGACTCCCTGCAGAACACTGGGGCAAAAAGACATAGACATAGGAGCGGGGAAAATGAGAATATGCTGGGGTCTTGTGGGAACTGAAAGGAATAAAAGAAGGTTAAATAATGGGAATATATGTTTTCAATATTCTATATAAATACATGAAATTGTGAAAATTGTATTTTATTAATTAAAGCCTGAAAATAATTCCAGGGTCTCGTGATACTTGCTATGCTCTCATCCTGGTAGCAGAGGGGAAGGCTTTTTCAAAGGAATTTTCATGGATGATTAAAGGTAAGAAAGACAGTCCTTCTTTCTCTGCCTCTGATTTCTCAAGTGCCTTCAGCAGCAGGTATGAAAATTGTGAAAACTGACATAGTTTGAAGGGTATTAATGTCTTACGATTCTTTCAGTTCTGTTGCTTTTACAAAACAGTGTTACTTTATTGTGATGATTATTTTTAGATGCTTCTCTGTTTTCTAATGAGAGAGAGAGAGAGAGAGAGAGAGAGAGAGAGTTTGTGGATTTGAGTTGGTGTGGAGTAGGAATAACGTAGGAAATGCTGGGATAAGGGAAAATGTAATTGGCACATATTTCCTGAAGAAAATTCAATTATACAAATAAATTATATAACACTTCAAAAATAAATAAAATTATTGCACATGAAAAAGAAATAAATATGGCGATAGAGGGATGGCTCATTGGTTAAGAGTACTTAGTGCTTTTCCAGAGAACACAAATTCAGTTTCTAACACTTACATGGAGCCACTCACATCCACCTGTAACTCCATTTCACCAGTATTTGATGACCTCTCCTGGACTCCACAAGCACCTGTACTCACATGCACACACCTCCAAAGGGACACTCATGCATGTACATTATATACAATGCATACATATAATAACTTTAACTTTTAATTTTTAGTGTGTGTGTGTTCATGTGGCTAGAGACATCCTCATTGCTATCCACCCAGAGCTAGAATTGCAGATGTTTGTGATACAACTGATGTGGGGCAGTCTGTGCCCTTAACCACTAAATCATCTAATGAGGCTTCATTTATTTTTTTGTAGGAATCTCAGATCTTTATTTCTAGACCTTATGTCTAGACATAGTCATGATGTGCTTGGAAGAAGAGAGGCTGAATTAGGCTGGAGGATGGCCTTCAAAGACACATCCTAACTTCTGGGACCATGAACAAGTGACCCTTGTGGCTAAGGGATATTGTAGGCTTAGTTGCCAAGGATCTTAAGATGAGAGAAGATCCTAGGCTACTGAGCACAACTTGTCATGGCATCTTTGTGAGACTGAGGCAGGAGGCTCAGGGCAGGGGCTATGTGACCATATCTTAGAAATCCCCCAAACCAATCATTATATAATAGATGCCAGAAATATAATATAATAAATAGGATGCCAGGAAAGATAGAGGCCTCTGGATTCTGGAAATGGCTTGGGAAGAGTCCTCTAGAATCTGCAGAGGAGCACAGCCCACAGTAAGCTCCAGAAGCACACATTTTGTCGATGTGCATTACAAACTTTACACCGCTTTTGAACATCACTGTCTCCAGCTCCGTGTCCGGGCAGGAACTCCTAAAGTGCTGGTTCCAGCTGCTGTCCTGGTTTTGATCTGCTGGGCCAGCCATTTCTTTTATTGACCACTGATCATTTTTTCAGCTGGTGTGGCCCTGGCTAAAGAGCGATTGTTACAGCAAGAAGGAGGGGTCCTAAGAACATGAAAAATAGCCAGGTGGCATCTTCAAGTGCGGGGAGCCTGTAGTTCCTGGAAGTAAGGCATATCCTCTGTTCTCTCCAACCCAGTGCACATGTTGCAATGTGGTATCTTAATCCAGACCTCTGCTCTGGCCTCTGCACCGGCTGGCAGGACAGCAGATCCACGGGTGGCAGTTACGAAGGTATCAGTCATAGCTATTCACCCTGAGTATCAAGTGTGTTTTGTTCTTTCCCCCAGTCACACCAGGCAAGGGGCTAGGATGCCTTTGTAATCATCATCCCAGCCCTTGGCTTAGGACATTCACCTCTTCCTGAAAAGCTCGGGCTGCCTCAGTTACTTGAGATCCAATTTCTCCAGTTAAAGACTGAGTTGACCCCGTGCGTCAGCGTCTTTACTGGCAGATTCACCAGGTCTCACTTTCTGTCCTCTCTGTTTTCCTCACAGAAGCACATTCCAGAGATGGAATCTTTCTCACCAGTTGGGCAAAATCCCCGCATTCTCTGGGTGGGAGCCCGAGGAGTAGCTTCGCGTAGGAGTCAAGCACTGAGCTGTGGCTCACGAAGAGGGTGATGCCCATGTTCTATGGGCATGTGTTGATGATCTGCCCCATGCTCACGGCTCATCTCTCCACGTACCGGTCACAGCTCTCAGCTGGCATGAGGGAGCATGGGGCAATGTTGGCCTATAATCAAGGTCATCATTGAAGTTTGCTTCTTTCAGCTTCTCCAAGGTCGAGAAGGTCAGCGTGGCCGTGCTGGCTTCCCACTTCATCCACTAGAAGATTCTAGGCTCAACTCATATCTTCAGCTTCCTCTCCAGATTGAGTTCTTCCAAGATGTGCTTGCCTGTCTACACACAGTGCAGGGCAGGAGACGCGAAGACCGTGGTGACTCTGAAGCCACTGTCCAGCAGGGCTTCTCCCACAAGTCTGGCCTGGAAAATTCCACAGGATGATAGCAGTGGATCATTTTCAAAGTCTTTGATGCCGATGCTCTGTCTCAGCAGGCTGCAGGGAAAGTTCTGGTCTGGTCTGTAGTATTTCCATCAGCAGTGATACACTGCTGTAGCCAAGACTTCCCAAAGACCTGGTCCACTCTCTCGCCATGACGTACGGCCAGAACACTTCTCCTCATGATGGTAGCCTGCAAAGCTTGTATGCTTCTAACGCTCCTTGACATTGACAGAGTGTGGGATTCCCCATTTCCGCTATTGGCTTCAAAGTCTTTCCTAGTGTTCAGGTCTATGGCTAGATTGAACATATATGTCCTGTGCTTAACTCAGGTGTCAGCCTCATTGACTGTCTCTGTGTAGTTCTTTGGCGAGAATTCCCAGCTTCCAGTCTGATGTGAGATCCCAATGGCCCAGCCCTCTCTGGCCTCTTCTTACTAAGTGAGATCCACGAAGATGTAGTCACCAGGACTAAGCATTAGTCCGTCTGCATTCTGGGGTTTGTACTGGAACAGCGCCTTCAGGGTCTGTTGGTGCACAGAACGTTATGTCTCAGAAGTACCTGGCAGCTAGCTGTCCATTGGCAGGTGTGACTTGGCTGGATGGCTCTGGCCAGCTGCTTGAGGGTCCTTTGATGCTGAGGGTAGAACTTATAGGTCAAGGTCAGGTGTAGCTGCTTGGTGCAGGGCTTGATGGTACAGTCTGTCAGGACTGACGCCTCAGTGGCGAACGCCATGGCGAATTCCCAGATGATGTCAGCAGGGCTGTCAGTGTTGAAAAAGCCGAGGTAGCTGATGGAAGAATGGAGAACAAGAGGAACCAGGGCAGGGAAGGAGCCCAGGATTCTGTCCCCTGCACGACTCAGAGCCTCATACAAATACTCCACCTTCTGGTCTTCACACGTGAAAAAGTCAGAGTGTCACATGAGGGAAGACTTCATGTGCTCTGTTCTTTGCACACTGCAGTCTGCTCTGTCTCCAGAACTCTTGGAGTTTTTCCAGCAAGGGTCCCGTGGGGCAGAGGAAGAGAGCATACTCCTGAGTGATGGGGTCATCCAGAGAAGGGTCACTGCAGGGACCATGCAGCGGTTTCAGAGGTTTAGTCCATTATTGTCATGGCAGGAAGCATGGTGGCGTGTAGACAGACATGGTGCTGGAGAAGGACCAGGAAAGCTCTACATCTGGATCCACAGGCAACAAGAAGAGATCCTGAGCCACTGCTCTGGTGAGGATCTGAGACCTTGAGGCTTCAATTTTTAAACTCTTTAATGAGTTTCTTATCAAGGAAACCAAAAGCACAGTGGTGTGAACTGTCAAACGTTTGTAAGTTTTTACCAACTTCCATAAGCTGACAAACATGGTTACTTTCAGCATCACAGGACACAAAATATTCCAGAAACCCAAATGCCTGTTCTCTGGGCCATGTCTATAGAGCTTTTAAATTCACAATAATTAATTATTTTAGAGCAACCATCACACACACACAAATTTGGATTCCTCAGTTTATGAGTTGGAAGGTTCTCCAATTTCACATGGCTTTCTTGTATTATTCAGTGTTCCCATGGAGTCTGACAGCATGGTTTGTGTTGGAGGTGCATGTTCCATAGTTAAAAAAATAATTACTTTTTATTTATTACTTGGGGAAGGGAACATTCATGATGCTCAGAGGACAGTTGTTGGAGTTAGTCCTTGCCTTCTGCTATGTGGGTTCTGGGGATTGCATTATTAGCCAGCATCCTTATATGCTAAGCCATCAAGAAGGCCCCTGTATGCTTTTGAAACATATTTTCTCACATAATTTTAGATCTAACTTACTAGAGGTCATATGTGGCTATGTTTGTCTATAGGTCTGCAGACACATCTTCGGCACCAAACACTGGTTGCTATGGGCTATGTGAAAGATTCTAATGATGTTCCAAGATTCCTAGGGTAATTCTTTACCTTACACATGTGCACGTGGTTATCACCTGCTCTAGGGTCAATTCTATCTTGTTCTAATCTTCTGTCTCCTTCTCCTTCTATGATTTCAACTGCCTCTGCCGACATGCACTGAACTGCATGAACTCACAAAGGAAACCAACTCTACCACACTCACTGCACTGATGCACAAAGGACTTAACTCCGAACCAACTGAACATCCTGCGCTCTATGCTCTGAAACAGCTTTTCTTCTGAGTGTCGGGTGTATTCTATCTCTGACTCATATTACTGAGTTTTTCTCTGATTAGTAACTTTGCCCCTCAATTAGATGTTATCATTTGGGATTAAATGTGTGTAGCAAATGATTCCAGTCATAGGTTTTGAGTGTTTGGACTAAGGAAATGTCTGCATTATATAGATCATGAAGGCCTAGAAGGTCTTTGAATGTGATCAGAGCAGCCATGTTGCTGGGTTAAAATTCTTCTACAACTATTCTTCATTCTATTATATTTATTTATTAATCTATTCCCTACTTGATTCCAGATACTCTTTCTTTATTTCTGTACCATTACGACAATAACTGACAACCAATTTTGACTTTGGTATTTTTAGCCTCTTCAGTGGAAATTTGAATTATGCTATGTAAATTTATCATAAAAATGTAAAGGGAATGACTACCACTCATGCTGGATGGTATCAGTCTACAGAATGGTGCAAATAATGACAAATAGTAGTGTAAATAAACAAATGACTTTACTAGATGTTATTTGCAGAATGAATTTACAGAATGTTTTTCTAAGCCAACAAGGCAGGCCTACACATCTTCTACTTCTCATGGGTATACATTACAGCAGAACATATGCAATCATGAACTTAGAGCACCACCTAATGTCAAGATAGCTGAAGCAACTAGGGGCTCAGGTAACACAAGATAGACCATATCAGACTGAGAAGTACATGTGTTCACGTACACATCCACATTGCCCTTCTTGAAGATTCTTTTAGCCTCAGAAAACACTGATTTGGAGAAAGGTTAACTAGCCTCCCGCAGTGCGATTTGCCACTTTTGTACCAAGAACACTGCATAGCAGCTGAGAGGAAGATAGACTGATTTGAAGTCTTTATCTGTGCATTAACACATTTCTGGTATTTTTTTTTCTAATTCTAATTTGTTCTTTAGGTATGAGAAGTACTTAATAGTCTCAGTGAGTATATCAAGAGACTCATATGGAAGAAAAAAACAATGTTTCTACCCAATTCTTTAACTTAACTCATGACAAAATGAGGCACAAGTTAACCATGTGATTACTGCCTTTAAAAACCAATGACTTCAGTGATGCCATTGAAATGAGTCAAAGAGTTTCTCCTGAGGTGAATTTACTACTTAATTTTGGATGCTGTAATGGGTTAAGGGACTGTTATCCGTGACCTTTCCCAAATGGAAGGTTACAATTAGTTAACAGTCAATTTACTGGAAAATAAATTCCTCAATTAATATTTAGAGTTCTCCCATTTCTTGTCTTCTGCTGCCTTGCCTCTCCCTTCTTTTGTTTACCTTCATTTGTCTGTGTATCTTGGTTTGGGCCAAAATATAAAAATAAGATGATAGTAAAATGCTATGAGTTGTGCAACCTCAATAATTTTACTAAAATATTCAAATATTTAAATAAAATATACACACAGATAAAATAAAGATAAAAACATTACCTAAGTATCTTAGCATAGAAAATATTGTCTTAATTAGTTGCTAAAAATCTATCAAATATAGAATAAATGTGACAGCAACTTGTAGAATATTGAGAGAGTGGATTGCAGAATATGCCCATTAGTGTCAAATTATAATGCTTGACTTCTGTGTGAAATGGGCATGCGAACTTAATTTACTGGTGTAAATGTGTACATAATAGACTTGATAATCCATATATTGCCTGTCATCATATATGCTCTCTGCCATTCCAAACTTGTATAGTTTATATCTTTCTTTTCATTTATTTCATTAATTTTCATTTATATAGACATTTGATTTAACTTTCTTTCAGAGAAGTAACTTTTATTTAATAGATGTTACAGCTAATTTTTCTTCATGTTTTCTGACTGTTATATAGCTTTCCTCCATTTTCCTACATATACTGGATAAACTTTGGTTTCTATTTATGAATTTCCAAGTTACATATGTCAACTAATTTAGAACTGTCTTTTCTTTAGTATAAGATTTTTAATATATTATTTTACCCCACAATCCATACTTTTAATAGGCTCTTTTAGATTTTTCATTGAATTCAAAATGTTTTAAATTTCTAATCCTATTTCTTTAAAAGGACCTTTACTTTAGATTATATATACTTGTGTATGTGTGAGTGGATATGTGTATGTGTGTCCACATGTTGTGCAAGTGTGTGCAAATGAATGCATTGCTCACATTGTTGATTTTTATTTCACTTCAGAGTATTTTATTTAACATTAAAATAGTTGAGAATTCTCCAAATATTTCATGTCTATTTTCTCATTTCTTTTAGAGAATGTGTTATCTAAAAAAATAAAACCTTAAATTAAGATGTATTTCATGCCTGTCATCTTTCTTCATAGATATGCCTTCTACCCTTGAGTAATTGTTCTATAGTTCCAGAATGTTTTTCAAATGCTAAAGATTTTAAGTGGACATTTCCAGAAGTGGCTGCTTAAGTTAAGCCCCCTGTAAGCTTGACTACCTGATTTCAAAGATTGCAGAAAAGTTGGCATGCTGCGTGTACAGAGCCCAGTCACAATTTATCTTGAAATATTTTTGGCTACCTCAGCCATTCCTTCCTTCGTTTAGAGTCTGACCTAACATTTTTGTGACTGACAGCTGAAACCTTTTGGTATATAGTAAGGTAGTAGCCCATTCATTAGTTTCCTCTCACGCCAAAGCTAAGAATGCCATTGTTATTGTATAGATACCATCTTAGTCAGGGTTTCGTTTCCTGTACAAAACATCATGACCAAGAAGCAAGTTGGGGAGGAAGAATTTATTCAGCTTACACTTCCACCCTGCTGTTCATCACTAAAGGAAGTCAGGACTGTAACCCAAACAGGTCAGGAAGCGGGAGCTGATGCAGAGGCCATATAGGGATGTTACTTACTGGCTTGCTTCCTTATAGAACTACCAGTCCAGATATGGCACCACCCACAAGGGGCCCTCCCTACTTGATCACTACTTGAGAAAATGTCTTACAACTGGAACTCATGGTGTCATTTCCTCAGGGGAGGTTCCTTTCTCTGTCGTAACTCCAGCTTGTGTCAAGTTGACACAAAACGAGCCAGTACTGATACCCACAATTGGTGTAAACCTGCTAGTTGATGTTTAGAACTTTTTTTGTTCTAGTATGAAAAATCTTCATGAAATTATTAATGGTTGGAACATGAAATCTGGATCAACACAAATCTGTATTTGCAGCCCATGGTCATGCATATTTGCCAGAGTAAATGGTCTGTGAGGAGACAGTTGTATTTCTTTGATCATAACCTACTACACTATTCATCTGCTACACATACAATAGATCACTGGGAGGTTTTCAGTGTCTAAGTAAAGTTTAAAGATTACTGTATATTTGCTTCTTCTATCCTTTAACTCTACATCTTTAAAATTATCTAGTCATCATATATTTACCATTTTTATTTTCCTGATTCATAACTAGCTGATTTTAATGGGATTCTATTGAGATGCTACTATGCTTTGAGTCTGATTCCTAAGCATTATTACAGCTATGCATATTCATTGTTATCATCATTTTCTTCTTGTGTCATTTTCTTTGTTTGTAAGCTCCAATGCTAGTTACATTAAAATGGAGGTCATTTGCTCCTTATATTTATACTGATTTTCTGTTATTAAATGGAGTCTTTTGATTAGAATTTTGAATCATTTTATGCTTAATGATATGCCTCTTGATTTAATTTGAATAGACTAGATTTGTGTTTTCTGTTTGATTTTTCTTCCTCAGATATTCTTTCCTTTAGATTTTAACCACTGTATTTTAACCTTGCTTTATCCCCAATACTGTCTGTCTGCTGGGATCCCCTTTATTTTAATTTTCAGTAGCAGTTCTTAACACTGCAGTTTCTTGTCATAACCTATTTTCACATAATGATAACATTATGTTATCTTCACAATTAACATCACAATCTTATAACTATATACTTCCATTCCATATCTCTCCTCCTTAAATGTGTTTCTTGTATTTGATTTCTATGTGTTATAAGTTTAACAGTGTATTTTTTTGCCTTTAACTATAATTTCTCTTGACAGGAAAATTGAGAAGTAAGAAAACAATTATTTTTAAATTTTTATTTTATTTTTTATTAAATTAGTTTATGTAATTATATTCCAAATGCTGTCCCCCTTCCCGGTTCCCCATCCCAGGTGTCTCCATCCCATTCCTGTCCACTTTGCTTCTGAGAGGGTGCTCCCCCCATACCCCCACCCACTTATCACTAGCCCACACACCCTACCCTCACTTTAACCCCACCCCCAGCATCCTCCTTCCTGGGACATCAAGTCTCTACAAGATTAAATGCATCCTCTCTCACTGAGGTTAGAGAAGGGAGTCCTCTGCTACACATGTGCTGTGGCCAAGGACCAGTCCATGAATACTCTTCAGTTAGAAGTCCAGTCTTTGGGAGCTTCGAAGGGTCCTGGTTGGTTGATACTGTTGTTCCTTCTATGGGATTCCCACTCCCTTCAGCTCCTTTAATCCTCCCCTTCACTCTTCAACGGGGTTCCCTGACCTTAGTTCAATTGTTGGCTGTACATATCTACATCTGTGTCAGGTGCTAGTAGACTCTCCCAGAGGACTACTATGTCAGGCTCCTGTCTTCAAGCACAACATGGCATTAGTAATAGTGTCAGGGTTTGGTGCCTGCATGTGAGATGGATCCCACATTAGGTTGGTCACTGGGTGGCCTTTCCTTCAATCTTTGCTCCATTTTTAATCCCTGCATTTTCTTTAAGCAGGAACAATTCTGGGTCAGAGCTGGGAACAACCCAGATGTCCCTCAACTGAAGAATGGATATAGAAAATGTGGTTCATTTACCCAGTGGAATACTACTCAGCTATTAAAAATGAGGATATCATGAATTTTGCAAGCAAATGGATGGAACTAGAAAATATCATCCTGAGCAAGGTAGCACAGACCCAAAGGACATGCATGGTATGTATTCCAAGATAAATGGATATTAGCCCAAAAGTACAGAATACCCATGATACAACACAGACCATATGATGTTTAACAAGAAAGAAGGCCTAAGTGAGGATGCTTCAGTCCCACTTAGAGGTTGGAAGAAAATAATCATGGGAGGCAGAGGAAGGAAGAGACCTGAATGGGGAAGGGGAGAGTAGGATCAGGTATGGGGGGGGGAGACAGGAGAGAAACCCAGAGGACCAGGAGAATGAATGGAACTATGCAGCTGCAGGGAGTAGGGGTGGGGGAGCCCCTAGAAAGTCCCAGAAACCTGGAAAGTGAGAGGACCCCAGGACACAATGGGGATGAAATTAGCCAAAATGCCCAACAGTGGGGGAGATGGAACTTAAAGAGACTACCTCCAATAGACAGAGAGGGCCCTCAGTGAAGTGATGGGGCCACCCACCTTCCTTCAATGTTTTTTGACCCAGAGAACTCTTCTTTATCATCATAGTTGATCCTTTTGAAGCTTCTTTTTCACCAATATTCCCTCTGCTGTTATTTTCCTTCTGTATGAGAACTTCCTTTTAGATTTTCCATGGTGTAGCTCTCTTAGAAATAAAGTGTTCTGTACTTTCAGCAGATCAGCTTCATTGGCTGAGTGGCTCTTCAGCACTTCCTCCTGCAGCATAGTTTCCATGTTTAGCTGCCCAGCCGCCATTTTTGTTTCTTGTGACTGTTCTTGGCTGATATATTCTGTCTGGTGCATCTGTTAACTGTCACTCTACTGTCACTGTCCCTAAGGTTCCAGAGTCTGATTTTTGTTCCTTAAGAAGCAGTAGTTAATTTTCCAACATTCCCTGAAGATCGTGATTTAATTTTGAAATTCAGGAACAAAATTTTGACTGACATCTTGGATACTTCATCTGATTTTCTTTCTTTTTTTTTTCTATTTAAGAAAACATTCCTCATTTACAAATACTTGGGTCATTTTGATAGTTGAATTTGCATTTAGGAATCTCAATTTTACACATTGAATATTTGCATATCAATATATATATATATATATATATATATATATATATATATATATATATATACACACACAAACCAATGTGTGATTTCTTGTGTTATTTTCAATTACATCTCCTTTGTCTCACCAGGAGCTCGGTATCTGCTATTAATCATGTCCCTTCGGTTTTCTTGTTCGTAAAGCACTTCTGGGTATTTTGTCAGCTCATTGAGTTATTTTTATTGAATAGACTGAGTTTTTCTGACCAACTCTTCCTTAGAGAGGTTCTGGAGACAGAGTAAGAGGGAAAGTGTCTCAAGCTAACTAGATGGTGAAAGCAAAGAATCTTCATTGTTCAGTTTATTCAGAGAGCCTGCAGCCTGAAAGTTAGGCCTACACATTCTGCTCTTTGTATAAGATCCCCTCTGCATTTCTGAAATACAAATCTTCTTAAGGCCAGTCTTCCAAACTTTCTTTGTGGGCATGATATAGTCCTTTCCCTTTGATTCCTCATCATTATGCAGCATGCTATCCCTCAGAAACCCGCAGGGCAGTGGCCATCTCCTCTGCTCTTCTCTTCCAGGGTGCTTTCATGTATCTGTGGCAGAGCCTCTGCTGGTTTTCCTAGCTCTGCACTTAATTTGGAACCTACCTTTGAGCATGAACTGTAGCTCATGCTTGCTCCTCTTTTCTTGAATAGTTCTAGGGCATAAGAGGGAAATGCTCACTCTAAACCTCCAAAAACAAGGTGGAACTATCCCATGCAAAATATTGATCACCATATAATTTGGTTATCATGTTACCAATCAAATATCTTGATAAAATTTATAAATTAAAAAAATTATGAGGCTGTTCCTGCCTGTTTTCTGTTTATTTTATATTTTGGCATTTTTGTCATATGCTCTAAACAAGGAAAAAAATCACAATTAAATCACTGAAATAAATGGCAATAAAAATCAAAGCAGTGAAAACCCTTGAGTGATTGTCAAATCCATGAAGGTAGAGTTCAGTGTTCTACAACAATTCCAGGCACTGTGATCTGCTTCGCCAGGGAAGGATCTCTTCCTCATTTGTAGTCAAATGAGTCCTTTTTGTGTGTTTTTATGGCAAAAAAGAGAGAAAGCAAATCCGACTTCTGGTATCTGTTCTTACACTTGTATCTTTCCTACCACGAGCATTCAGGCTTTACATCACGTTGTCAAAACCCAGATGCCCCTCAAGCATTCCAGGTCCTACAATAAAGAATGAAACCATCTTCCTCTGAGAGCAAATTAGTCTTAGAGCTAGTCCAAATTCATACTCTTCATGAAGATTGTAACCTGTTGCGTGTTTGTTGTGTGTCCTCAACTAGCTTTCCTCCATTTTTATTAAATTGTGTCAAAAGGGGAAAGGAGGAAACTTCAGTATGTCTTAAGGAACAGTATATGGTGGATTAAGCATTTGTGGAAATCATTATATAAAAAGATAAGCCAAGACAATGGCATTTGAGACTGCTCCAAAGCCCATGTGTGGCTAGAATTGGTTAGCAAATGGAAACTGTAGTTGTAAACAGCTTGATATGAAAGTATAATAATAGCTTTATTCCATTCTTTTCATATATGTGCATTCACAGACCTGCTCTGAATGCATTTCTTATTGTGGTCATATTTCAGACTTAAATTTTTCTTTGCTCAAGAAACCTGGATGAAATGTCAGGGTCACGGCCATGGATTCTTGCATGGTATTTTAGATGCAAGCTATTCCCACAATGAATAACACAGACTCCAGTAACTTGACAACTAAATATAACTTAAATTGAACTCCTTGAGCAAGGGACAATCTTTAGTTAACTGTCATTCTGCCAGAAATAACACAAATGTGTCAGTCTCTAGTAAGACTATCTAGTTTAACATCTCTTCCTCTTGTTATAACTACCCTAGCATATCCTCATTGTGCCAATCAGCAGCTCCAGTGACAGTGGGTCCTGGTAGATATTGATAATTGAAGTAAAATGTACCCATGGCTTTCATTTCTAAGCTCACCTATCTTGAATTCATTTTCCAAAAGTGCATCTCTGTGTCATTGGTGATACAGTTTTAAGTTATTTTGGTTTTTATTCAAAGCTTCCAGGTAAACAAGAAAAGTTTAAACACTAGTTTAAGTCAGAACACCATTTCTGGGTGAAAGAGAAATGCCTTATCAATGAAGAATTCTTACTGATTTTTCCCAGGACCAAGTGTTTTTTAATTTGTACTGAGTTCACAAAGGAAGTTGGAAAGATTAGATCCTACTGAATAATTGTTTCTTCGTCATGGTGAACCCAGAACTTCTCTATTCATAGTTTAATTAACTAAAATCATGTTTTGATAAAATAATTTTGCAGAATTTTTGTTATATATTTTAAATATTAAATGTTTTATAACTCTTTCAATGAATGACAGTATTTAGTATGAGTCCATTTTGTTGTTTCATCATGTCTTGCAAGCAATGAGTATTAAGGCAACTTTGGTGTCCAGTAAGTACACTTCTTGAGAGAGATGAATCAGCCAAAAAAATGTCCTTGAGTTTAGTTGAAGAGTAGAGTATGAGGATTTAGACATCAGAAAAGGCCATAGATACATAGATGCATACAGTTTTGAAGCCCACTTGATGATCTGAATTCTTCTCTGGTATGGAAATTCACCATACAATGTGGTGGGGATTACTCCATGAGTCAGTTAATGTATCAACATTATGCAATCAGTTCTTCCATGGATATTCTTAGATCAGTTCTTTCATGAATATACTTAAGAATAGCAAAAGTGGAAGCACTTTTGAGCAGAGAAAAGAGTCAGTGATCTACAGCTATGATCTCAGAGTGTGTTGGTAAAGCTTCAATAAATGTGGGAGTTAAAATGGAAAAGATAGCAATTGGGAGAGTATGAACATATTTTGAAAGTTCCTAGTGAAATATTAGGCTTCTGGTATTCATTTGAGGGAAATCTCAGTGTTTCAAACCCCTTTGGAATCCTCCAAGCTGTCTATTTGAACCTGACACATGGTATGTAGGTTTTGTTCTGATGTATACTTTGAGAACTACAACTCAGCAGTTTTGAAATAACTGTCATAATTACCTTGTGAGTTTGGAATAAATATTAAGGAAATGTGGATATATTTGTCCCACTACTCTTCCAATATCCTGATCATTTTCCTTCGAGTATATTCATATCTGTGACCATGAGTTACTTTTGATTCCTGTTCAAAAAAGTTTCTCTTTAATCCCCCCTTTGGCATGACAAATTACAGCATTAAAAAAAAATTCTTCTGGGATCTTGAATT
This sequence comes from Mus minutoides, assembly GCA_902729485.2. Classification (NCBI taxonomy): domain Eukaryota; kingdom Metazoa; phylum Chordata; class Mammalia; order Rodentia; family Muridae; genus Mus; species Mus minutoides. The sequence goes on from LR750606.1 coordinate 28,197, forward strand.
GCACTTAAAGAAACTTTCAAAGTCCTTAGTCACCAGAGAAATGCAAATCAAAATGACCCTGAGATTCCATCTCACACTAATCAGAATGGCTAAGATCAAAAACCCAAGTGACAGCACATGATGGCAAGGATATGGAGAAAAAGGAACACTCTTCCATTGCTGCTGGGATTGCAAACTGGTGCAACCACCATGGCAATCATCTGGTGGCTCCTCAGAAAACTGGAAATAGTTTTATGTGAAGACTCATCTATACCACTCCTGGGCATCTACCCAAAAGTCGCCTTGCCATGTCACAAGGACATGTGTTCCATCTTGTTCACAGCAGCTTTTTGGTAATAGCCAGAAGCTGGAAACAACCAATATGTCCCTCAACCAAAGAATAGTTACAGAAGATGTGCATCATTTATACAATGGATACTATTCAGCTATTAAAAATGAGGTGGGACCACCCTATAGAGAGTATTGGACACCCAGGAGGTGAGACACTCTCAGGACTCATTGGGGATGACCTTAGCCAAAATGCCCAACATTGGAGAGAGAAAACTGGAAGAGTCCAACTCCAGTAGGTAGATAGGGCCTCAAGTGGAGGGACAGAGATCCTAACTAAGCCATAGTCAAAATTTCTGACCCAGAATTGTTCCTGCCTAAAAGAACAACAGAGATAAAAATGGGGAAGAGACAGAATGAAAAGTGGTGCAATGACTGGTCCTCCTTGGGATCTATCTAGCTTGGCATGGCTGTGCTCTGAGAGGTCCTACTAGCATCTGATTGAGAAAGATGCTGCAAATGCTTACACCCAACAATTAGGCTGAAGTTGGGGTGCTTTCAACTGTGGTTGAATTAGGGGAAGGATTGATGGAGCTAAAGGGGAGAGCAACACCATAGGAAGACCTGCAGTCTCAATTAACCCAGACTCCAGAGAGTTCTCAGAGGCTGAGCCACCAACCAGTAGCATCCATAGGCCAGATGGTCTGAGGCCGCTGGTCTGCCTGGTCTGGCCTCAGTGGGAGAGGATGCACTTAATCACTGACAGACTTGAGGTCCCACAAAGAGGGAGAGGCCTGTTGGAGGAAAGCACTCTCTTGGAGGCAAAGGAGAGGAAAAATGAGATGATGAAATGGGGGGGGGGTGGATCTAGAAAGGAGTGCGATGACCAGAATGCAAATAAATAAATAAAATGAAAATTATTCTCATCATATTATTTTAGTTTTTTTTTTATTGCTACGTATTCATTTATGTAGTTTCTTTCCTTCTTTCTGTCCCTATCTCGCCACAAATCATGACAAGGTGTCTTGGTGTGGCATAAGAAACAGATCAAAACAACCCTGAGATTCCACCTCATACCAGTAAGAATGGCTAAGATCAAAAATTCAGGTGACAACAGATGCTGGTGTGGATGTGGAGAAAGGGGAACACTCCTCCATTGTTGGTGGGAATGCAAGCTGGTTCAGCCACTCTGGAAATCAGTCTGGCGGTTCCTCAGAAAATTAGACATAGTACTACCGGAAGATCCTGCAATACCTCTACTGGGCATATATCCAGAAGATATTCCATCTGGTAACAAGGACACATGTTCCACTATGTTCATAGCAGCCTTATTCATAATAGCCAGATACTGGAAAGAACCCAGATGTCCCTCAACAGAGGAATGGATACAAAAAATTTGGTATATTTACACAATGGAGTACTACTCAGCTATTAAAANCAGGGGAACGCCAGGGCCAAGAAGTGGCAGCGGGTGGGTAGGGGATCAGGGCCGGGAGGGGGGAGGGTATAGAGAACTTTCTGGATAACACTTGAAATGTAAATAAAGAAAATATCTAATAAAAGTTGGAAAAAAAAGAAACTTCTAGCATGCTAATAAAAATCAAAATCTTAAGAAATCACGAATATTTTCAGGCTATGGGAATCAATATTTCTTTCAAATCCCAACTTCTGTCTTCCTCTAAATGCATGTTCAAAAGACAATATTTCTAACATTGAAATTTAAGCATAATAAAGCAAATCTTCATCATCCTATTTCTTTTTATTCTATGGCATAGAAGAGATGAAATATGAATATTTCATGTTTGGTTGGCAATTTTTGCACTTTGAACAGCTTATCTTCCAGACCACTTCACATCTAAAATTCTGGACATTGTAACTGTTATAGTCCATTTCATCCCATTTAGCCTCACTTACATTTACATTTTCTATATTCTGCCGAGAGAGAGAGAGAGAGAGAGAGAGAGAGAGAGAGAGAGAGAGAGAGAGAGAGAAGAAGAAGAAGAAGAAGAAGAAGAAGAAGAAGAAGAAGAAGAAGAAGAAGAAGAAGAAGAAGGAGAAGAAGAAAATGGAAGCCAGAAATGAAAAAGGAAGAGAGATAGAACAGCATTAATTCAGTATTCCCAGGCCAGGTCTGGCTACACTGGCAGAGACCTGAGTAATTCATGTGTTTTAAATATACATACCAACATATTTTGGGAATTTAAAATATAGTTAAATTGAAAAAATATACCTTTAATTTTTATACTCCCATAGCAAAATTAACACTCAGTTTAGGAAGGACAGTGTTATCTCCATAATGGAAGTGTAGTCAGTCTGTGTAGTCCCCCTAAGTAATAGATCATATTTACATTTTGGAAACGTTTAAGTACATTTGTGGGGTTGGAACAGCTGGAAGGCCATTTGGATAAAAGAATCATTTATTCGCAATTGTAGCATATTAGGTGAATGGAAATGCAGAAGATGGGAATTCCAGCAGAAATAATAACTGTGAATACTGCCTGACATCTGTAGGGCTATTGTAAGTATTATATTATCTATTAAGGGGTAGGGGGGAAGTACAGACCTTTGATTGCAAATTGGGGCACAGTGACAATCATTTAGGAAAACTTGGTAAATTGAATAATAAAAAAAAAATGTATAAGGTTTAGATTTACTAAGGTCCAATTAAGCTACAACCTGGCAAATCCACTCAGTGGGTGAAATAATATATGTGGCCAGGGTTTCAAACCTGAGGGTGGGGATTCCATCCATTGACTAACTGCACACAATTGTTTTGTTAATGGATGCTCATTTTGCTCTTGTGAGAGGGAAGCAGGATACAGAATATGCAATACAAGCAAAGAGAACAGATGTGATTATGCATTTGAAAACATTAAACCATGGTTTTCAAAAGGTAAGAAACAGGGAAAATGTGAAATACTGGAGATAAAAGTGTATTTACAACAAGATAGTGTGCAACCTGATGGATGTACTAAACCAGAGGTGTTTGGTTATTTTTCTCATGATTGATAAAATAATATTTAAATTTTAACAAGCAATAAATTAGAAGTCCATGAGTAGTTCACACCCCCTTCCTGAAGTTAAATACTAGTAAGTTGATCAACAGTAAAATAAAAATGCCCAGTAGTCCAGCATCCAAAATCAAGAAAGAATGAAGTTTAGCACTTAAGCTATGTTTGAAGAACAAAAGTTTTAATATTTGTGAAAGGTTGAAAGTACTAGCTCACCACTATTTTATAGTCTATAATTCATAGTTTTAGATATTTTTTGAGTAATTAAGAGGACATTTATATGGAATAAGTAGAAATATATTATCATTTGACTTTAGAAAATTGTTATGGCATCATATGGTATCCTCATTTTTACTTCTAACCCATATAGTATGAAGCCAACATGGTGTGCCTAAAATTTTCCTCTTTCCAATGCTGAAATTGTCTTATGTTCACTGCTGCAAACTGTATTATAAGTATCTCCTTTAGAGTTTCTATAGCTACAATCCAAGAAGAAGTTTATCATCATCATTATTTATCAACCCAGTGTGATTTTTTAAAAATTTTGTTTATTGTTTTACAATCAGAGACAATTGAGAATAAATCTTAGAGGTGATCTTTGGATTCAATTTTAGAAAAACTGATGGAAACATATTTTTTCTTCACTACAAAAATATCCAATTAAAGAGAACAAAATGAAAATAAAACCTATCCTTAGCTCCTGAAATATTCTGAGAAGCATTAGTGGAACTACCAGAAACACATTCAAATATAGGAATATTTTTATTCAATGATCCTAAAATCAGCTTATAAGGTGGAGTATGAGTATGAGTATGAATGTAGGCAAACATCTAAATATAAGAGTATGTGCTTGAGGAGAGAACACATGGTGGCAGAACGTGGGACTATACAGAACACTTAGGTCTGGCTGTTCAGTCTCCAAGGCCTTGATATCTGTAATTCATGTAAGAGTGATTCGAAGTATATCAAACAAGTAAGTAACTACAAATAGAACACACAAATGTAATAAAGTAAAAATTTGGAATGATAGCTATAAACATCTATTTACATATAATAATATTAATTTGTCAAAGAATAAAAAATAATCAATCCAATAACCATGAAATGTTCTGATGTAACAGAGTTATGTCTCCAGATGTAAGGTGGTTATGTGGTATCGTCTGAGAAGGAAAGCGTCTACCAGATAGATGTGCAGTACCTAGAGAATTTGAGATGGTTATCTTCTTTTACTGAAGAGAAAGTTTTTCCTGCAAGAGTTGTGTCACAGAGTAAAACTAAGGGAGGTGCTGTTGGGTCAATCTTCCACTGCCCTCTTTCTTGCCCCATTTCCTCTGGAGGTTCTTTGACGCTTCTCTTCCTGGAATGAAAAACTTCTCTGGTTCCTTTTCTTTAATTCATTTAATGGATGTCTATCCTGTTTTTTTATTGCCACTCTGAACATTTTGTACTACTTAATAGTAGATCTCTTTTTCTTCCTGTGATCCCATACTTACTGCAATCTGTTCTATCTCTTATATCAGATTGTTTTAAAATGCATATATATTAAATCTAAATATTAAATTTATTGAGGAAACCATTTAATTAAAGCACAGAAATTTTTTAAAAATCTTACCACTATTACCATAAATTGGCTAGATTTTACTCAATACTTGTCAACTATCATATTAAATTTATTTGTAATAATATGCAACTTATTGTTGAATTTCGGTGAGCTTAAGGTATTGTGTAAGATTGTCATGAACAAGACTTGAGGAATTTGTAGTTGGTGGCGATTACATCCTTGTTCATTAGTTACATATTATCATGAGAAATTCAAATAAATATTTAGAGTTTTAAACAAAACTGTTTTATTTTTTTTTCTGTCTGTAAATGGTAACAAATTCTAAAATGGCTTGTGAGTTATTTACTGAGTTGAAATCAAAGAAATGTTCCTCTTAGGAAGCCACAGAAGCTTTGTTCTTATTTATTGCATTGTTCTCCATTTTTGTCACAGTGCATTTCTCTCTAGCCTCAATCTCAGGTCCAAACCCTTTGAATACAATCAACAATTCTTTTTTGAGACATGTGTATATATCCCTTGATAGGAGTTGCTCTACATATGCCCTGCTGACAATCAAGCACCTCAGGTGCTACCACTTCAAACCTGAAGCACATAAGTTACACGATCAAATGTTCTCTACCAATTTTGATCCTTGAAGCAAGAACGCCTGTAGTATAGTCTGGCCTCAAAGTGGCTGAGGGTAAACATGTGGCTGAGGGTAACTATAAATGCTAACATTCTTGCTCCATCTTCTAAATTCTCAGACTATGTGCTGGCTTCACAATGTTCGATGGATCTATTACTTTTTGTTTTGTTTTGTTTTGTTTTGTTTTTCGAGACAGGGTTTCTCTGTCCTTGAACTCACTCTGTAGACCAGGCTGGCCTAGAACTCAGAAATCCACCTGTCTCTGCCTCCCAAGTACTGGGATTAAAGGTGTGCACCACCACGCCCGGCAGGATCCATTACTTTTTAATATGTTTATTTTATTTTATTTTATTTTATTTTATTATTTGCATGTATATATTTATATAGAGGTGCTATGGAGGCCAGAATACAGTCTTTGATCCTGGAGCTAGGATTACAGTGGTGAGTGATACTACATGGTTACTGGAAATCAAACTACAGTCCTAAGCAAGAACGCCAAGTGCTCCAACCTGCTCCTCTTTACAGCCCTGATTATTAGTTTTCAATCAGGATAAACAATCATAAAAGACTTACTCATAGCTTTAGTCTTCTACTTTATCAAAATAATCCCAATACATGTATATACCTTCCTCTTATCATCTTCTGTATTAAACACTATTGGGGAAATCTATCACACATAATCACTGGTATCTTTCTGGCTCATATTAAAGGGACTCATGGTATCCCTGAAGTGTGAAGAAGGATGATATCTGATTGCTCCCATGAGAAATACAAGGCTCACAGCCGAGTCCCAGTTTTCTTTGACCCAAAGAAAGAAGGAAATGACCACAGGTAGCATTGCTTTTATTTTGGGGTGTTAGCAAAGATTAATTATATAAAGGCTTCACAGTGATATTTTCAAATATCTCTGTACTGCTCCCTCCCCTACCATGGCTCTGTCTTGTGCCCCCCCTCCCCATTCTGATTCTGTTCCTCTTCTCAACTCTGTAGTCTTTTCCTCTTTTCTTTCTCTTTTCCTATGACCCAGTTATTTTCATTAAAGTTGTTTAGAAGAGCTAGGACATCTTACCCATGGCTACACTACTGAGAAAAGATCCTCTTCTTTGACAACCATTGACTGCCAAGAATCCTCAGGGAGGACTGGAAACTAGTGATCCTATGCCTTCATACCATGTGCTGACAGGCCATTGTTGTGCAAACGATCACAGGCGACTGTAATTCAGGAATGGGGTAGCTGCATCATATCTAGAATGCAGTGTTCCATACCACGCCAGACCTCCTTCTAACACTTTTTTTTCAATTTTTTTATTAGATATTTTCTTAATTTACATTTCAAATGCTATCCCGAAAATTCCCCCCCCTCCCACCGCCCTGTTCCCCTGCTCACCCACTCCCACTTCTTGGCCCTGGCGTTCCCCTGTATTGGGGCATATAAAGATTGCAATACCAAGGGCCTTCTCCTCCCAATGATGGCCGACTAGGCCATCTTCTGCTACATATGGAGCTAGAGACATGAGTTCTGGGGGTTCTGGTTAGTCCATATTGTTTCTCTTTTAGGGTTGCAGACCCCTTCAGCTCCTGGGGTTCTATCTCTAGCTTCTCCAATGTGGGCCCCGTGCTCCATCTTATAGATGACTGTGAGCATCCACTTCTGTACGAGACAGCTATATCAGGGTCCCTTCAGTGAACACTTGCTGTCCTATGCAATAGTGTCTGAGTTTAGTGACTGATTATGGGATGGATCCCCGGTGGGTTAGTCTCTGTATGGTCCATCCTTTCATCTTATCTCTAAACTTTGTCCCCGTAACTCCTTTCATGTGTATTTTGTTTCCTATTCAAAGGAGGAATGAAGTATCCATGTGCTGGTCTTCCTTCTTGATTTTCTTGTGTTTGGCAAATTGTATCTTGGGTATTCTAAGTTTCTGGGCTAATATCCATTTATCAGTGAGTGCATATCCAATGACTTCTTTTGTGATTGGGTTACCTCACTAAGGATTATGTCCTCCAAATACATCCATTTGCCCAAGAATTTCATAAATTCATTTTTTAAAAAGCAGAATAGTACTCCATTGTGTATCACATTTTCTGTATCCATTCTTCTGTTGAGGGACATCTGGGTTCTTTCCAGCTTCTGGCTATTATAAATAAGGCTGCTATGAACATAGTGGAGCATGTGTCCTTTTTACCAGTTGGAACATCTTCTGGGTATATGCCCAGGAGAGGTATTGCTAGATCCTCTGGTAGTACTATGTCCAATTTTCTGAGAAAACACCAGACTGACTTCCAGAGTGGTTGTACAAGCTTGCAATCCCACCAGCAATGGAGGAGTGTTCCTATTTCTCCACATCCTCGCCAGCATCTGCTGTAACCTGAATTTTTGATCTTAGCCATTCTGACTGGTGTGAGGTAGAATCTCAGGGTTGTTTTGATTTGCATTTCCCTGATGATTAAGGATGTTGAACATTTTTTTCAGATGTTTCTCAGCCATTTGGAATTCCTCAGTTGAGAATTCTTTGTTTAGCTCTGTACCCCATTTTTAATGGGGTTATTCGTTTTTCTGGAGTCCAGCTTCTTTAGCTCTTTGTAGATGTTGGATATTAATCCCCTAACAGATTTAGGATTGGTAAAAATCCTTTCCCAATCTGTTGGTGGCCTTTTTGTCTTGCTGACTGTGTCTTTTGCTTTACAGAAACTTTGCAGTTTTATAAGGTCCCATTTGTCAATTCTTGATCTTACAGCACAGGCCATTGCTGTTCTGTTTAGGAATCTTTCCCCTGTGCCTGTATCTTCGAGGGTTTTCCCCTCTTTCTCCTTTATAAATTTCAGTGACTATGGTTTTATGTGGAGGTCTTTGATCCACTTAGACTTAAGCTTTGTACAAGGAGATAAGAATGGATCAATTCACATCCTTTGACATGCTAACAGCCAGTTATGCCAGCACCATTTGTTGAAAATGCTGTCCTTTTTCCACTGGATGGTTTTAGCTCCCTTGTCAAAGATCAAGTGACTATAGGTGTGTGGATTCATTTCTGGGTCTCCAATTCTATTCCATTGATCTATCTGTCTGTTGCTGTACCAGTACCATGCAGTTTTTATCATAATTGCTCTGTAGTACAGCTTAATGTCAGGCATGGTGATTCCCCTGAGGTTCTTTTATTGTTGAGAATAGTTTTTGCTATCCTAGGTTTTTTATTATTCCAGATGAATTTGCAAATTGCCCTTTGATGGGGAATTTTGATGGGGATTGCATTGCATCTGTAGATTGCTTTCGGCAGGATAGCTATTTTGACTTTATTAATCCTGCCAATCCATGAGCTTGGGAGATCTTTCCATCTTCTGAGATCTTCTTCAATTTCTTTCTTCAGAGACTTGGAGTTCTTATCATAAAGATCTTTCACTTCCGTAGTTAGAGTCACACCAAGGTATTTTATACTATTTGTGACTTTTGTGAATGGTGTTGTTTCCCTAATTTCTTTCTCAGCCCTTTTATTCTTTGTGTAGAGAAAGGGCATTGATTTGTTTGAGTTAATTTTATATCCAGCTACTGCACTGAAGCTGTTTATCAGGTTTAGGAGTTCTCTGGTGGAATTTTGGGGGTCCAGAATATATACTATCATATCATCTGCAAGCAGTGATATTTTCACTTCTTCCTTTCCAATTTGTATCCCCTTGATCTCCTTTTGTTGTTGAATTGCTCTGGCTAGGACTTCAAGTACTATATTGAATAGGTAGGGTGAAAGTGGGCAGCCTTGTCTAGTCCCTGATTTTAATGAGATTGCTTCCAGCTTCTCTCCATTCACTTTGATGTTGGCTACTGGTTTGTTGTATATTGCTTTTATTATGTTTAGGTATTGGTCTTGAATTTTTGATCTTTCCAATACTTTTATCATGAAAGTGTGTTGGATTTTGTCAAATGCTTTCTCAGCTTCTAATGAGATGATCATGTGGTTTTGTCTTTGAGTTTGTTTATATAGTGGATTATGTTGATGGATTTCTGTATATTAAACCAGCCCTACATTCCTGGGATGAAGTCTACTTGGTCATGATGGATGATTGTTTTGATGTGTCCTTGGATGCTGTTTGTGAGGATTTTATTGAGTATTTTAGCATCGATATTCATGAGGGAAATTGTTCTGAAGTTCTCTTTCTTTGTTGGATCTTTGTGTGGTTTAGGTATCAGAGTAATTGTGGCTTCATAGAATGAGTTTGATAGGGTACCTTCTGCCTCTGTTTTGTGGAATAGTTTGAGGAGAGTTGGAATTAGATCTTCTTTGAAGGTCTGATAGAACTCTGCACTAAACCCATCTGGTCCTGTGCTTTTTTTGGTTGGGAGACTATTGATGACTTCTTCTATTTCTATAGGGGAAACGGGACTGTTTAGATCGTTAATCTGATCCTGCCTTAACTTTGGTACCTGGTATTTGTCTAGGAAATTGTCCATTTCATCAAGGTTTTCTAGCTTTGTTGAGTATAGCCTTTTGTAGTAGGATCTGATGATGTTTTGGATTTCCTCAGGTTCCATTGTTATGTCTCCTTTTTCATTTCTGATTTTGTTAATTAAGATCCTGTCCCTATGCCCTCTAGTGAGTCTGGCTAAGGGTTTATCTATCTTGTTGATTTTCTCAAAGAACCAGCTCCTGGTTTGTTTGATTCTTTGATAGTTCTTTTTGTTTGTACTTGGTTGATTTTTGTCCCTGTGTTTGAAAAATCAGACTATTTAATCTTTGGCAATTTATAGACATTGAACAATTGATGTTCCTGATATCAGTATAAGCCAACCAACATTAGTATGTTTGTTTATATCTTTTTGATATTTAGAACATATAGGCATATCAAAATTAAAGCATCTTAATTTTATTGATATAAAAACCATCAAAAGACCAGTAACAAACAGAAGAATACAGACATTTCTGGTTACAAGAGGTGTGACAATTTCAGATCATTGTCTCTTTCAGTTTTCCATTATGTTAGCATCTGCCCTTTCCCAGTATTTGAATCATCAGTCTCAGAGCCAAATGCTACCAACATCTGTAACAGGAATATTTATGCCATCTTCTGGAATTTTTAGTAAATTCATTCTCATGAGTCAGATGCTGTCTTTCGAATACATATATGAAATAAACACTGCTTATATTTAAACTAACAAGATGTTCTTCAAGTTCCTTGAAAGCATAGGAAAAGGCATGTTGCTGTTCAATTTTGAAGGTATAGCTCAGCCTTTCCTTTATGGTAGCAGAATCAGATATTATGGGATAATGGAAAGACCGGATATTGTTTTCTGATATATACTAATACCTAAATAATCTCAGGTGTTACTATTTTAAGTTCAGAAGTGACTTAATCATTTATGTTTTATTGTACTTTATCTGTGTGAAAATGTCTATCCATGTAGTATAGCATTTTCCAGCTGTGTCAGCTTTTGATGATCAGAGGCTGACTCATTTTCTTTGCTAAGACAAAATGTCCTAGTAATTTTCTTCTCCCCATCAATATGCTCATAACCATCAGTTACTTTGTATGCCTTGGATGTCATTCTTTGCTGTATGGGTAAACAAACTATTGTGGCCACATAAAATGCCATTATGTTTGGCACCAAGCAGTAATGACTTATTGATTTATCAAAGGTTAATCTTAGCTTCATTTTCCTATGAGAAATAGACAGACCCAAGAACTACAAATTGCTTGATTAAATTCCTAGTCTCATAGGAAAAGCAAAATTGCAGGGGAAAACGTATGGTTCTGTTATTTCTATACATTGAAGGCAAGTTTAATAAAAATAGAATGTGTGGGAGATATTCATTATCATAAAAATATTCAGAAAGCCCAACACTTATGGTAGAACACAATACTATACACTTGCCAAACCAATACCAGATGAATAGTAAATTTTATTATAAATGTGAGAAAATCAACCAGCATTTAAAATGAAATAAAATACAAATTGTTAACATATAAGACATATGCATTGAAGGAAGAAATTATCCTAATTTAAGGATTCACAGTTTTAATAGGATACATTAAAATTAAAATTAAAAGGTAAAATTGCCTATAAAATGTATACTCATATAAATAAATTTGGTCTGTCTGTTAATAAGGGTAGAAAGAATCAAAACTAATTGTTATTTATACAATGATTGAACAACAAAGTGATTGAACATACTACATATGATGAGAGCCAGTTTTCTTGACATTAGATAAAACAGCTAAAGAGAGGGGCAAAATAAAATGAATAAACACAGTAATTTAGAAACAGAGTTCTCTGTAAGTTTGTTATTTTGAACATGAGCAGCTTCTGCACGGCAAAGGAAACAATTAGCAAAGTGGAGAGATGGCCTAAAGATAGGGAGAGAATATTTGATAACTGCATCTAACCATGGATTAAAATAAAGAATTTATAAAGGATATAAAAAACTAAACACCAAAATAAGCAATCAATCAATAAGTGGACTAATGAATATAGACAGTTCTCAACAGAAGAAATGCAGTCAATAAATATTTTAGAGAGTATTTAATTCCTTTATCTATCAGGGAAATAAAAAAAATCAAAATTGCTTTGAGATTCCATCTCATTGCAGGAGAAATATCTAACATCAAGACAACAAACTAACTCTGATGGAGATATGAAGAAATAGATATGTATTTACTTGTTCCCCTGGAAATTAAACCTCTACCTATCACACAGTCCTGCTGCAATGCTCTGCAACATATACTGGAAGGTTCAAAGTCAATGCACTGAGAGATACTTGTACATCCATGTTCATTGCTGCACAATTCTCAACAACCAATATATGAAACTACCTATTTGTATACTAGTAGAAAAAATGGACAGGGTAATATGGTATTTACATATAATGCTATGATATTTAGCCACAAAGTGAATGAATCCTGACATTTGTAGGAACTTAAGAGCATCCTGTTCAGCAAAACAGGCCAGATTCAGAAAGACTAATATAACATGTTTTTGCTTATTTATGGTATCTCAGATAGACTTACTATTGTTATGGTAACACCCTATGACCATTTAAGATAACTTGGGGAAGAAAGGCTTTATTTCACATTATAGCTCCTAAGTCATCACTGAAGGAGCCAAAACAGGAAGTCAGAATAGAAACCTAGAGGGAGGCCATGGGTGACTGTTGCTTACTGGTCTGCTTCCTCATATCTTGTGCAGCTTTCTTTCTTACATCACTTAAATCCATCATCCCAGAGACAGTGCAATGGGTTGGGCTCCACGAATATCAATCATCTATTAGGAAAATTCTCTATAGACTTGCCTACAAGCCAATACTAAGAAGCCAATTTCTCAATTTAGAGATTTTCAAAATGACTCTAGCTTGTGTTAAATTGAAATAAAACTAGGCAGCACATAAAAAGTCAACAATTGTATAATACATACACACACACACACACACACACACACACACACACACACACACACAGACAGGCACACACAGACACACATACCACTTTAAAAAAATAGAAGAATCAGTAAGAAGGAGGTAAGACGCAGAGGGGATGAGGGCACAAAAAAAAATACAAGTTTCTCTATGTAAATCAACAGAAGAGAGTATGCACTTATGAACTCACAGAAAATGCTACTGCATATGCACAGGGCTAAGGTCCTGGAGCTGAATGGAGAAGTGGCACGCCTTCATCCCTAAATGCAAAAGTTATTTTCACTTAATAACCACTTCCAAATAAAGATTTAGTTCGGTCTAATGGAGTCTCACTGGGGAAACAAACTATTTTTTAAAGATAGACTACAGGCCCAGTCACAGATGGCCAACAGAAAGTGAAGTTAACTGCATCCTTGGAGGTTCCTTGTCTAAAAATATGTAGGGGTTTTCCTTTAAAAAAAAGATCTTAATTTTATTTTCATTTTATTCAGTTTATATATTTTCCTCTAGCTTAACCCTACAGATCCTTTGTGTGTGTGTTATTGTTTCTAGATTAATATCTCCACTGAATTACTGAGAGTGCAAACAACTGACTTTTTGTGTGTATCTCTTTATGTCTTTGCCATTTCTTGAGCTACCTTCATTCTTTTTGTTTGCTTTGTACTATTCTGAAATGTTAGTTTTTTGTTCTATTGTATTATTATATCATGCTATATTATTATAATATTAAAATTATTCATTAGAAGCCTATTTGCTTTACAATGATAAAGTACGGTGGATCTAGATCTGATGGAAGGTGGAGAGAAAGGAAACTCTAATCTTGATATATTGTGTAAGAAAATCTATTATAAATAAAAGGAAAATAGTAAAATAAAAATAACTCAACTTTGGCAATTTTATATAGTTCTGGTCAATAATTCATTAATCATACTGTTCTTTATAACATGACATTTGTATATATTTTACGTATCTTACCTAACTTATAAAATAGTAAATAAAATTGCTGTGATTGCTTACTAATCACTATAGTACTTTTTATTTTGGTATAGTTCCTCACCAGAGTCGTATTTAAAATTACAGCTCAAGAAAAGTAGCATTAGCTCCTTCAATGTACCTTTGAGAGAATGTGAAGCTAGATACCTAGAAGATATGGTACTTCCATATTGAATATAAGTCCTTCCTAAAAGAAAATAATTGGAGCGCTTCGCAGGTCTCATAGCCAGTTTGGCACGTCGACTCTCTTGAGTAGGCGGCAAAGAAGACTCGAGGCCCAGGAGACAAGTGACTATGGCCTACAGCTTCCTGGTGGCGCCCATCAGCTGCCATGCCTGGAACAAGGACTATACACACTTCGCCATCTGCCCCAACAAACATGAGGTGCACATCTATGAGAAGAGCCATGCCAAGAGGAACAAGGTGTGCTCAAGGAGCACAATGGGCAGGTGACAGGCATTGATTGGGCCCCTGAGAATAACTGCATTGTGACCTGCGGCACAGACCGCAATGCCTATATGTGGACGCTGAAGGGCCGCACGTGGAAGCCTACACTGGTCATCCTCCGGATCAATCGAGCTGCCTGCTGTGTGCACTGGGCCCCTAATGAGAACAAGTTCGCCTGGGCAGTGGCTCCAGGGGCATTTCCATCTGTTATTTTGAGCAGGAGAATGACTGGTGGGTGTGCAAACACATCAAAAAGCCCATCCGCTCCACTGTCCTCAGCCTGAACATCCCAACAATGTGCTCCTGGCAGTGACTTCAAGTGCAGGATCTTCTCTGTCTATATCAAGGAGGTAGAAGAACGGCCAGCCCCTATACCGTGGGGCTCCAGAATGTCCTTTGGGGAGTGGATGTTTGAATGGAGCAGCAGCTGTGGTTGGGTGCGTGGCATCTGCTTCCTAGCCAGTGGGAGCTGAGTTGCTTGGGTTAGCCATGACAGTACTGTATGCCTGGTAGATGCTGACAAGAAGATGCCCATGGCAACTCTGGCCTTTGAGACATTACCACTCCTGGCCGTCACCTTCATCACAGAAAATAGTCTAGTGGCAGCAGGCCATGACTACTTCCCAGTGCTGTTTACCTATGACAATGCTGAAGTGACATTGAGCTTCGGTGGCTGGCTGGCTGTGCCCAAGTAGAGCTCCCGGCATGGCATAACAGCCCGAGAGCGCTTCCAGAACCTGGACAAGAAGGCTAGCTCTGAGGGTGAGTGCAGCCGGTGGGCCAGCCTGAATTCACTGCACAAGAACCATGTCAGCCAAATCTCGGTGCTCAGCGGGGGCAAGGCCAAGTGCTCACAGTTCTGCGCTACGGGCATGGATGGCAGCATGAGCATCTGGGACGCGAAGAGCCTGGAGTCAGCCTTGAAGGACCTAAAGATCAAATGAGCTGTGTGGAGTGCTGCTGTCATCCCAACTGCTGGGAGGGAGGGAAAGGTGTTCGGGAGGCTAAGGGCTGCTTTGCTGAATGTTTCTAGGGTGCAGTACACATCTGCAAAGGAAGAGGCAGGAGGGGAACTTTCCTGCCTAAATAACAAAAATGTGCCAAGGAAGAAGGAAAGAAAGAAAGAAAGAAAGAAAGAAAGAAAGAAAGAAAGAAAGAAAGAAAGAAAGAAAGAAAGAAAGAGAGAAAGAGAGAAAGAGAGAAAGAAAGAAAGAAAGAAAGAAAGAGAGAAAGAAAGAAAGAAAGAAAGAAAAAGAAAGAAAGAAATGCTCTCCTTCATTGCAAACTAAAAACAAGACAAAAAAACCCAAAGCAAAATGCTGGTCGTGAACCGCTTCAAAACGTGGGCTAATAAACATACCAAATGTAAAAATAAAAGGAAAAAGAAAAAGAAAATAATTGATGGTTGTGAATTTACAACTTACATCCGAGTGGCACCTGATATAGAAATGTATTCATAGCCAACTATGTGCCTAATTTCCAGAAATGCATCTACACCTACTCATTACCTAACATATTGAGGTAGGTTTCCGAAGATTCTATCTCCATGGCATACCATAAGGTTGCTAACTCATACAGTGTGGCAGGAAAATTACCAGCATGACTACTGGAAAAAATAAAAATAAAATAAAAGGACAGTTTTACCAAAAGATGATTTAAACAATGATGGTTTTTCTGTCACCTCCATGGAAGTTTGCTACTTCTGAACAGGGACTAACTTGGCTCTTGGAGCACTAAGATTGAAGCTCAATTTGTAGCCTTTCACTGAACCCTCTTCAGGATCACACCATAGTTGGTTTTTTTGTTTGTTTGTTTGTTTTGTTTTGTTTTTCACATTTTGACCAGATGAATTTCTCATATGGGACACCCCATTTCCATAAGAGCTTGCACACTTTGAACATTACCTAGACTATTTCTTTTTTGATATTTATTTCTCTGGGTCTAAATAAAGATAAAGGTGAACAGAGCTAAGAAAGATCATCCGTGGAAGCTCTCATTCCTCATGTTCTTCAGTAGATAAAGAAGCCCTGGCTTCCAGATAATATGAAACGACAGAAAATAATTGAATCACATGAGCTACCTAAGTCCACAACTTATAGCTATGAAGAAGAGATTTGTGATGAGGTAGTGGCCATTTTTCCTTTCCAATTCAGGTAGAACCACTTAGGCAGTATGAAAGAAATCCTTCTCAGATCAGCAACACTTGCTGTGATAGCCTTTTAATTGGATGTTTTTCATTTTCCTGTAAAAGTGACTATGTTTCAAAACAAACAAACAAACAAACAAACAAAAGTGACTATGTTTCATGTGGAAAACTGCTATTCAGAGTTCCTGCTGAGCCCTGTTAGTCAGCAGTGTATCCGCAGGCTCTATTTTTTTTCTCCGTCTTTCACCTTTACTCCACTACCCCTTCCTTCCTTTTAATTAAATGGTCAGGTTTTCATTTGTTTGTGTCTTCTTTCCTTTCTGTCAATACCCCTTTGCAACATTTCACTGCTTATGCTAATTATCAGGCACAATCCTAGTTCTCTTCAATAGTTGAGAATGTTCCCCAGCACATTTCTTCTTTATTGATAATACCTTTATAATTTAGGATTGTATATATATATTTTTCATTCATGAACAATTTCCATACACAGTGCAGGTTTTGCAGTTGTTTGCCAGAATTTCAGCTTATTCTGTTTTACCAAATTCCCCCCAGAAGATTTTTATTAAATAGCTGATACTCTCCTTTATACACCTTATTTTAAATGTCTCTGTGAGCAATGCTGATGTTGACTAGCTCTCGATCAACTGCCATTGATCGAACTTTTGACTCACTGATCAGGACCAGAATATTCTATAGGCTTTCTAACTTCCTTTTGAGTCCTGTTTCTCTCCCACTTGTCTCATATTGAATATGATGCTTCATGACATGTTTCTTTATATAGAGCATCCTCTAGGCCAGTGCCTGCATGTTGCTATCACAATGAGTTGGAACAAAAAGTATAAAAATGTCTTTGAAATCCTTTGATGCTCTGAGAAGACTAGCAGTAAGTTAGGAATACCGCACTTGCTTCAGATGCACAGTGATTTGATTTGGTACAACTAATTTAACTGTAACTCCCAGACCCCTTTCCTTTCTTTAGAGTTCAATTCATTCTTTACTGGAATCAGCTGCACCAGACAAAGGGGTGTGGTCTAAGGAAAGTCAATATGGGAGAAGACAACAGACTTGGTCAAACCATATTATAATATTGGGCCAAAAAGATCATTGCTTTATCTCGCTGTGACTACCGACATCTCTGACAATGGACTTCTACAAACGTGGGTTTGACACACAGTTTAAAAGTATCTTCATGACAATGAATTTATAATAAAGCAAACTGCTACACCCACTCCAATAGTGACTCGCTTAGCAGGCCTGAAAACCTGGAAGCAGTCCTGAGGCAAGGAGTTTCAAAGGAAACCCATCCTCCTAGAACCTTGGCATTCCCATAGCTAGAAAGCCCCAGATTTGGACCTAAAGGGTCTGCAGCAGCAAACATCATTGGGTTTAAAATGAACACTAAGACTTTGGTTTTGTTTTTGCTTTGGCACTGTGTCATCCAATTTCTGTCATACTCTATTTTAGCTGTAGAAAGAGTCATTTCACTTCAAGTAAATTACAAGTTATGAGTTCAAAAATTGAATGGAATATGAGCTATTTTGTAGGCAGCAACTTACAGGCTTCGAACAATCACTTTTTTTTTGCTTATTCTTTTATTTTTTTATTTTATTTATTTTTTAAAATTTTTTTTCAACTTTTATTAGATATTTTCTTCATTTACATTTCAAGTGTTATCCAGAAAGTTCCCTATATCCTTCCCCCTCCCGGCCCTGTTACCCTACCCACCCGCTCCCACCCCCTGGCCCCGGAGTTCCCCTGTATTGGGGCATATAAAGTCTGCATAACCAAGGGGCCTCTCTTCCCACTGATGGCCAACCAGGCCATCCTCTTCTATACATGCAGCCAGAGACACGAGCCCAGGGGGTACTAGTTAGTTCATGGTTATTCTTCCACCTATAGGGTTGAAGACCCCTTCAGCTCCTTGGGTACTTTCTCTAGCTCCTTCTTCCTTGGGAACCCTGTGTTCCATCTAAAAGCTGACCATGAGCTTCTACCTCCATGTTTGCCAGGTATTGGTATATTTTCCCCCGAGACAGCTATATCCGGGCCCTTTCAGCACCATCTTGCTGGCATATGATATAGTGTCTATGTTTGGTGACTGATTGTGGGATGGATCCCTGGCAGCTGCAGTCGTTGGGTCCATCCTTTGGATTGAGGTGCACAAATGCTCCCTTTAACTGAAAGTTACACACGAAACAAGAATTAAGATCGAGGGGGTGACGTGTCCACATTTTGCTCTTCCTTCTTCTTGAGTATCATGTGTTTAGTAAATTGTATCTTGGGTAGTCTAGGTTTCTGGGCTAATATCCACATATCAGTGAGTACATGTTATGTGAGTTCTTTTGTGAATGGGTTACTTCACTCAGGATGATGGCCTCTAGATCCATCCATTTGCCTAGGAATTTCATATCCTGCAATACCTCTACTGGGCATATATCCAGAAGATATTCCATCTGGTAACAAGGACACATGTTCCACTATGTTCATAGCAGCCTTATTCATAATAGCCAGAAACTGGAAAGAACCCAGATGTCCCTCAACAGAGGAATGGATACAAAAAATTTGGTATATTTACAAACAATCACTTTTAAAAAAATACATTACTGTGCAAATTTTTATATCACAATTTGTCACAAGTCCATACAGGTATGATATACCTGACAAATGCCACATGAATGTAGTGTCATTGATATATTTATGCATCTTGAAAGAAACCTGAGAGTGTGGAGAAAACTCATCAATGCACCACTGTGTGCCTACTTTAATTAATTCTCTGGGTGACTTTTGTGAATATTGTGAAAATAAACAAAGAAAATCCCCCGCCCCCTGAGGATTGCTAGATGTTATTGCAGATGCTCAGCCAGATTCCAATTGTGGTTCAACTTTCCACAAGTGCATATACACAACTCAAATGCAACAATCTTAAAGATTAACTGCAAATATTTCTGGTGTTCTAAATTCTTGATTAACATTGTTTTACAAACAGCTTATCATGAGTCAATTCCTGCACGCAACAGGAATGCTTCAAAAGGATGTAGAAAGTCTGTGTGAGTATGTGAATGTGTGTGTGACTGTGTGAATGTGTGTGAATGTGTGAATGTGTGTGAGTGTGTGAGTATGTGTGTGTGAGAGTGTGAGAGTGTGTGTGTGTGTGTGAGAGTGTGTGTGTGTGAGTGTATGTATGCGCATGTGTGGTGCACTCACATACAAACTTAAACTCTTCTAGTATTACATTTTGTATCCCTTCTTACCCTGTAATTCATGATTATTCTTAAACAACCCTTAACCCTGTTATTCTATGCTAACAGGAAAAATGCTTTATATTCAATTCTATAACCAAAGAATATTTGTTATTTGTGACACAACAGGAATTCATTTATGCTCCCAAATATTGAATCTCCATGTTGCTTGTTTCTGCTATGTGCTTTAGGAAATTAGATTATGATTCATAACCATTGTCATAGTGTTACAAAGAAAGACATATCTCTTCAACAAGTACTTATGTCATTAAAAGAAAATCAATTTTAACTAAAGCTACAGTTACAAAGAAGCAGAGGCTTTTATACACTTTACCACTTATCACCTACAGATAATAATCATAATAATAATTAATAATAATAATGATTATGATGATCTACCAGAAATAAAAACTACAAGGCAAAATTTGTCATAATGAAACTACAATAATTCTGATGTCACTGAGTTATGTGTGATGAATTATGATTTCTTCATCACATATTTATCTACACTAATCAAAATTTATGTTTTCTTATTAATGTGCACATTTTAAATATCAATATAAATACATTTAATTAAGAAAGAAAAACTCAGTAAGGAATAATTAAACAAAATCATAATAATGGCTTACAACAAAACATTTATCAAGTCTTCTGTTTCTCAAACATATACAAGAACACACAAATATACATAGATACATGCACACACACACACACACACACATAAATACTTACAAGGAAACAGAAGTCTAGATTAATAAAACAATGCCCAACACTACTAGATATGGTTTAATATGAATTAATATGTACTAGAAGGTAATGTTAATATAATATGACCAAAGAAATACGTAGTTAAATACTAGGCTGGACAGTGGTAGCACATGCATTTAATCCCAGCACTCGGGAGGCAGAGGCAGGCTGATTTCTGAGTTCAAGGCCAGCATGGTCTACAGAGTGAGTTCCAGTACAGCTAGGGCTATACAGAAAAACCCTGTCTTGAAAAAAAAAAGGAAAAGAAAGAAAGAAAGAAAGAAAGAAAGAAAGAAAGAAAGAAAGAAAGAAAGGAAGGAAGAAAGAACTATGATTTCATCATCACATAATGTTTATCACTGATTGTAATTGAGTTGGTTTAATACTTGTAAACTCCACAAGGGCTTAGTCCCGAGAAAGCCAATTATCAAAACAAACCATAATTAGAAGCAGTGACAAAAGTCAATGAGATATATGTGTAAAAAATGAATAAATGTACCAATTTTATCTCCTTACCAATTAAAACATGGTAGAAAAAGTGATTATACACACACACACACACACACACACACACACACACACANAGAGAGAGAGAGAGAGAGAGAGAGAGAGGAGAGAGGAGAGAGAGAGAGAGAGCACTGAGGTACAGTGAATGAAGTTAAGCTTGAACAAACTTACAGATCACCTAATATATGCATAATGCATGATGCAATATAGAGAAAACATTTTGGATTTAGATAAGAAAATTCTCATTAATGTTACTCTCTTTTAAATCGTCTTCTGTTTTTCAGGGCCTTTTCCCTTAATATCCAACACTAAAATTATTGAAAAAACCATGTCATCAAGTTAACTGTGAAATTAAGTGGAAGAGCCTAATGATAGAAGCAAAGGATTATTGCTAATATTGTTTGAACTTTTAAAAGTGACTTTCAGGTTAATGAATAACATTAAGTTAGCCACAGGTCAAGAGAGAAATTATTTGTGAGATATTGTTATGATAGAACAAAGCAAAAGTAGAAATTAGACTTAAACCTGCATCCAAATACAGAATAAACAAAATATGTTTATGAAGAGAGAGTGTATGAGCAGCAGAATATGAAGCTTTCTGACAGAATCACACAAGGCTAGAAACCACATAAGACCATCAAAAGATTGGCAGTTTAATGCCTGATGGTTTGAATGTGACAAAATATAACCATTAGCAAATTTTAATCTTATTAGAGTAAAGCCTGTGTCATAACACTTTATCCAGTTATTACAGAAATGGGTGTTGTTTCTGTACTGTAAAAATGTAAGTTTTATTGTATAATAAGAGATGAACTATTAGCTAAAAGATATAGTGAGTAAAGTGAAATCACTCAGATGTTTCTCAAGTGTGTCATTATTAGTCACAGATTCTCATTGAGAAAAGGAGCAGGACAATGTTATGTGAATGTTTTACCTGCTGCTCTTTTGGGCAATTCCCTCTATTCATGGGGAAAGATTTGTTTTCCTAATTTTACTTACTTTACATCTGCTTGTAAAACATTCATTTCTCAGCCAAAATTTCCTCACTATTGTTCTAAATTTAGTTCAGATGTTTTTTTTTTCTTTTTGAACTCAAAACTTTACAGAACATTGTAGAAAGAAATATGAAAGAAATGTTTTCTGAGTTTGGGAACAAAAATATAACCTCTCACTCACTGTACAAGGTATTTGTAAAAGCCAAATGTTCTTAGGAAGACAAAAATAACCTTAGAATGTTCAAAATATGTTTTTAAAAAATAGTACACACTGTTATGGCTGGTATTGATTTCCAGTTTAACCAGAATTACAATCTCTGAAAGGACACACCTCTGACTCCATGAGAATGTTTCCAGAAAGGCTTAGTTAAGAAAGAACCATTCCTGGCTGGAGAGATGGCTCAGCAGTTAAGAGCATTGACTGCTCTTCCAGAGGTTTCTGAGTTCAAATCCCAGCAATGACATGGTGACTCACAAACATCTGTAATGGGATCTAGTGCCCTCTTCTGGTTTGTCTGAGACAGCAACAGTGTACTCATATACATTGAATAAGTAGATAGATAGATAGATAGATAGATAGATAGATAGATAGATAGATAGATAGATAGATAGATAGATAGATAGATACATAGATACATAGATAGATACATAGATAGATACATAGATAGATAGATAGATAGATAGATAGATAGATAGATAGATAGATAGATAGATAGATAGATATTTAAAAAGAAATAACCATTCTAAATACAGGAGGCATATCCCTTGGAATTGGGTCTCAGATGGAATAAAAGAAGCAAAGAAAACAGAATGTGAGCTAAGTATTCATTTCTGTCTGTTTCCTGACTGAATACAACTTCACCAGCCACCAGTCTCACTATGACCTCCCAACTATAATGGAGTATATATCCCACTGTTATAAGTCCAAAGATACCTTCCTTCTTTAAGTTGATTTTGTTCAATGCTTTGTAGTAGCACTATTTAAAGTAATCAGTAATCAATATCCCATGAGTTATGAGCATTCTCCCCTACCACTATCTCCTTTTCTTCTTTAAAATTATTTTTTCCAAGAAAGTTTTAATTTTTGTAAGTTCTCTGACCACATACCTCCTATGTCCAGTTCTTCAACTGAGTATCAACTTTGGCTATTGTCTGTCTGCCTATCATCTATCTATCTATCTATCTATCTATCTATCTATCTATCTATCTATCTACCTATCTATCATCTACCACCACTTAACAATTAAAAGCCCCTGATTACTCTGTTTCACCTCTCATACAACATTTTAAGACTCTGCATCATTGCTAAGAAGGCTAAATATTCTTTCATGAGAGAACACATCATCTTTGGTCTCCTTCTTATTATTTAGTTTTAAATTCAAGGTAATTTATATCTTAAATATTCACCTACTAATATAAATGAATTTTTAGCATTGACTTTAGATTTTTAAACAAAGTGTTTTTATTCTTATCCATGTGAATCTCTAAAAGTATGGCACCAGATGAAGGTTCTCATTCAAGCACAGACCAATATCCTACATGAATTTATTTGGTTTGATTAATTTATTAAAAGGCATCTTAACCTAGATCATAAAATTTATCTCTTTTCCTATCATGAAGGGAGGGAGGATCTGTGATTGAAAGGGTGAAACTTTAATTGTGATATCCAGAGATATTTCTTTATTTATTGCCATATATAGAATTTTTTTTACAGTGAGGGAATGGTATAAAAATACTACTCTTTATAAGAATAAACCAACAATTTCTTGTTAATGTAATTTTGAGAGAGCAGGTTTTTTTTTTAAATAGCCCAAAACATGTCCTCTAAAAATCAGGGGTCATATGTTAGAAAAGATTTTTTACTGAAAAAAAAATCATTTATTTCCAGGAAAATATGTAATATTATCATTTTTGAAATTTTTTAAATCTTCTGACTGGCCACAGATGGCTTTTTAGTTCATAGCTCTACAAGAGTGCTGTCATGCCAGAAACATGTGACACTGAATATGCATGAGTGGAAGTTTCTACAAAGAGAAATAAACTGAAAGAGAATATCAGAAATGAAGTAAACTTTGTATTGGTCTGTGAATTATAGGCATCAATATTGCCTTAAGTTTTCTAATACTTCATAGACTAGCCAGATCTTTGGTTTTGAGTCTTATGAGAACCACATGAGGCATTGTTAGCTAAAGCTCTAACATCCTCCTCTGTGGACTGTTAACAACAGGACACGACTCAGTGAGTCGTTCCTAGGCGATTTCATTTGTGTTCTCTTACGTCTAGTAACTGGATGCTCACTATATCAATCCTCCAGAATCACAGGACAGTCTGTTCCCAGAAGCAATTCTACTGTAGGGAGAAATAATAGCACACAATGAGTTATGTCCTTCTGCGAAGATTTATTTGTTTTAATTTTCAAACTCTGCATTAGGAGAGATACCAATGTATCAACTATAATAGAAATCCCATTACCACTGACCTGAGATGACATTGCTGAGTTCTGGGTTGAAAAAATCTGAAGCTTTGAAGTTCTTTTCTATCCAGAAAACAAAAAGAGAGCTGACTGGAGATTTGGAATTAGTGGGATAATCATTTATTTAAATAGTATTCAGATGGTAATGCTGTTGGGGAAAAACATTAATGCAAGACACAAGTGCTATTACCATTTGAGTAAAGTGATAATTTTGTTTTATTAGTAAAAAAGATGTGAACATGCTATTTGGAGTGGTTTCTGAATTAGTAATCTGTCCTAATTTTCTGGCATCTTCTGTAACTACTGGAGATTGCTATTTATTTGCCTTTAAAAATGAATCATCCGTCCTTACATTGAATGATATCTCTGGGAATATGAATGCTGACAGGACTTTTCACAGATTTATTTCAAAGGATGGTGTTTTATGTTATCTAAAAACGCAAAACCATGAACACAAATAAAGCACTATAAAACTGTGGCAACGGATTTATTAAAAATAAATTTGTGTAATATTTGTGAGTGTCGACGTGGTTATATCTGAGATAAAATGCTATGGTACGTTTGCCAGCATGCTCCATAATGTCGAATAATATTTGGTTTAGAGGAAGAAAACAGGGACTGGGCTTGCATGTTCCGTAAGAGGGCAGAGTTTGGAACCCACCACCCACAGGGCAGCTGACAGCTTCCTCTAACTCCATCTCCAGGAGAAATGATGCCCTCTCTGACCTCTGTGGACACTACAATAACATCCATAAACATTCTCAGCCACCTGGACACGTAATTTAAAACATGTTTTTACAAAAAAGAGTATTCCTTTTCTGGATTGTAGATCAGCAATCAACACATTCTATGGGTATTGGGATTTAAAGTTCCAATTTTATTTTTTTTAATTGGATAAGACATACTTCACAAGTTCCTAAACGTTACTTGAGAATACCTGCCAGTAATTAGAAAACTGTGAGAGTTAGTAGCATAACCTCTACCATAATCTTAATTTGCCTTTTAATAAAAATTTACAATATTGGACAATAAAAATGTGTCATTATTTTCTTTTGACCACACTGTAGAAAAGAACCTGCATTGACAACTATGTCTCAGCATTTATGTATGTATGTATGTATGTATGTATGTATGTATGTATGTATGTATGTGATTATGTACTATTTATTTCCTTTAGCCTCTAAATACTTATTATACCTACATATGTATTTTTATTCAAACATTCTCATGATTAAATGCAAAGTCATACCAAATTTTAATAGTTTTGACCAACTTATACGTACTGGGATGTAAGGTCCTTGTATGAACATTGTTCCAAGCACTCAGCTGTAAAGTATGAGTGAGATTCATGATAAAGTTATGTTTTTACCTTATTCTCCTTATGTACCTCATGAAGTTAACTATAGTGAATTCTTCAACTGCATAGGACTGCATATAAAGTCCACCTAGAATATTCACTAATGGTCATATGAACCCTGGAATAATATAACAGTAAACACAAGCCAATACCCAGCACTTGGCATTGGAATGGAACCTGTTCTTCATGTTATGATCATTTTGCCTCTGCCATTTTTTTCCTAATGAGGAGGAGTACTACCTATGCAACATATAACTCTTGTACTTTGCCTTATGCAGGGGCCTAACTGTAGAAAACCTCAAATGAAAAGAACTGATTGTATCTCTGATATATCCAATATTAACTCCTCATCTTGAATGTGTTTCCTTCCTTCCTTCCTTCCTTCCTTCCTTCCTTCCTTCCTTCCTTCCTTCCTTCCTTTCTTTCTTTCTTTCTTTCTTTCTTTCTTTCTTTCTTTCTTTCTTTCTCTATTGGATATTTTCTTAATTTATATTTCAAATGCTATCCCCTTTCTCAGTTTCCCTCCCTCCTGGAAACCTCCTATCACATCCTCCCTCCTCCTACTTCTGTGAGGGTGTTCCCCCACCCACCCACCCACTCCCACCTCCACACCCTCGATTCCTCTACACTGGGGCATCTATGGAGCCTTCATAGGACCAAGGACCTCTTCTCCAATTGATGCATGACAAAGCCATCTTCTGCTACCTATGCAGCTGGAGCCATGCATACTCCTTTGTTGATGGCTTAGTCCCTGGGTTTTTCCTATGGTCAGTTTCTATGGAGAATTGTCTTTAGTATTTTAAAGGTTGATAAGTTAAAAAAAAATAGTATTTTCTAATTGTCACTGTGCTCTGGATCCCAACAGTGAGATGTAATATCTCTGTCTTTCATGCTACAAATGCTACCAGGGCCTTTGAGCAATATATGTATTGTAAACGAGAGAGTAGAATATCTACCCATAACATCACACTCTCTAGCCTAGCAATGGATCATCATAACCTCACTAAGATATCATAATCTATTACTACACTGCCAACCCTAATCAGATTCCGTGTGCACCGACACAGACATACATTGCATGCACATAGATGCACACATGCATCAGTGGACATCCATGACTCCTAGGACAGCTCTGTACACATTTATACAAAACACTGAATAATTTTCTGTCTCACCAATTTATGAGGATCTTTAAAAAAATTTTTTTTGTGCTCACAGGCAAACCAGTTATTAAGGAAATAATTATTTCATTGGAAAACCTGAGGAAATGAGCTGTGTGAACGTATGCAGTTACCAGTACATTCCATTTTGTTACCTAAGAAATGTAGCTAACCATTGGTATAAACTTCAACATTCTGTCATATGATTTAGAAAAAAAATAACATTTTGACATTGGTGTTGACAGTAAAAATTAAGATGAATGAATTTATACACTATTGCCATAGTCAACAATGCCTATGAAATAGGTTAAAACATTAATAACATTAGTATCTGTGATGAGTTTTTCATCTTGGGATACAAAGGTAAAAGTAGAGAAACATTAGGTGTTGCTGTAGTTTCAAACTTTTCAAATCTGACTGAAACTGCACAGAGTAATTGGATCCTTTGAGAAGCAAGCGCCTGGACCAGCAGTCCCATTCTGTCTGATTAGCCGAAGATTACTTTGAGGAATGACCTTAGATTTTGCAACATATGATACACTGGCAGCCAAAGGTTCTACAAATACTTTGTTTGATGGAATACAGGGGAAAAGAGAAAAAGAAAAGAAAAATGAAAAGAAAAGAAGAAGCAAGTTAAAATCTTAAAAAAAAAAAAAATCACTACAAACGAGGAGCTGGCACAGACCATGCCTGCCCCCTGCTGTGCACACAGACACAAGACACTGTCTATGGATAGAGATTCTGGGAAAGGAGGAGTTGCCACTGTCTTCAGTTGTACACACACAGCTGAGACCGTCGGGTTCCAGTGTATAGTCCTAAACCCAAGGGAAAATCTCTGGCTGTGGAAAGTATTCTAAATAAAAGAATTTAAAATGTACAGCAATAGCATTTTTTTTTTTAACTATAAAACAATTCCAAATAAAAATGAGTGTTGAAGATTATTCATATTCTGGCAGTGGATTTTTTTATCCAAATTAAAATCATCCTCTGCTTTAAATTTCACTCCAGTTCTTAAATGTTATAAGAATCCTTTGAAAATGAGGAGGGCTTAATAAGCCAGCAAAATAGGGGGTCAGCAATGGGATTAAAAACAATACTCAAAAACAAAGACCAGTTTTCCTTATTCTAGGTAGAGAGGGGTATACTTAAGTAAGGTCAGTGTGAATTAAATTTCTCACTGGCCATTTCTGAAGGCCATGTGAGGATAAGAAAAATAGAAAGACCAGTTTTGTGTGTGTGGGAAAACTCTGCTCTTTCTGCTCTATCTGTGAACTGGATTTGGGGTCAAGGTCTTCCAGAAACAAGTTAACTGAACTGTGGGCAAACACTGGAACGTGTGTGGATCGTCACCAACATTTATTTTCAAAGTATTTCTATTAATTAAATTTGTTCTGTAACAATTTCATGCATGTATATAATACATTATTATGCAGTCTGATTATTCTCCACCCCACCTTCTCCTATTTCATCCTATCTCATTACTCATTAACCTCCTCCTCCCTACACTACAAGTCCAAGTGTTTTTGTCTTTTATTTTCCTTCCTTCCTTCCTTCCTTCCTTCCTTCCTTCCTTCCTTCCTTCCTTCCTTCCTTCCTTCCTTCCCTCCATTCTTCTTTCTTCTTTTCATTTTTATTTTTTCTTTCCTTCATTCTTCTTCTTCTTCCTCCCTTCTTCCTTTATCTTTTGAGACTCTCAGTTTAACCAGGCCCACCTGTTGGACCTTTGGTTTAGACCTCTCCACTGGATCCCAGTGGGCTCAGCTATGAGTATACAACTGAAGAAAGTGACTACTCCTCTTCCAGAGTCTCTGAGTATCCAGTAGTTTAATGGAAGAAATAGGGACTCAGGAGTCCTTTGCCCATCAATGGCTGCTACCGGCAGTGTCATCCTGTGCAGGCTAAGTGCAGGCAATGACAACTGCCACAAGCTCATGAGTTTAATGGCTGTGTCATGCCTAGAAGATGACATTTCTAAACCCTTTCCTTATATCTTGGCCGGTTCCCTTTCCATGATGTTCCTTAAGCTTTAAGGGGGAAACTATTTTTATGCTGGGTGGTAGAAATGATCAGAATCAGGCCACTAATAGCTCAATGAGCTTGGAGGAATTCCCTCTTCTAGACAGCTGGGCAATACAGGAACTTTGCTTGCTTTCCCAGGTTCTCTATCACTCTAAAGTATGTGAGAAGTGTCTATTAGATCAGAACAATCTGTCCTTTCAGAGATATGTGTGTGCTGTTCTTAAAAAAAAAAATAAGCATTCTATTCAGAAATCAACTGTGCACCCAGGATTATAAAGAATAACATTCTGATACTTTGTGAAAAGAGAGCTACATTAGCTCTCTTTTTCTCAAAGTTTTTATTTGTCCTTTGAGAATTGTGGTACAATGTCTTTTGATCATATTTTCCCTTTTTGCCACAACTCCTCCAAGATCCACCCTCTCCTCTAGTCTATGTACCCAAGTTTCTGTCCTTTAAAAAAAAAAAAAAACAACTAAAACAAACAAAAATAATCACGTACAATTTGTGTGGCCTATATACTCTTGGGTGTGTGGCCTTCAAATGGATCAGATTCCGCTATAAAAAGTCACCTGTGCTTCTTCCACCAGCCATCAGTTGTCAACAGGTTCTGGGTTAGGTGTGGGGCCTCATGCCTAAGGCTCTCTGTGGTGGAAATTTCTGTCTTAAGCATATGCATTCTCATTCATAAATAAGACTCTCAACTCTCATCATAGAAGCTTCCTTCTTCAGTAGATGTTGATTAACACAGAGACCTACAAGTGGTCACAGTTGAGAGAGAGAGACTTAGTATTCAGTCCCCAGTGCAATGTCTATGTCACACTCCCCCTGCAAGGCTCAGAGATTATGGCAGAAGAGAAGACAGAAAGACTGTAAGAGCCAGAGGTGGTAGATAGCTACAGGAGAATATTTTTTTTGGACAAGTCAGGTCAGTTGAACACATGAACTCACTCTTTTAAATTTTAACAACCCCTGAAACTATAGATACTTTAGGATGAAATGCCATCAACAGCCATCAGTGTAATTTGAGTTATTTCTGAAGCAGGTCTTTGCCTGTGGTACCTCTTGCAAGGGGATACTGGTCCTACCTGAACATCACACTTGCAGTGTCTGTGCCCTGTGACCAAGCATTCATGAAAGCTGGAGGATATTACTCCAAAAAGCCACTGTAGTCGTCATAATACTAAATGTGAAAAAAATCTGTCTCTCTAAAGTCAATGTTGTCCAGACACAATT
Source organism: Mus minutoides (assembly GCA_902729485.2). Taxonomy (NCBI): domain Eukaryota; kingdom Metazoa; phylum Chordata; class Mammalia; order Rodentia; family Muridae; genus Mus; species Mus minutoides. The sequence continues at coordinate 58,378 of LR750606.1, forward strand.
GTAACTAGTCACAGAAAACCAGTATATGCCACTCAAGAGAAGTGTAGGGGGATGCTGGCCTTCAGGTGTTACTTTCTCAGTCTGTTTTCCATGTTTTGCTTTTGCAAACCCAATTGGTGCTTTATATCATTTCCCCTAGAAATGGCTATTTTCATTAAACGTGGGTTTAAATTTTTAGACAAACCCCTTAATTTTCAAATGTGGTAGACATTTCCAGTTATATTCACCCATACTAAACTTCTAGATGTCACAGACAAAGAACATTTCAGCTCATGGTGTATGACTCTCTGCTTCCATAAGTAATATGATCTGGGTGGGGTGGGGTGGGGTGGGGTGAAAATGAAGCCTTAAAATAAGCCAGCCGGGTGGCTTTCCACTTTGGACATCTTCTCATAATGATACTTCACTTTTTGTTATTTCAGAGCAGATTTCTAGTGCGGTCCTTATCACTTTGACTTTAAGTTTATTTGAGTCACTAACTTGCAAAGAAAAGCTCTACACATATCACTTTATATCCATATTTGTAAATAAAGGTGAACACAAAATCCAAATAAATAAAAATAGTTACAGAACAGTGATCTTGGGCTCACACAATCTAATTTACACACTTGGTCCTTAAGAATGGTGATGTGCTTGCAAATTATCTTGCTGTGTACTAGAAAAAGACGCTTTGAGAAAGGAAGCCTCTGTTCTTTTCATAAAACATTCTCATTTTACAGTCCTGTAATGATAACTATCAAAACCAATTCACGCCCATCTCTTGCATAACTTACAGCTTTATTACAGAGGTGCAACAGGCATGACAGCTGGTGATCTTGATGGTTACACTGGGTATCAGAGTTAGAGTAGGGAGTGAGACACCTTAGTGTTCAGCAGCAGGAATGCTCATAGAGAGACAATGAGAGGGCAGAAAATGACTTTTGAGCTAAGACTTCCATCATGTAGATAAGGCAGTCTGTAAGAGGAGGTGAGGTACATTCTAGAGATTTCTCATAAAGCAGCTACAAGTAGGTGGATCTTGCTGAGGGAAGGCAAGCAGTAACTGATAGAAAGGCAAGGCCTTGATTGAGTGCCAAGGAGTCAGTCTTGCTTCTCACTGTGTATGTGTCTAAGCTCTGGCCTGCAATATGATAACAGTTTGCATGCTTGTGTATTTATTTATTTTAACTTCTGTTCAACTTCTTTCAATGCATTTTCATCCTGTTCAGTTCATTGACCTTCTCTAACTTCTCACAGATACTTCCAACTTCCCTACCTGTCCAACTTTATGCCATTTCTCTCCCATTAAGAAAATCAAGACAAACAAAACACCCGAAGCAAGCAAAACTAAAACAACAGCAACAACGACAAGAGAGAGAGAGAGAGAGAGAGAGAGAGAGAGAGAGAGAGAGGGAGAGAGAGGGAGAGAGAGAGAGAGAGTTAGAAAGGAAGAGAGGGAGGGAGGGAGGAAGGAAGGAAGCACATACAGAGCTCATAGACTCTCTTTGTGTGGCACAGACCTGTAGACCTGTCCTGGACTGAGGTTGATGTGCTCAGTGACGCCCCACTGCAGGAAACATCAGGTTTTCCTCTCCCAGATGCCATCCGTTGCAAAGAGCTTCCTTATTAGAAGGAAAACCAATCAGGTTCTGTGCACACCATCAAAGTCGCTGTCAGTTCACATCAGTATCGGTCCTTCCAGCATCATCTGGAAGATGCTGTTTCCGTAGAGTTACCTACTAGCACTGGCTCTTATGATCTTTAGCCCTCTGTTTCTGCTTCAATCCATGAGCCTTGAAAAGAGTCATCCTATTTAGGGGTAAGCACTCCAGAGCCTCTCACTCGCTAAGCACTGTCCAGTTTGCTCTCTATGTTAATTACCATGAGCTGCAAGAAGGAGCTTTTTTGATGACAATTGACAATTTTACTCATCTAAGGGTATAGCAATATGTCGTTAGGACACATATTGTTGTTATGTTCATCTGGTGAATAACAGTAATAGGCTTTCCCTTAGGGCTTATGACCTATCTAGTCTCAGGTTCTTGACTACTGTAGCAGAGTCAGATGTGGATTCCATCTTAGGGGTGGGCCTTAAATCTAATCAAAGAGTCATTAGTTACTCCGACAACAATTGTGCCATTATTATACTAGTACATCTTACTGCCAGCTCAATATCGATGGTCATCCTTAAAAGAAAAAAACACCCAAGAGCACCTTTGCTTTCTCAAGTATCCATTGTGATACACCACAGCTTCCAGGACAACATCATTTTTGTTTGTTTGTTTGTTTTGTTTTGTTTTAATTTGTTTTCTTCAGGGGAAGGAAGTTGAAGAAGCAGTGTCCTATCTGTGGGATTGGGGTGCTTGTGGTGAAAGTCACAAAGAATCACTAAAGAAGTTTAAAAGTAAATAATAAATTAAAAATATAAAAGTAAAACAAACAAGCAGATAAATAAACAAAGGTCGCTGTGGGAGCGCCCTGCCATGGTGTGGCACACACAGTATATATCCTTGTGCCCTATCAGCTTCACTTGCAAATGTTCATTGCAATGAGTCATTGGTTGGAGGTCTCTGGCTTCTGCTACAATTTTTTTTTTTTTTTTTCCGAGACAGGGTTTCACTGTGTAGCTCTGGCTGTCCTGGAACTCACTCTGTAGACCAGGCTGGCCTCGAACTCAGAAATCTGCCTGCCTCTGCCTCCCGAGTGCTGGGATTAAAGGCGTGTGCCACCACGCCCGGCTCTGCTACACTTTTAATACTGATGCGTTTATGGCACTCTTCTCAGATATCTTCTTGCTGCCCTTGATTATAGGGACTCTGCAGCTTTGTATCTGCAGGACCAGCCTCTGCACACACTCCGGAGGTTTAGAGATGTGGTAGAAGTTAGGGTAGTCAAAATCTGAGCCCTGGATCTGGGTCTGGGAGAGTAGCTAAGTTGGTCAGCCCTCAAGTGCCCACACGACCAGGACTGGATCTCTTGCTTTGCCCAGGCAAGGTGCATGGCCAGTTCTCCCACTCTCATGTGTCTATGAGTGCTTTTCCAGAATGTATGCATATTCCCCGTGTACATACCGTGTGCAGGTAGAGGCTGAGTTCCCTGGAACTGGAGTTACAGGAGACTGAAGCTAAGGGACAGCTTGGTCTGCTGTGAATCTGAAATATCACCCTGAGAGAGAATGATGATCATCTTGGGAAGGAGAGAGAAGATACAGTGGGTTGCTGCTCTTCTCTTATCTGCTGGATGGACCATTTCACTGACATAGGCAGCCATCCAGAAGAAAAGAATCTGTAATGGGCCTTCTAACGCTTTCTGAGATCCTGCCAAGCTCACCCCGTTCCATTCTGGACCTGACCTTCCCCACTCCTTACTCTTGCTGGAAGCCCCCAGAGGTTGGCAAGTCCTCTTCTGAGCTGTGGGCCATGCTGCTGCTGTGACCTGGTCTAAGAATTCTCAGGAAATAATCTGTCTTCTCTTTCCCCATCTCTCTTTCCATTTGGTCTGGATTATCTTATTCTGTGGTTTAAGAGCATACCTACTTTTCCCTAAATAAAAGACTCTCCCTCAACCACAACCTCAATTCCTCGGCACTGTATGCTCTAGAGCTTATGTCCTGTCCTAGGGGATCTCACACTCTGGGATATTCCAGAGATCCCAGTCCTTGTGATTGAAGAGTTCAGAACCCTTCAGTTTGTACCACTAACTGCTTTTGAAGTTTGTGATGTGGAATCTCTTAGGTTTCATTGATGTCTCCCTTTGGATTATGCCTCTGCAAGTGGCTACAAATATATGGTGTGGCTGTGGTACAAATCTTGCTTTCAATTTGTTATGTCTCCTTTATTTAAGGAAGAGGAACTTAGAAAAAATTCCTGTACAGGGCGTTTGTTCCCTAAATTATGGTTTCACTTCAAACTGTGAAGTGATACCTAGTGACAAGTTCTCCTTATACTCTGAGTAGAGAAGCCATTTTTAAATTTTCATCAGTCTTCAACTTTAGCAATATTTAGGAACGAATGAATTTTCATGTTTGCTATGTTTTAGGTTATGCTGCCATCTGGTGGCCAAATGTTGAACATTTTAGAATCATGATCTTGGTCAATATTCAGACCTCTTTAGTATTTTATACAAGTTGCTGATTGTATTTGTTCTCAAAGTACAGCGGGGCTAACTACCTACCAATACAGAAGTCATCGTATAACTTTGTGTTGTCTCTAATTTGTATGTGATTTACCAGATAACTTCAATACTTCACAGGGTATTGATTAATGAGCATTAACATCAGGAGAAAAAGATTGATTTTAAAATATTATTTCCATGCAAATGCAATTCTACTTAATTATAATATACTTTTACTTAATGAAACATTCTGGTGTATTAAAAATTCACAGTTTTGGAGTGGATATACATGTTATTGTTGAATAATGAGCTAACAACACATAGCATTTATTAGTGTTGTGTGCTTAGGTTAATGAATAACCAAAGTACGTGGGTTATTTTAATAATATTTATAACCAAGGAAGAATTCAGTTATGTTTTTCTTAGATTTGGCCTTTAAATATACAGAAATTCTTTACTTTTCGTCTATGTTGTACTTAAAATGGTAAAGATGAAGGTGACACACATAGAACGTAGTCCCCAGATTTTCATTCTTGGATAAAGATTCCGAATGTAGAATTCTTTACTGTAGATGTATGGTTCTAGCACAGTAGAAGATGGTTTGGATTCCTTGGACTTTCTATCTGTCATCACTGATCTGCTGGGTTGTTGCGTCACACACATCCACTTTCAGTCCTTTGTAAGAATTCCACATCTTCTTTCTAATTCAAGGAGGATTTGTAGCAGTGTCGTCAACTTCCTGACAGAATATGTTTGAAGCAGTGGTACTATTTGGAATATTTGTCATATTGCTATTTTTTAACTTCTGCATTTAGATGACCAAAATATGAATGGAAGCCTACACACACACACACACACACACACACACACACACACACACACACACATATATATTTGGAAGGTGAGAGGGAGGGAGGGAGGGAAGGAGGGAGGGAGGGAGGAACGAGGGAGAGACAGACAGACAGATTGCATAATGGACATGGATAATTATATTTTAGTTGAAATTTATATAATCAGTTGTAAATTTTGGAAAGCCAAAAGAAAAAGAAACACTAAGATTACGGGGCTGAATAAATGTCTGATTATAGATGTGCACATATTTTATTAGTGATGGGAAAATTTTGCTTTTGTGAAATAAAAAAGATTCTTAAAATACAGATTTTTAAGAAATGTCATCATATCAAAATGTTTCAATGGCAGATTGGCAAAATAAGACATACTAACATTGGTTTTAAAAGCAAGCCACCACACTCAGGAGTATATTGCACTGGGAATCATTTAGTTCTTCCTCCATTAAAACTTGATACTTCTTTACATATGAAAGAACCTTGTTGTGACATCGACACTCTGAGTCTTCAATCTGAGGTGGATGATATGAAGATGCTGATCCATCCTTGTCATGATGGCTGTGCACGAACAGGCCTCTGTGCAACGCATGCATGCCTCGCTATCCTCTTGCTCAGAGTGAGCTGCGAGCTTATCTTTGCAAGCCGACTTACAGGGAAGATCATCAATCTCGCACTAGCTATGGATTATGAGTAAGTGGTGTGCCATATTTTGTGTCTGAGCCACTTCATCGTAGCCTTTGATAGGCTGGCACTGGCTTTCTCCATTGCGCTGATCTGACAGCCACTAGATTCAGACATTGCTACTGCTGTGTTGTGCGTGCTATCAGCTTGGTCATCACACTGAGTCAGGAAAGACAGAGCAAGTGAAATATCTCCTAATCTAGAAAAATAAATCTTTCCGAGGATAACAAAGATTTGGGGTAGATTTTCTTATCTTAACATAGTGTAGCTTAACCCAAGAGAAGTTAAATATTTTATCTACCTTAGCTTATAGTGGCCACTTGATCACCTTAGCTTTTGTTTATGTGGGATGACAGTGTCTCACATTTAGATTTTTCTTTTCACCCAGAATTTAACACAAACCATGATAATGCATCCGTAGAATGTGCTCATTAAACATTAGCTCCAGTTAGAATCATTAATATCAACCAGAAAATAGATCTTTAAAAAGACATCAAGAGGGGGCTGGAGAGATGGCTCAAGAGGTTAAGAGCACTGACTGTCCTTCCAAAGGTCCTGAGTTCAAATCCCAGCAACCACATGGTGACTTAAAACCATCTGTAATGAGATCAGACACCCTCTTTCCATGTATCTGAAGAAAGCTACAGTGTTCTTACATATAACAATAAATAAAATAAATCTTTTTTAAAAGGGAGAAGGGCATACATATATTTTAAAAAGGCATCAAGAGATGTAGATGAAGGGTAGATTTTTGAATGACAAGAGTAGAAGAGAAACAGAGTCAATGAGTGTGGCTATTTCTTTAAAATTAAGGTCAGTATATATTATTTTACCAGCCAGTTACACTTTATTTTATTCATCTGCTCCATTAACAGACAGGAATGTAATGATGAGTCAATGGGGCCATTAAAGCTCAAAAATCAGATCCTGCAAAGAAGGAGCTGTTCAGCTTCTCTTCTCCTCTATGATCTCCTATGGGCAAAAAAAGCACACATTTTTAACATGCCAATACAAAAAGTAGAGCTGGAGTTTTCCACTTTTCTTGTTCTAGTGTGAGAGAGAACACAGTGAATATCCTGGTTAACTTCTTGTGGGTACAACACAAAATCAGCTCAGCGAGATGTTGTCTAGATCCAGTTGGTCTGTGGGTCTGTCTGGGGGGGGATTGCCTTGATTACTTTAATTAAAGTATGACTACCTACTTACTGAGGAATTGGAGCTGTGTAAGTATGGAGAAAGCAACTGATAGCAAGCATGCATTCATTTGTTTGGTATCCTTTGACAAAGTCTTTCTCATTTAAGATGCTGTTTTGGGGGGGATGGGGAGGGAGGGTTTCATCACAGAAATGGGAAAAGAAGATGAGATAGCTGCCATGAAAGAATTGTTTTTGAAGAGTCTTATGAAAATCTGCTTATAAAGTGATTGGCCATGTATCTAAAGAGATTGGCCAAATATCCAAACCTATAGCAGCTACATAAAGTTAGGACCCATATTGCACATGTCCTGAGATGAGGAGTTTCAGGAGTATTGGCTCATACAACATAGGTTCCATGCTGATAATCACAGTCCGAAGACACACTGCAGAGTTAGAAAAGAAGCCAGCAATAAAGAATTCAGGATATCAGATTTCAACAGGAGGTATTCACAAGGCAATAGGAAAGCATCAGAGTGACTTGAATGAGTAGCTAAATTTGCAGAGGAATTTTAATTCGTAGCTGTTCTTTCTCAAACTCTTCTGCACTCTGACTGATTCGGTCTGGTTTCCCCAAGCTTCTTCTCACTGAATTGTAGTGCTTGGCCTCGTACTAAATCTGGCAAATGGCTCTAATCTTCTGGCTCCTTCTTATTCTCTGGCTGCTCTGGGTAGAATATAGACACTAGACACACCTTTAGTACACAGCTTTTATTATAAGTAATGAATCTAATTGAGGGACAGACAAAGTGACAATTTAGAGAAAGATTTGACAGAATAGGATATACCTAACTCTCACGAGGACATCACAGAAAAGAGAAGCTATTTAAGAGATCATAGGGAGAGACGGTGGAGTTCAGCTGATGTTTGTGCAATCAGTACAGTGCAGGTCAGGCAATGTAGTTTGGAGCAATTCAGTTCAGTGAGTTGGGAGTGCAGTTACATGAAATTAAATTCCTTTGTAAGTTCATTCAGCTAAGTGCAGATCATCAGAGGCAATTGAAGCCAGAGAATAAGAAGGAGCCAGAAGATTAGAACCAATTGCCAGATTTAGTATGAGGTCAAGCTGAACAATTAATTGAGAATAAGCTTGGAGAAGCCAGATTGAATAAGTCAGATTGCAGAAGAGTTTGAGCCAGAACAGCTAAGTTGAACCAGCCGGCCAGAGTTCAGAAAGAACTAGTAAGGGTGAACTTATTAAGCAGTAAGCCTACAAGAGGACAGTTATGATACTTTTACATAAACTACTAGCAGCAGATGCTTTACAGATTGACAGACAAGGTTGAAGATTAATGAGGTATAAGTTATTACTCCTGGTCCCAAAGAGAGACACATTTTTCTACCCAGTAATGGAGATGTGAGTTTTGAAGTCATGATGCCATCTAGAGTACTTCAATCCCTGCACATAGTATTAACATTTTTGAGTTCTGGGCAGCAAGTCTAGGCAAATGAGGTTTCCAAACTTGAAATCATTTCTTCAAAGTGATGAATTTGAAATTTCTCTTTTTGATTTTGAGTTGAATCAAAGACAGGGGTTTCAGCATCCATATTGCAAAGGAAGTGGTGGCTTCCAAAATAGAAGTCAAAACTCTGAACATGACTACAAGCCCAAGTTTATGAGTAACATTACCTCAATGAACTTGCTATGCTCTTCCTGTACTCCTAATACCTGGGATTTATATTCATTAAAGTGGATATAATGCTTATTAATACTTACTTTTTTTAACAAAGGGTACATTGAGATTCCCAATTTAAAAGTGGAGAGAAAAGGAAACAAAGAATCAATGGCATGGGCTATACAGATGGCCTATCAGTTAACATCACATGCTTCTCTAGCAGAGGATGGAGGAAGTGATCAGTTTCAATATAAGTCAAAGGCAGGAGACTGCCACAAACCCTCTGGATCCCTTGTCTGCGTGGGTATAGTTCTCTTGAGGAAGTGGGCAAAGATTCGGCGAGTGACAAACAGACACGACACACAAGGGAGTGTGTAATATCTGAGTGTATTGTGTCAAATTGAGCATCAGACTTTTATACAGAAGAAAATAGTGAGTTAGGTAACACATCTTCAAGGTACAATGATATCACCGGATGCTTAATGACTCTTACACAAGGCAGAGGAATGCAGTCACAGAAAGGACCGACAGGAACTGGGTAATAAAACAACTGAGACAAAATCAGCTCTATCTAAGGTCAGTTATGGTTTTAGGAGCCAGGTGTGAGGTCTTAACAGTCCCAGGGCAAGGGCATTCACATCCAAGTCATGATTTTAATTAAGGAGTTCCGTTCTAGCTAACCTTCTCATGAATAATGCAATACTCTAAAACCACAGCTCAATCTATTTCCTAAACCATTGTAAATTCCTGTATATGGGAGTGACTCAAGTATCTCAGTCTGGTTCCTTCTCAGGCCACAAACCTCCTTATTCTTAGTGGTGAATTCCTCTGTAGGTCAGTGACTCAGCTGTTCATGCTCAAGGTTGGATCAAGGACTGCCTAGAATCTAACTTAGCTATATGTCAAAATATGAATCCTTAGGAGCACTTTAAATGAAGCAATATTAGGGGAAAGCACACAGATCTGTTTACTAACTAAATCAAGGACGTTGGAGCATTCTTTATACAGGATGCCACAATTCCAGGAGACTAAAGTCCCAGGCTTTTTTTCCCTGGGACTGCGCCTAGACTTTTCAGCCTGTCACGCGGATTGCTACTGGAGTGGATGTAGCAGGAGACTAAGTGTTCAGCTGAAGGAGTTGTCAGAAGGAGCTCTGTCCTATCTAGACTCTTTGTTCTAGTTAGCCCTTCCAATAGAGGGATAAAGATTACTCGCACTTGCTATGATAATTTCTTTATACTGTCTGATTCAGATCATCAGGTCGCTTACAAACACACCCTCTTTCTCCACATCCTCGCCAGCATCTGTTGTCCCCTGAATGTTTGATCTTAGCCATTCTGACTGGTGTGAGGTAGAATCTCAGGGTTGTTTGGATTTGCATTTCCCTGATGATTAAGGATGTTGTACATTTTTTTTTTTCAGATGTTTCCCAGCTATTCGGAATGAAAAAAAAAAAAAAAAAAAAGAAACTTTAGTAAAGCTCAAAGCACACATTGCACCTCACACAATAGGAATGGCAGACTTCAACACCCCACTCTCATTAAGGGACAGATCCTGGAAACAGAAACTAAACAGAGACACAGTGAAACTAACAGAAGCTATGAAACATATGGATTTAACTGATATCTATAGAATAATTTATTCTTAATCAAAAGGATATACCTTCTTCTCAGCACATCATGGTACCTTCTCCAAAACTGACCATATAATTGGCCAAAAAACATGTCTCAACAGATACAAAAATATTGAAATTGTCTCATGCATCCTATCAGATCACCATTGATTAAGGATGATCTTAAATAATAACATAAATAACAGAATGCTGACATTCACACGAAAACTGAGCAATGATACCTTGGTCAAGGAAGAAATAAAGAAAGAAATTAATTAAATACTTTTTAGAGTTTAATGAAAATGAAGCCACAACATACCCAAACTTATGGGACACAATGAAAGCATTCCTGAGAGGAAAACTCATACCTCTGAGTGCCTCCAAAAAGAAACTGGAGAGAGCAATATGCTAGCAGCTTGAAAGCACACTTAAAAGATGTAGAACTAAAGGAAGCAAAATAAACCAAGTTGTCTAAATATTTTCTTAAATAAATAAGTGCATAGCTTCCCTAAAATAATATCTCTTCTCTTCTCTTCTCTTCTCTTCTCTTCTCTTCTCTTCTCTTCTCTTCTCTTCTCTTCTCTTCTCTTCTCTTCTCTTCTCTCCTCTCCTCTCCTCTCCTCTCCTCTCCTCTCCTCTCCCCTCCCCTCCCCTCCCCTCCCCTTCCCTCCTTTCCTCTGTCCTCCCCCTCTCTCTTTCTTTCTTTTTCCAATACAGGGTTTCTCTATGTTGCCTTGGCTGTCCTGGAACAGGTTCTGCACACCAATCTGGCTTAGAACTCAGAGATCCTCCTGCCTCTGCTTCCCAAATGCTGCCATCCAAGACCTATGTCCCCATGCCTTGCTCCCTAAAATATTTCTTAAGGCTTTTGTTTGATCACCTAGATCTATTTGAAACAATAATCATTATTAATGTTCACGGCTATCATTCTCCAACTGCTCCAAATTTTACTCCTGTTTCTATTTATCTGTGACTATGAACAAAATAGTTTGAAAGATAGTTTTGATTTCACAAACCCAAATATTTAGCAAACATGCAAGGGATAATTATAATCATACTTGGGAATCACTGCAGTTAGATGAGTTTCACAGCTATGATATTGTTTTCAGTCATGATGAATAATTCTGAGAATTAAGAGGGATTTAAAGAGTGACCAAGATCATAATGACCTGGAACACAGTAACTGCTTCACATAAGTGATATTACTCTTACATCAAAGTATCTCATTCAATATTTGTGTGTTCTTTTCTTTATGTTTGTTGTTTTTACATATATTTTCTAAACCCAGGTGAATATCTGATATATCTGATCTGGAGATGTCTGACTGGAGGTTCAATAGTGTATTTGATCTCTGATGAACAAGAATGGGATTGACTAAGAATGCATATTTCCAAGATGAAGATAAGAATACTTTAGCATCCTTAGTCATCAAGAAAATGAAAATCAGAATGACTCTGAGATTCCATCTTACACCCATCAGAGTGGCTAAAGTCAAAATCTGAAGAGACAGCACATGCTGGCGAGGAAGTTGAATGAGGGGCATGCTCCTCAAATGCTGGTGAGAAGGCAAACTTGTACAACCATTTTGAAAATCAATCTGGCAGTTTCTCAGGAAATTGGAAATGGTTCTATCTGAAAACCCAGCTGTACAGCTTCTGGCCATATACCCAAAAGATGCTCTACTATACCACAAGGATACATGGTCCACTATATTCATAGCAGTTTATTCCTAACAAACAGAAATTGTAATCAACAAGCATGTGCCTCAACCAAAGGATGGATAGAGAAAATGGGGTTCATTTACACAGTGGAACACTACTCAGCTCTTAAAAACAAGGTCAACATGAATTTTGCAGACAAATAGATGGAACTAGAAGATACCATCCTGAGTGAGGGAACTTAGAACCAAAAGTTCATGCATGTTATGTACTCACTTACAAGTAGATATTAACTATAAACTATGGGATATCCATAAAACACTCCACAGAGCCAAAGAAGCTAAACAAGAAGGAAGGTTCAAATGAGGACTTAAAATGGGAAATATAATAGTCATAGAAGGCAGATGGAGGGAGGGAACAGGATGGATGAAGGGATGGGGAGGGGGTGGAGGTGAGATTTAGGATCAGGTGTAGGGAGAGACAGGAGAGAGGGCCAAAGGTCAAGGAATTCTCCTTGGTCAATGGAAATTTGCAGCTTGACTGGGTATAAGGTTGGGCATATCTATAGGATGGGCCAGAGACCTAGGACAGGGAAGGTTCTCAGGTTTCTATGGGGGTGACCTCAGTTGAGACTCATAGCAGTTGGGATATGGAACCTGAAAAGGCTATCTCTGATAAAGATACCAATGTACCACAAAACTTTTGACCCCAAAATTTTACAGAAATGCAAGTACAAAGATGGAGCAGAGACTGAGGGAATGACCAACCATTAACAGACCCAACTTGAGACTCATCCCATGGGCAAGTACCAATCCTTGACATTATTAATGATACTCTGTTATTCTTGCAGACAGGAACCTAGCCTAACTCTCCTCTGAGAGTCTCCACTTAGCAGCTGACTAAAGCAGATGCAGAGACCCACAGACAAACAGTGGAAAGAGCTTAGAGACTCTTACAGAAGAACTGGGAGAAGAATTATGGGTCACAAAGCTGGTAGAAACTCCACAGGAAGACCAACACTTTCAACTAATCTTGACCCTTGGTTGCTCTTATAGATTGAACCAGCAGCCAAAGCGCATACATGGGTGGGACCTAGGCCCCCTGTACATACATGTGAGCAGATGTACAACTCTAGACCTGTAATAACACCTAAACCATATGTTCTTTCTGTACATGAGTCACCCCAGTCTAAATAAGTAAAAATTAAATTAAAACTAACATTCAAAATATCAGAGTCACTTGTACTAAGAGCTTGAAAACATACTTGTCTTTATACACACAGATAAGAGTAGTCCTCACCCTTTATCAAGGAAATGTCTTTTTTTTTTTTTTGCTATAGAGCTCATTATAGAAAAATTACAACCTATCAGACTTCAGAGCTGTGGAGCTTACTCTGAGTGAATATTAGCCACAAAACACTTCCATACCTAAAGCTCTGGAAACATTGCAAAAGAGGAAATTAGTAAGATTATAAGAGACATAAGGTCAAGGAGTTTGCTGTGAGATTGTGTTTCTTAGTAACCTCAGATGTTGAAGGCTACACTGATAATGGAGGATTTCCCTGGGTCCCTAAAGTATGGAGACAGAAAGTCTTATCTAAATGCCTGAACCTCATTGGTCCTGACTATGTATGGTGAATGAATGAAGCTCCTTATCTAAGACCATGAATACACTTGGCAGAATCAGTAATGGTCTGGGGCCACAGCCTTGAAGAGCTATGACTTTAGATCCTGAGAACCTCATTCTTCCTATTGTAGAGGGTTATATTTATCAATCCCAAGATTGCTATGTCCTTGGTCTTTAATGCTCTTTTGATGTCCTGTGTTCCCCTTAAGCAACAATGTTTGATTAGCTTCTTTCTGAGTTAGTCCCATTGTGGGAAAGTTTCTGTTGATGCTGTTTCATTTCATCCCTAGATATAGGGTATGAAATGCTCTACTTTTTAGTAAATTTCCTTGGTGTAAGACATAGCTTGTGTAAGACTACTTGATCCCAAACTTGCTTATCTTTTGTCTTCTTTATCTTCTTATGTCATTCTTCTGGTTCATTCCTCTTATTGAAGAGCAATTTGCTGGGCCAGCACCACCATAAAGTCTCACCTATAGGACTGCAACAAACATGACCTAACAAGGACAATATCACACTAAACTGGATGAGAAAAAACATACACAGCCTCTACTCTGCACCAAGAAGCATAGATATCTAGATAATGCTGGGAATGAGAGAGAAGGTCTGGGCAAGGGAAGAGCACATACATTGGTGGTTCAGGGGTCAGCAATGAAAACAGATAACTGAACAAGTTATAGTTAGGGTTATGCATTTAGGGGTATGCATACATGCATGCATACAGGCATACATACATACATACATACATACATACATACATACATACATACATGCATACCGTGGTTGGAATAACAATGTTCCTCATAGGCTCATAGATTTACATAGTTCTTCACTAGACAGTAGAACTATTTGAAGTATTAAGAACTGTGGCATTGTTGAGGGAAGTGTGTCATTGTGGGTCAGCTTTGAAGATTCAAAAAGCCCATTTTAATCCAGAATCGCTTATTGCTTCCTATTGCCTGTGAATGCACATAAGGAATTCTTCCCTACTTCTCCAGCTCCATGTCTGTCTGCATCCCACCACTGCTCTCCCATGATGAAAATGAACTAAACCTCTAAAATGGTAAGCGAGTCGAAATGTATTGCTTTCTTTTTATTATTATATATCATCATGGCAGTAGAATACTGGCTGGGACAATACAAATGTACTATATACATGCATACATACATATGCACATAGACACACATACATGCACACACATATATGTATATGTGTTTATAGACACACACACACACATACACACACACACACACACACACACACACACACACACACACACATATATATATATATATATATATATATATATATATATATATATATATTACTACTGTCTAGTGAAGTTCTACTGTTTAGTGAAGAAGAACATTGTTATTCCAACCACAGTATGTATGTATGTATGTATGTATGTATGTATGTATGTATGCATGCATTTGCATATTATAAAATATAAACTAATTTCACAACATATGAATAACACTATTTAATTCTATGCAGGGTACCTGAATAGGCATGCACATGTTTATCATTTTGTGACAATAACACAAAATCTACACTCAATATTTTTAAAACATATATACTGTTTTGACCTATACTCCTCAGCCGAGTAAAAGATATTTAAAATTTATTTTCCCTATATAACAGAAAGTTTGCATTGTTCAAATACCTAAATAACCATCCCTTAACACTGGGAAATACCACTTTACTGTTTCTATATGTTTGGTTTCATAGAATGTAAAATGTTTTGAAGTCATAGGGGCATGGTAAAATAGTAGTAAATCTTGGGAGGGCAGAGGCCAGATATTGAAGTAGATCTTAAGGCCACAAATTTGCTGTTATGTTAGACAATGTAAAGATCTAATGTACAGCATGAAGAATATCCTGACTCATGTATATTAAGTATTTGATTGAGCTAATTTTAGATGATTTTACACAAGAATGCACACACACACACACACACACACACACACACACACACACGCACACTCCAAATTTATCTAGGGAAAAAATGGAACGTGATAGAAAGTTTTATTTTCTATTCAAAGGAGGAATGAAGTATCCACACGTTGGTCTTCCTTCTTGATTTTCATGTGTTTTGCAGATTGTATCCTGGGTGTTCTAAGTATATGGGCTAATATCCATTTATCAGTGAGTGCATATCCAATGACTTCTTTTGTGATTGGGTTACCTCACTAAGGATTATGTCCTCCAGATTCATCCATTTGCCCAAGAATTTCATAAATTAATTTTTTTAATAGCAGAATAGTACTCCATTGTGTAAATGTACCATAATACCCATGAAAGGAGTTACAGAGACAAAGTTTAGAACTAAGATGAAAGGATGGACCATACAGAGACTAACCCACC
>LR750606.1:74171-106641 GCA_902729485.2 Mus minutoides
GGAGCACGGGGCCCACATTGGAGAAGCTAGAGATAGAACACCAGGAGCTGAAGGGGTCTGCAACCCTAGAAGAGGAACAACAATATGAACTAACCAGAACCCCCAGAACTCGTGTCTCTAGCATCATATGTAACAGAAGATGGCCTGGTCAGCCATCATTTGGAGGAGAGGCCCCTTGGTACTGCAATCTTTATATGCCGCAATACAGGGGAATGCCGGGGCCAAGAAGTGGGAGTGGGTGGGCAGGGGAGCAGGGAGTGGGGAGTGGGGAGGGGACTTTTGGAATAGCATTTGAAATGTAAATTAATAAAAGATCTAATAAAAAATTAAAAAAAAGAAAGTTTCATTTTCTTGAGTGTGAAATATTGTCATTAAGCAAATATATCCATATAGTACGTTGCGCCTGCTAAATACACAGTAAATAAAAAGCTAGTTTCCACTGATGTGTGAAAATATAATTATGTACCTATCAATATTTTTATCCTGTTTAATATTAGAGTATTTAAAACTAATCTGAAGACTACATTTATGTATATTTCTCACTGATTGGGCTTGTCTAGCTCCTTCAGAAGCACATGCTTGGTGTAGCCGTCAACGTGGTCTTATTTATTCTCTGTGGCTGCAACAGGGAGTCATTCCCAGCTCTTTGCATCATAACCTTTTATTGTCATATTAAAAGGATAAGCAATCAAAATTGGCTCTTTGAGCAACTTTATTGCCTTATCATTTTCATGCCGAAATGAAGCTTTCACCCCATAATTCCTACCATTTTCCCCCTTTTCCTTTCTCTTAGAAACTTTATTTTGCTTCCTTCTTGTTTATTTGTGTCTTCCTACATTTGTGATATTATCTTGCCTCAGCCATGAAATATTAAGAAAAAAACTATATAGTTCTTGTAAGAATCCACTTTTAACTTTTATTGCTGCTTTTGTTTGGGTCTTATTGCAGATTTTCTCTCTCATCTTTCTTGTTTCTTGTCCTATGTCAACATTCAGGGACACGAGGCAGGACTTTCAAGGAATTTGAATTTTATTTGACATTGACTGCTTCCATTCTGTCCTTATGACCTTAAGTAAAGCCATGACTCTACATTTCCCAAGAACATACTAAATCAGCACTTAGTGAAATGACGAAAGTGTCTGTAATATTGCTTCATTTTCTATCCTTCTGTCGAGATCAGTGTTTATCAAGATGCATCTTGTACATCCTATGTTAGGCAGGTGGTCTGTAACATCTCTGGATGTGAATTGGAGAAAACAATTGGATCTTACAGCTTCCATCTATATCTTTGCCTTCCCTTTCAGGACCCATTCCTACTGACATTTGGGGACATGTTCACAGCTCAACTGACTCCAAAAATAACGCATGCTGCCTGTGTGCAGGGCTCCTCCCAGCTCTCTTTTGCTGAGAAGCCTACATTTCCATGGAAACCAGATGGGCAAAAAGGAAAGGATGAGTGCATGAAAATTCTGAGCTTTTGGAAACAAAGGCTGAACGCAGACTAAGTGCCTCATTGGAATTCAGCCTAGGAGAAACCAGCACCACCCTGGCCTCAGACTGCGGAGGGCAGACGTGCTCCCCGCTGGCCTGAGTTCAGAAGAAACATATCTTCCACACAACACTTGTATTTTGAAGTACAGAAAAGCAACGTTGGGAATCCAAGAACCTAGATTATTTATTTTCTGCCAGTCTTTGGTGATTTGAAATTCACATTGGCATTTTGCAAAATGCAAAATCACAAGAAATTCTTTCAAATATTTATTCTTCCAAATGAATATTGGATTTTTTTTTAATTTTAGAGTAGGAGGATGCTACCTTGGAGTCCATAGAAAATACTGAATTAAGAGTTTCTTATGATGGTGTCTAATCAAACAATGTCTATTTATCAAATGAAAAATCTTGTCTTGTGGAAAAAAAGGTGTTTATTCTATTCAAGAACCCCAAATCTAAAGTTCTAGTGAATAAAATTTACATATTTCACTGATCAAAACTCCCAATAGTAGTTTATAAATTTAAATACACTGGCATGCAATATACTATCATATATATATGATATAAATAATAAACTAGAGTTCAGTTTTGCTTTTAGAAAAAATCCAGTCCTTATTATAGAAAATACACTGATAATAATTTTACTGCCTCAGTGTTTTTCTCTGCCCATGTCTCCTACCCTTTGTTATACACTTGTTCTCTTCATTTGCAGGAATATCACAAGCATAGCCTAGGTTGTGTACTCTAGATTTCAAAATAGTGAATGAAGATGTGGGCCTGAGTTTAATTCATTTTTTGAGATAATTTGCTATTGTACCAGAAACAAGGATTGAAACTTTATCTAGTGGGTGACAGTATGCACAGCACTGAGCTATTCATTTTGTGGATGTAGACTGAGGTATGGATGTGTGGGCAGTATTTTGTAACAAAAAGATTTAGAGATCTTTGCTATTAAGTAGCTGTCTACCATCCTACATGAATTAAACCCAAGTGTGTGGGGGGGAACAAAAGGCAGAAATAAGGGAGCTTCATTGTGAGCACAGGAAGCTTAATGACACTTAATATCTACGTCAGAAATCGGAGAACTTTGTCTGCAAAGCCCACATCCTGAGTGGAGGAGCAGCTGCTTGCTACTGGAAGCAAATCACTTTTCTAGTATGGTGTTGATGCTTGTCATCTGAGGATTAAGAATCAATTATTATTAAGAAGTGAGCAGTCCATTGAGGGAAAATCTCCTGGAAACCGTTCCCTCAGAATCTATGGTGGAGAGACACCTTGTGTTAGCAGCTGAATGTGATAATGTGTAAGTTTCCCGGGTTGCACCAGTTTTAAAGGCACGCAGGAGATCATACAATGAAGCTGAGCCTTAGCACTGTGAAAAGCTATGGAAGGCCATTGGCGTAGGTTTGGCCTTGTGGAGTAGAAACCGCAGGATAGATAGGTCAATGAGAGAAGTTGCGATGTGTCAACATGTGGCAGTACAGAATCCAAGGGAAGGTGACACGTTAAGGTGAAGCGGAATTGCAGTAGAGACTCTAGTACTCTGGAGATGCTCAAACCATGGGGCAACCATTATGGACAGCAGGAGGTGATAAGTGGAGCCAGCATGAGCCTATGCACCAAGCTGCATGTGCTGAGGATAACTTCATAAGGCTTTTAGAGCCCAGAGGATAGTTGAATGAATCCCAGTGTCTGACATTGCGCTTTTTACACTGTCTTCTGCTTTGCTTTGATTTGATTGAGACTGTACCCTAGTATTTCCCTTTTGGAGTAAGAATGTGTAATTATATATGCATTTTTTATCTTATAGGAGCCTACAATTGAGAGACTTTGGACTTTTAAAGATCCTTTAGTTTGGCGAAAGGTTTAGGTGACTTATGCCACTGAGAATGACCCCACACCTATGCTTATGTGGGCAGAAGTAATTGAATTTAGTGTGCTTATGAAAAGGAAGACAGAAAGTCAGGAAGTGGATTTGTGTGATATTATAATTGGAGGGTAGAGTGGGGGTAACTATGACCAAGGTACATTGTGTACCGGTCTGGTTTGGGGGGTTGAGAGGGAAACCTGATTTGGTATTGGGTGAGGAAAAAGGACTGTAGCCCTGAGGGCCAGCAGAAAGAATGTAAATAGGTAACCTCAGGAAATAGGAGGTTAGGAGGAACCCCCAGAATGTACCAGAGACCTGGAAGATGAAGACGCCCAGGAGTCAAGGGGAGGAACATTAGATGAAATGCCTGCAGTAGGGAGAGGGAACTTATAGAGCCCACCTCCAGCAGGAAGACAGGGCATCAAGTGAGGGATCAGTTTGCCATCCCAGTCACTTCTCTGACCCATAATTGTTCCTGTTTGAAAGCATTACAGGGATGGAACTTGAGAGGAACCTGAGGAAAAGAAAATCCAGCAACAGGCCCAAATTGAGATTCAGCTCAAGGCGCAGTCCCAAGGCCTGACACTATTACTGAGGCTATGGAGAACTCACAAAAATGGATCTATCGTGCCAGGCGTGGTGGCGCATGCCTTTAATCCCAGCACTCAGGAGGCAGAGGCAGGCGGATTTCTGAGTTCGAGGCCAGCCTGGTCTACAAAGTGAGTTCCAGGACAGCCGGGGCTATACAGAGAAACTCTGTCTAAAAAAAAAAAAAAAAAAAAAAAAAAAAAAAAAAAAAAAAAAAAAAAAAAGGATATATCATGACTGCACTCTGAAAGACCCAACAAGCTGCTGAAACAGTCAGATGCAGATATTTGCACCCAACCAATGGACAGAAGCCCCTGACCCCTGTTGTTGAATTAGGGCCAGCTGAAAGAAGCTGAGGAGAAGAGTGATCCCGTAGAAGGATCAGGAGTCTCAGTTAATCTGGACCTCCTAGATCTCTCAAACACTGGGCCACCAAAAAACAGCATACACCAGCTACTATGGGGCCCCCAACACACATGCAGTAGAGGACTTCCGGATCTGTATTCATTCAGAGATGATGCACCTAACCCTCAAGAGACTGGAGGCTCCAGGTAGTTTATAGGTCAGGTGGGGTGTGGGGTAGGGGCATCCACATGGAAACTGGGTGGGATATGGAGGAGGTGTGGGATGTGGAGCAGTTGGAGAATGGATCAGGGGGTGGGGAATGGAATATGGAGTGTAAAAAATAAATTTAAAATAAAAATTTAAAAAAATAAAGTAAATTCTTAGAGAAAAATTAGATAGAATTTTAAACAGGAAAAGCAAGTTCCATTATTTAAAATTTCAGTTACGTCATTCACACCTCCTACATTACTGAGATGTCTAGAACAAACATGCTCTCTGATCCACTTTGTCAGAGTTCTCACCTCATCAGTTCAAACTAAGAGTTTGTAAATCCCAAAATACTTCATATTGGATCCTAGAAACAACAAACGGGGTAATGTGAGTTGAGATATTGCTAAATCAGTTTCCCAAGAAGCAGAGTTTATTTTTAAGGAGAGAGCAGAGAAAAAACGTGACCTATAGATGATTATAAAAAGAAAGTATGTGAAAAGGAAGATTATATAAGAAGAAACCTCACAGTCTCCTGATGTATAGCACGATCCTTTGGGCACAGGATAATTGTCCTGTCATTTAGATTTTTTTCCAGATGTCTGGAGCCAAAGGTGGATGAACCAACACCCACCTGCTAGGCAGCAGTCTTGACTGCACATTAGCCATGTTTCCTGTTTGTCTCTCCATTTCATTTTCAGATGATCTTTCAATGCTGTTTTCCTTGTAATTTTCCTTTAATTATCATAGTATTGACCTCTGCTATTTATCATAAACTGTGCCCCAGTAGTTAGGCTTCATTTATTGTACTGCATTTATGGAAAACAATCTTCTCCGTCTGTACAAACACATACATGAATGAAAATATTAGTGATCGTTCTCTAGTTCAGGGAAGTATGAAGGTCCGAGTGTCCCAGAGTCTGCCAGTTAGTAAGCCTACATTCAGCTTAGAAAAAGCTGAGGAATCAAAGCATTGAGTCCCCGACAAGAGTGAACTAATGGGTAGATTCCGGTCTTAATATGAAAGTCTGAGGATCAAGAGTTGGCAGACGTTCAGAAAATAAACTCATCTTCCTCCCCTTTCCTTGATTTGTTTTTGTATAATAAGTCAGGATCTCAACAATCTGGGTGATATCTAATTGCATAAGGTAAGGGATACTGAATTACTAAATCTGTGGATTCAAGTTCTAAACTCCCCACAAACTCCACTCAGATGAACCACACACTCTAATGCATATTCGCTCTAATAGATAAAATAACTGTCACAAATGACTGTTCCCTGACTTCCTAGCACAACTAGCAGAAAGCTACAGGGCGCAGAAAATGTCCCTGTTGTTTAGAGTTCCACTACAACCTCATTCTTCTCAATGACAGAGGAGTTACGTTTCCTCCATTTTAGCATGTGTTGAGAGGTGCACATATGTCTTAATTGATCCATATATCCAGTATTTTATTCTTTCACTCATGTTTTTAGAAATTCAGTGGTTTGCAGTTGAATATGTTGAGATCTACTCTTACCTGTTTGGGTAAATGAAGTCAGAGAAAATTCTTATAAAATACACTTAGAATTACTAAATAAGGGTCTTCTGTGAATAAAGCAGGGGTAGTTAAATATTTTCCTATTGTTCATAGTGTTAATTTAAAAGTTTAAAAATCCTTCAAAGTCATTATATTTTGTTAGTATTAAAAAAAAACCATGATATTTGAATAAAACTACAAAGGTAACTAGAGACAAGCCTGTAATAATGTTTCAACAGAGTTCTATTTAATGTTTGGCAGCAATTTTGCAGTCTGCTGACTTCCATTGTGCTTTTATTTCAGTGTATGCTCAAAAACTCCCTTTAGCAGTAATCATCCATTTTCACATACAACTTTAATTACCATAAGCATCATTTTAAAAGTACACACACACACACACACACACACACACACACACACACTTGTACATGTTTTAATATGTATGTTCACATTTGTGCATGTGAGAGAATTGTTCACATGGTAGCCAATGGCCCATGTCTTCTGAAACTGCTCTCCAATTTATTTTTGGTCCAGGGCCTCTATTGAACCTGGAGTTCATAACTTTGATTTTACTGGCTTACCAGGAAGCCCCAAGGACCCATTTGTTCTCACCTTCTGAGAACTATGATTTCAAGCATGTACAGGTATGTTGAGCTTTTTTGTGTCTACTAGGGATACAAATGCAGGTCCTCATGACTGGGATACTAGGCCACCACTGACTGGGCCACCTCATCAGAATTTTTAAAAAATATTACTTAACACATAGAATTTCAACATAGTTGGACAGTACTGATGAAGTTTGGTGTCCATATCATGTTCATATAATATTTAAACTTGCAAAAACCTATTTTCACATGAATCATCTCTTTGTAATAATAATAATAACCACCCAAATTCTTCTACAATGCATTTGGAATGCACAATATGAATACATTCCCCTGCATCTGATCAACATGTACAATGAAACCATTTTAACAATCTGGATAGCTTTTGCAAATGAATTCCTGATGGATTATCATGTTTATAGGCAGCTCTGTGGCTTCACCAAATTGTGTGAAGACACATTAGAACTTCCTACTCTTCTACAACCATAACTAAGCATTCGCTGATTAAACATTCCTATTGTGCTTTTCCCTACTACTCTCTCCAATTTCACAATTCCATTTACATTCTATGTATGTGCTGATTATTTTTTTTCTCAATTTGACACTATCTAGAATCAGTGAAGAAGATGGAACCTCAATTGAGAAAATGCCTCATTAAACTGACCCAGGGCACATCACTGCTGCTTTTTCTTGCTTAATAATTGAGGTGGGAGGGTCCAGTGTACAAGGGGTAGTACTGCTCTTGGCAGATGGGCGTGTGTAGTATTAAAAAAAAGACCAGTTGAGGAAACCATGTAAAACAAACTAGCAATCAGGGTTCCTCCACGGTGCCTGTTGAACTGACTGCCTCCAGATTCCTGCTTTACGTTTCTGCACTGACTGTCTTCATGGTGCTTAATAAGCTATAAAATGGAGTAAGCCATTTTTCCCCAAGAATCTCTTGGTCATGGGGTTTATCAAAGGAATAGAAAAAAAAACTAAGACAATTTATAAAGGAGGTAATGTAGTTCTATAGGTTTGGACCAGTACTCTTAATTTGCAGGTCTTTGGGTTCATGGAGAAGATAACAAATGAACAAGCTTAATTTTCTTTGAATTAATAAATATTTCATAGTTTATGTTTTACGTGTACTACATTTTCTTCATCCACTCAGCTGGTAATTTGTTTCCAATTTTAGCTGCTTTGTATACTGTTAAAATGCCCACAGGATGCAGACAATTGTCTTTTAAGCATACTGGTTTTGGTTTCTTTGAATTGCACTAAGTGCTGGGAATGTTGAATTATATAGTCAATATTTATTACAAGAACCTAAGGCAGGGACTGAGGCAGATACCATGGACGAACACTGCTGACTGGCTAGCTCTCCTGCTTGTTCAGTTTGCTTTCATATACAATTCAAGAATCCCTATATGAGAATGGCACTGACCACAGGGGCCTGAACAATCTAGAAAATTCCTCAAATAGCCTTCAGGCAATCTGATCAAGGCAATCCTTAAGTTGCTATTCTGTGAGAAATCTCTAAAATGTGTTGCTGACTGCTGAGCTAACTGAGAGATCTGACTGACAATTTCGTTGATGTGTAAATAATTCTCTCCCTCACCACCATTTCTTCTCTCCATCCCATGCCACCAACTCCTCCATATTTTGACCAGTCCCTCTCAGATTTGAGACTTTTGGTTCTCTTCTGTGTCTCTTTGAGCTTATAATCAAGGTTGTTTGTATGACTATAGTGACTGTAGTGTCATAGTTATCAATCGGATTGTGATAGGGTTACTGTGAACTTTGATTTTTAGTAAAAGCGGCAAATACAATTCACTGCTGAGCCACTGTTTCTCAAACCTCTAATAGCCATCTTCTCATGCAAACCCAATGAAGGTCTCCACACTTGTTGAGAATTAATCTTTTCATTGACTCTGTATTGAATACAAGATGACTGTCAGCCCTCCCCATATGGGACTCCTATGTTTTTGTTTCCTCCTCTTTCATAATGTGCCAAGATTCTTTTAGAGGATAATAACATTATTTAGCTTAGGCTTGAACACTGAATTGTCACTTGTCCTCAGCACCAGGTGAAGCCACAAGTCTTCGTATTTACTGGATTTATCTAGAAAGGCAGCAGGACACTTTGTCCATTTAGCTAGACAACAGAATTAATCTCCTCTTCTTAAGTGTGTGGTCTCTCCCATCATGGATTTCTGAGTAGATTTAGAGTACCTGGTATAAATTCTCTCCCAGGGAATGACCCAATAATCATGTTACAGGTGGCAACAGGTGGAAATTGGATATTGTAGTTCATAGATCTGGGAAAGATAACTAATGACTTTCACAGCCTAGCATAGCAACCTGTCATGTGGAAAGTAGATTGCAGGGATAAATATTCCAGATGAGTTATAGCTTGTTCTTTAAGATGCTACCAAAGTTTGTAGAGTTTTCAGCGACAGCTTATTATTTTCTGCTGGTGGTACCCATGAAGACTGGTAAGAGCCTGTATTGTTTTGGTGGTATCTAGGGCCTCCTTGGTAAAAACTCATACAAAAACATCCCACATCTAGCACTGACACTTTTATTTAAAATGATATATTCTTGGAGGTGCTTTTTCCAGGTATTCAAGGCATCTCCTTTCCAAACTTTTGTTTTATAGGTCATATATTTCTATTCAATTTAAACTAGCACTTTTCTACATGGTTTTTTTTTTTTTTTTCATACAGTTTCATTTTGGACAACTCCATTTTCACCTCCTCGTCTCTTTTTCCCTACATCACACAGCTTCAACCTTTGACTTCCATATTTCGCATCTCAATCTTCATACTACCTAAGTTTTACTGGCATCTCTCATGTAAGGCATCCCACCTTCCAGTGATCCCCTTTTAGGTTTAAAGCATCTATGTGATCTCTAAGATGGCTTGGTGGTCAGACATTCTTTTACCTGGTTTTTATACTGGAAGAATTTTTCTCTCTCTCCAAATAGTAATGGATTGTTTGCTAGATAAAATAGTCTGTGTGGGAATTGGTTTCTTTCAAAGTAAAAGCACATTGCTCAAAGCTCTGCCGGCTTTTAAATTTTCAGATGAGAAGTATGCTGTTATTCTGATGCACACAGCTTTACAAGTGACTTCAGCTGTCTCCTTTATGGCTTGCAGTATCCTTTCTTTGCTTTATGTTTGCTGTAGTAACTATAATATGGAGTGGGGTGCTTCTTTTCTAATTTTCTATTTAACTATATTTGACTTTTGTTTTTGAATGGGCTATTTCCACCTAGATTTTGGAAATTTTCTTTTATGATTTTATTAAAGTTATGTGACAGACATTTGACCTACATTTTTTCTCTTTCTTTAAAGCCAATATTTCTTAGACTTCACCTTTTAAATTGTGTTCCATATTCAAGTCGTGAGATTTAAAAGTGTTATAATTTTGTTGGAACGAATGCTTCCTTTCCTCAACCTCATATTCTGTCTTCATGCAGTCCATTCTGTTGGTGAGAATTTCAATTTTTTATTAGATTTATTTAAGTTTTCAATTCCACATTCATTTTACTTTTGGTTTCCTTTAGTGTTTTTATCTCCTTACTTAAATCAGTTTCTACGTCTTGGGTTGGATTCTTATGCTGTCTTCATCAAATCATTCAGCTGTTTGTGTGCACTTGAACTTGCTTCTGCTTACTCTTGTCCCTGTAAGTTCATTCAGAACCTCTTTAAATATCTCAAGCTCTTCAAGCATCTTTATGATTATTATTTTTAAATCTGTATTCTGTTATTGTTTTGGTTAATTTATTCTCCTTGGGGACATGTAATGTGGGTGGTGATTGTTGGGGTGTTTGTGATCATATTTACTGGAGTCAGTTTGTAGGTTGTGATGTTTGATATGAGTACTTAGTCCACTGAGCTGAAGTTCCATGGTAGGGTGGTGAGCTCAGCAGCTTGAGGATGACAGATGGTATGATCCAAAGGCCAGATGGTTTCTTTCAAGAACTGAAGGGGAAGCTAGGGAGGGTTCTGAGGCATAGGTGAGAACTAGGGGGCTTAAGGAAAATCCAGATGGGATGGAGCTAATATAGAAGGTCCTAGAATTTGGAAGAGAGTCATTTGCCATGTGTCAGGAACAAAGTTCAAAGAGTAGATTATGCAGGGTGGGAACAGCAGAAGCCAGATCTTCACAGATAAACCCTGTTGTATGAACCAAGTACCTGGGACATATTCATAAGGTACAATTCATAAACATTTGAAGCTAGGTCCCAACCAGTTTCTGAAGGCTACCTTCTTTTCTCCAAAAATCCTATCAAAAGTTTTCTCCATATCATATGAATGAGTCCATGTTTCCTGAAGATTCTTGAGGGTGTTATATATGCATAGTTTATTTTAAACCTTCTGACAAAAGAAAACTTATTTACACTCTTAAAGTTCTGTTCCCTAGACTGTGTTTTGTAGAAATGGGGAATGCTGGGGGAAAAGGAAGCTGTCAGTACCTTTGGCAGCGACAGATACATGCACCAGAGTGTGAGGACGGCAGATTTTTGTCTATCTAACGGTCCTGTCAAGTTTAACCCAAAAATAAATGCCTGATTACTTAACAGATTATTTTGCTAAAGGTTTATGAAAATCCAGAAGCATTTATCGATTTTTCCCCCACAGAGTTATATTTTCCTTCGCAAAAACTAGAACTTGGTTGTTCAGTAGATGTCACTATAAGGTTGCTGTTCTGTCATTTAATTCTCTTGCCTTCTACACCGTCAAAGATGAACCAGGCATCGGCATTTATTTTCATCTGCCTTAATGTTAAAAACACATAAGAATATATACACTTATTTGCCTATATGGCCATCATCATTATCATCATCTTAAAATTAACTATTTCTTTGTGAAGGGATACTTATGTGGTGAATGCATGTGTGTGTGTGTGTGTGTGTGTGTGTGTGTGTGTGTGTGTGTGTGGTGTGTTCTTGTGTATGTATGATACAAGTGCACATGGATGCTGCATGCATGTAGGGGAATGGGCAAGTCTGTATATAAATTTGAGAGATCTTACTCTAGATTCAGAATTTTAAGTAAGCACTATCTCCCCAGCTTCTATAACTGTTGTCGGACACAAATTCTCAATATCTCAGGCTGCTATGGTGAATGACTTGAAATTTGAAATTCCCCTGGATTATCTCTTATTATGGGATGAATTGGAAGCAGATGCAGAGACCCACAGGCAAATATTAGGTGGGGAGAGAGTAAAAATTGAAGCTCTTCATTGGGTCCCTCACTTTGAGGATTGGGGGACCTTATGGAAAAAAGAGAGGAAGAATTTTAGGAACTAGAGGGATCTAGAATACCAGAAGAGCATGGCCCAGAGACATCAACTAAACAGGACTCATAGGTATTCATAGATTGAAGCAGCAACCACAACGTCTGTATAGGTCTGTCCTAGAGTCTGTTCTAGGTCCTCTGAATACATACTATGGTTGTTATCTAGGTGTTCTTGTGGGACTCCTGACAGTGGGAGTGTGGATATCTCTGACTCTTTTTCCTGCTTTTGAGACCCTTTCACTTCTACTGGGTTGCCTTGCCCAGTCTTGATATGAGGGTTTGTGTCTAGTCTTATTCTCTTTTTTTAAAAATTGGATATTTTCTTTATTTATATTTTAAATGATATCTATCCCCTTTCCCAGTTTCCCCTCCAGAAATCCCCTCTCCCTCTCTCCCTCCCCCTGCTTCTATGAGGGTGCTCCCCCACCCACCCACCCACTCCCACCTCCCTGCCCTCCCATTCTCCTACAATGGAGCATCGACTTNGATGGCCTAGTTGGCCATCATTGGGAAGAGAGCCCCCTTGGTCATGCAAACTTTATATGCCCCAGTAGAGGGGAACCCTAGGGCCAAGATGTGGGAGTGGGTGGGTAGGGTAGCAGGGCAGGGGATGGGGGAGGGTTTAGGGGACTTTCAGGATAACATTTGAAATGTAAATGAAGAAAACATCTAATAAAAATTGAAAAAAAAAAAAGAAAGAAAGAAAGATAGAAGCTCCCATTAACAGTTAGCCATTGAGGGAAGCTAGGGGAATCTGGTGGTCAGGTTTGCTTTGATATGTTAAATAGGCAATTCAACCACTTGTCCCAGGTTAGAAGCTTAAGATCTTTCAAGTGATTATCTCTAGAAGGCCTGCCCATTTCTGAAGGAAAACAGAAAGAGAAGGTGGAGGTGAAGCAGAGAGAGACTGGGCAGAGTGGAGGGAGGGGATACTGCAGTTGGGATGTATTTAAAACAAAATTAAAAATAAAAAAAAGAAGAGCACACGTGGTGCTCACGTTATGTGGTGCAAAAATAAAACCCAGGAAGTGGTACACTTGGTGCAAGCACTTTACAGACTGGGTCTCTTTCCTAGTCTTTAAATATACTTTAGTGCTCAACTTTAATTGAATATGTAAAAAGAGAAAGCATTATCATTCACATAAAATAATTATTTAATAAAATAATTATTTATTGGTGAGAGACCAAATCTTTTGGGTTCAGACTCCATCTTAGAGAATCTGACCTAAGGTTAAATTCAACTTAACTAATAGGCCAACATCAGTTTCCAGGCTACCCAACAAGACCTGTGTTTAACACCAGTTTTCAGGTTACCCCACAACAAAACCTGTCTAACACCAGTTTCTACAAGAAAGCATTTCCTCTAAACAGCAGTTTCCATTTAGCTGGCATGGTCTGCATCCACAGTCCTTGGTCTCTCATGCAATTAGGTCCTCCTGCAGGAGTTGCCTTTGTGGCTGTGTGGCCCCTGGTGTTTACTTAGAGGTGGCTGCTGCTGGTCCACCTACATGGTGTGTCTAACACCAATAATTTTTTTATTATACATTTGTTGTATATGCCTTTAATTTTATTATTTCTGAATCTTTGTCTCTGTCTTTGTCTCTCTGTATCTGTCTCTCTGTCTCTCTTTGTCTGTCTCTGTCTCTCTGTGTGTGTGTGTGTGTGTGTGTGTGTGTGTGTATGTTAAGGTTTGAGGACACCCTACTTGGAGCTGATTGTGTCCTTCTACTGTGTGTTCAGTATCAAACTCACCCAGTGAGGCTTTTGAGACATGAACTTCTAGTCATCAAGCCATCTTGCTATGTCTTGTGGTAGTATATTTTAATAAAATTAAGTGTATATTAAAATGCAGCAGTCCCCACTTTAGTGAGCACACAAACTCAAGTCAATGACAGTGCTCATAGCTTTCATTTTTCTCACTTATGCGGTATTCTGAAACATAATATTATTTAAAATTCATAATTTTTGAATTCTCTCAATATATTTGAGAAAATTTTATAAAAACAAGTCTTTCACTTTGGGCCCTTTTTCTGTATAGCTGTTTTTCTAGAGTCGAAGATTGATATGACCACCTCTACTTAAACACCTCTGCTATAAATCACCATGTTCTTAGCTTCCTATTCATCTCTCATCAGCAAGGACCTCTTGTCATGCCCCAGTCTCATTTTAGTAAAAATGAAATAGAACTCACATTCTCTAATGCTCCCTGAATATTTTCCTGAAATGATCTGATGGGTAAGTGGCCACAGTCTCGAAGTTCCTCTTCTATGCTTTTTGTGCTTGTGATTTTTTTTTTTTAGAATCCTTCATTTCAATAACTATTTAGTTTTTGTTCATACTGATGTTACTTACACTGTGTATTAATAAGCATAAGTCTAGCTGCTTTTAGATGTCTGTGCGTTCTATTATTTTTCCCTGTGGATCAGATGCTTCCTGTAACTACTACTTGCTGAACTACTTGCTGCCTGACCCTATTTACTCATTCATTCCTGGTTGGAGTTGAGCAGAATCAAAGACACAGACTCTGGGAGCAAGTGAGAAACACTGTGGCACCCTCCTCTGAGCACTACTGCAAGCTCCTTTAACACCCTCAGTCTGTGCCCCATTGGCCCCCAAGAAAGCATTTCCTCTAAACAGCAGTTTCCATTTAGCTGGCATGGTCTGCATCCACAGTCCTTGGTCTCTCAGGCAATTAGGTCCTCCTGCAGGAGTTGCCTTTGTGGCTGTGTGGCCCCTGGTGTTTACTTAGAGGTGGCTGCTGCTGGTCCACCTACATGGTGTGTGTGTGTTTGTGTGTGTGTGTGTGTGTGTGTGTGTGTGTGTGTGTGTGTGTATTCTTCACAATAGTTTTATTGGGATGGCTCTCATTCATTCTAATTCAAGATGCTCTTAATGCTTTCTCCTTCTCTTAATTTTGTCTTTTCTCCTACTCTCTGGCAGAAGAAATAAAAACAGCCCATCCAAAACATTTTTATTTACCTACTGCTAAACATGATTTTCTGTTGTCCTGGACATTTATTACCCTTGATATAGAACGTGTGCTTCTGAGCTAGGTTCCTCTTCTATCTCCCTTTCTCTTGTGGAAGGATGAAGAACTGCTTCTTTTGATAGAGCCATGTTCTTAAGAGACTGGTTAATACTGGAAAGGCTAGCAGGTATTTTAATATTATTGCACAGAGAAATTATGTTCAGATCTTTATCCAGCTTCAGGTTATAAAATATTCACAGAGATGTCAACATTTAACTTTCCATATAATCTTTACAAATTAAGTGTCTATAGATTTAGAAAAAAAAATTTTAGAGGGCTTATACTACCATCTGTAAGAGATTTTGAGATGTAAATGTAAATTAATTTAAATCAAAAGAAGATTGAAAATAATAGGAATTGTCAGGATAAAAATCATTCAGAAAATTAGTGGTAGACTGAAGGCATTACAAAAAAATGATTCCTATTCATCCCATATCATAGATAAGTACTGAGTTTATAGGGGAATGAATTCCTCCAGTGGACTGAATAATAACTTTTAGATAGGAACAGGATATTACGAAAGCAATTATCTTGTATATTTCAATAATTATACTGAACTTGCTGGGGGTAGGCTATTGTCATCCATCATTTCATCTTCTGTAATAATTTCTTAAATCATTCAAATCCTTTTTATTTTGCTGTGGACAGTGCTCCCTTACTGCTTTTGATCCTTTAATCTAACATACTTGTGTATTTTCTAAGATTATTAGAATATATATGGAATTCTACTCTAGTGTTACAGTTCATTACAACTTCATCTAAGTTTCTAATAATTGTTATATTAGAACTCAAAAGGCAAAGTACCACTTGTGACGATTTAAAGCTAATTACTAAATTGGTAATTGTTATGTTAAAATGAGTAGTCTTCTAGTTCAATATTCTATCCTTCCTAAAATCAAAAATGTTTTAATTACATTCTATGCAACATTCTTGAATTAACTTATTTTAGCTACAGTTTGAAATATGCAATGCATTGCCTTTTGGAATAACTTTACTTGTACATCATTTATATTATAAACTGACCAAAGTATTTATAGAATAACAAAATTGGTATTTTCTCTCCTCTTGTTAATGGGGCACAGAAGGTTAAAAGAAAGAAATATAATGCAGTTTAGGTTACTTCACATTATTTGGGAAGGTCTTTTGATTTCATGTTAGTCCAACAAATACAAGACAGCAACTTATAAGCTTTTATTGCAAAAGGAGGAAGAAATCTTTTGCTTTGTCAGCTTATAACAGATCTTAGCTAAACTGTATTATATTAACTTACTCATAGTCAAGAAAAAAAGTATTACTGTAACTTCTCTAGGTGGGTAGTCTCTACAAGAGAGAAACATATTTTTGTGGGTTATTTAAGAAGTAAAAAGAATAAAGAGTGACAAATAGATACATTCTCTCCCCTTAGGGCATCATCCTCTGCGTCTGTGTGAGCTCCAGACTCAATCTTGGAGACAGCAAAAACCAGGACTCAGTAGGCACAAGCAGAATCACATTGTTAGGCAGGTTCTCCACAAGTCATAACTTACAGTATCTACAGAGTGAAATTTCTCCTGTCCTTAAGTCAAGCAGATATTCCTTCTAAAGTAGACATGCCTGGAGCGCAGCGAGTGAGGTCTAGATTCTAGTGTATGCATGTATTCTAAGGACATGAATAGGGGATTTGTTTATAGTTTCCTTCTGGATATTTCCTGTTCACATATGGACTGCAACACACCGTACATGTGAATTATTTCAATTTAATGTATCCATGAACATTTTCAGATTAATTTTCATAACTCCTCACTGAAGTAGGCAAGGCACACATGCCCCTTTAGCTCACTGGAGCACAAAATATTAGACATTTAAGATCTTCAAATTCTGTGGTCATCTTCCTCTGTACCAAATGTACTAGACTGTCAACATGAGTGAGTCTGTTTCATCCATGCAGAGTTTTGCTCCTAGAAAGTTAGGAAACTCTGCAAACAAGTCAAACTCACTGAAGAGAAGTAACCTGTTTCTGGAGGCTTGGCCATTAAGATTCCAGCCAGCAGTGGTAGCTTTGATTCTCATATCCTTTTCTCTGAAACAAAACACCAGGAGAAACTGTAAAAGTTGTAGCATTCCACTGTGACTTCTAAAATTACCTCTTCCAGAGGCTATACATCCATAAAGTACCAGAACGCAAGTATTGCCAGGAATTGGTTTAGACTCTCCACGCTAGAAAAATAAATTGAGTTAGTACATCTAAATCACTTTTATACTTGAAATAAACACATCTAAAATGTGAATTTCTACCAAAATTAAATGGCTATACCTAATGAATGTGAATATAGTGGTTCTTAGGTAACCTGTGAATTAAATGTACACATGGGCCAGTGAGATGAGTAAGAGAGCTTGCTGCCGAGTTTGACTACCCCATGTGCATTGCTGCGGCTCACATTTTGGAAGGAAAGAACAGACTCCTTCAACATGGTATGCTTGAACAGTACACTGTGCAGGTACTGCAGAATACATATTACCCCACTAAATAAATAAATGTAAAATTA
The DNA here is from genome assembly GCA_902729485.2 of Mus minutoides. Classification (NCBI taxonomy): domain Eukaryota; kingdom Metazoa; phylum Chordata; class Mammalia; order Rodentia; family Muridae; genus Mus; species Mus minutoides. The sequence goes on from LR750606.1 coordinate 91,637, forward strand.
TGTATCTCTCTGTAATTATTATTAAATTAAACAGATACTTTTAAAATAATTTTTTAACATTTGATCACTTAGCGGGAGTGATAACCAGACATAATTCATGATCTCTATGTTTGACTAGCGCAAACTCCTGATTGCAGTTGTGTTTCCCAGAAATCAATCGCTCATGTGGCATCTCACTGGGCTTCTTGCCTCCAGATGTGCACAAGCAAGGAGAAAAGGCAAAAATCACAATCCTTTCTTTCTCCTTCTATGATCTTCAAAGGCATTACTAAAGTAACATCCTAGATTCATTATAATTCATTGAAAACATGTAGTTGTTATAGTATCAGAACCCATAGAGTCTCTTCTAGACCTTTAGATTTAATAAATAATGCTCATTTAACTTAAAAATTGTTTTCAAAGTTGACATTGACAAACCGTGAGGAATGGGAAAAGGGGTTGGTGTGGTAGGATTGTTTGAAGGCTTTGTAGCAGAAGATTGCAGGTTTCATTCCCGTGGTGGTCTTCTGTTTTAGTTTCTGCATGCAAGCACTGTGCTCATTGAGTTCTGCGCCAGATGCCCACTGAGGTACATTTTAATTGGGCATTGTGAAATATGAATAATAACATGTGGCTTGATGGGTTCTTAAGCTTATGTTAGCTGCAATTGTGTAGGAGAACTGCGTGCAGTATTTTTCAACATGCTGCCAACTAGACTCTGAGTCAGCACTAGAGTTCTGAGACTCTGTAGGTAGTCATTTCCAATCTGAACTCCTAAAAATGTGTCTTAAATAGATGGTGTTAATGCGGAGTTTTCAAATTTTCATTTTTGAAATTGAAATTATAATGTAATTACGGTAAATCTCTCTCCCGCTTCCTACCTCTAAGCTCTCCCTTCCATGGATGCCTATTTTTTTTCAGATGCACAGCATCTTCTTTTACTAATTTTATTTCACACATATTTGTATATTCTTAAAGATAGCATGTGCAGTCCATACAATGTTACTTATTTATGTGTTTGTAAGACTGACTGTTCTTCACTGAACTACCAATTGGCTTTTTCTTCCTTGGAAAGATCACCTCTCCGAAGTGCCGATGTTCCTGTGTATAGCAATGAAACTCTATAGGCCGTTCCCATCCACTGTGCTGTAGCCATTGATGTCATCTTTGTGCACCTCACATTTGCTTAGTCATGCTGATGAGACTTTATGGATATTGCTGCTGATATTCCTAGGAAACACAATCTCACATAAAATTCCTCTATCCTCCGGAGATCTTACAGTCTATCTGCCCTGTCTGTCATAATGCTCCCTTAGCCTTGAGTATAGGAATGTTTTGTTGATGTATCCATCAGAACTGTGCTCCACAGATCTTCATTTTGATTGTGGTTTTCCACTGGTATGATGGAAATGAAAGTTTACACATTGTTGATAAGGATTATGCAGAGCTAGTAAATTAGTGTTTACAAATGCACTTTCTATAATCATGAATTCAGTAGCTAGCACGATTTCCAGGCATGGTTTTTATCTTGTTGAACAGGTCTTAAATCCAATTAAAGAATTGTTGGTTATCACAAGGGAATGGATGCACTACTGCATCCTTAAGGTTACTGTCCATGCTGATGCTTGACCATGTCATAGCTGAAGAGCCGTGTTCATGGCCTCCCTCCTTTGGAAGCTTGTATGCTGCATTCTGATAGTAGGAAAACTGTCTTCAAAGAGAGGTATTCAAGTCATTCCAGCTGAGGGGGCTTTGGTTCTGTTCAAGAAGTGCATGTTAAGAAACTAAATTATCCTGTTGATAAGTTTATCAACTATTTCATGATATGTGGGGAGAGTTAACATACCTAAGTTTATTATATGTATATTTCATATGTGTGAGATAATGGTTTATATCTATATCTGTCTGTATGGTTTTAAAGAATGGATAAAATGGATGCTATTGGAATTAATATATCTGTTTTAGTTAGGGTTTTGCTGCTGTGAACAGACACTATGACCAAGGCAACTTTTACAAGGACAATATTTAATTGGGGCTGGCTTACAGGTTCAGAGGTTCAGTTCATTATCATCAAGGCAGGAACATGGCAGCATCCAGGCAGGCATGGTGCAGGAGGAGCTGAGAGTTCTATATCTTCATCTGAAAGGCTGCTAGCAGAATACTACCTTTTCGGTAGCTAGGATGAGGGTCTTAAAGCCAACACCCACTGTGACACACCTACTCAAACAGGGCCACACCTAATAGTGTCACTCCTTGGGCAGAGGATATACAAACAATAACAATATCATAAAATTCTTTTAAACTCTGAAGCATACCAATAAGGTCCAATAAGATATGTGTGTTTATCATAAATTTGACTAAATCTGATAGTAAACAATAATTTTAAATATTTTTGGACAGTACAATCATGTGATAAGCTGCCTTAGATTCAGTTTCAAAGACTAACTGGGTGCCTGTGAAATAATAAGAATGACTGTTTGTAAGATCAAAGGATAGAGGAGATAGGCATTATTCTTTGTCTTTCACAGTTTTAAGCCAAAAGTATTTCCATGCATCTATGAAGAAAAATCAATCAAAAGCATTTCATAGCACTCTATAATTTCATTTGCTCTTCCTTGAAATGCTGTACTGTCCGCCACTTCAGGTTTCGTCTGAAGCTTACAGCTTAACACAGAGTGACTTACTATGAGTCCTGCACTAAGTCTGGGATGCAGACTATTACATTTTCTCTTGTTATTGAATTTGTGGGTTTAAAGTGCTTTATGTTTAGCTGGGAAAGTGTCTCTTAACTTCCCAGTGGAGTGTTTCTAGGAGACAGTTCACATTTGCCAGGAGGATGAGATATTCACTGTGGCTGGTGAGGTTTTACAGCTAACGTGAGGCCTACAAACCTCCAAGACAGAGTGTCCACTGCCTGCATTGGATCCAGGTGCCTGCTGGCAGGGGACAGTGTAGAAAATGCAATCAGATTTGAAAAGGGTCTGATTGAAAAGGTCAGGGTTGATTTTGGCAGCAGGGGAAAAATGCTTTGGTGCCTTTTAAAAAGCAGTGTATATTAAGCATTACAGGCAGAGTATTTTTGTAGAGTAGAATTTTTATCTGTGGTGCTATTTAAATAAGAGTTGGTATACTTATCTAGAAAGTTTCTCTGACCCATGCCCCACCCCACCGCAAAATTTCCAAGTTCTCAAAGAACTGAGACTGAAGGACAAAGTGCCCAGGAAATCATGTTACACAAAATCATGTTCGACAAAGAAAACATATTTTGCTACCTTCCATATCAGCTTCATTTGTTCAGACACAGCTATTTTCCTACCTGAACACCAGATTGCTCAAATAATTATAATTCATAACATAGCCACAGGGTCTTTAAGTCTTTTTAATTGACTATCCCAGAAATTATACATACATCAAAGGGCAGAATTGCAAGGCATAATAATGCATCATAACATAGAGATTGCATTTAAAAGATTGTTTCTTCCCTCAGTGCTTTCTCATTCTGACATCTGAAATTGCTTTTCTCAAATCTGTTGACAAGTTCAGAGACAACACAGTTAAATGAGTTTCCCAGCATTTGCGGAAATGATGAAGTTTGCTTTGCAATGACTTGTAACTTTATAGAAGAAAAGGAGTTCCACATTCCACAATTGTGCTTGAGACTTTCAAAATGAAATATAATATCAGAGGATCCCATTCAAATGGCAAACAGAGGACAAGGTATTTTGCTTTTGCATTTATTTGGTAAACCCATGAAAGCGTGAGGAGAATGAGATGTTTGGGGAGTTATTACCTGAGTGCTTCACACCCTCTCCTTTATATCCTTCTTGTCTCTATTTTCTTTCTTTCTTTCTTTTTTTTTTAATCCCAAGAAAAGCAATTGGAAGAGCTGAATGATCAAGCTGTTCCTATGATCTTTCTGATCCAAGAGAAAGGCTTCCTTGCTGCCACCCTGAATTCTATTAATCATTACTCTGAATTCATTTGATCGTCTGATGAAATGATTAACGGAATCATGATGTTTGATATTTTAATCTGGGTTAATAGTCCTGAAATTTCTGACATAAATCCAGGTGTCTACTTTAATATAGCAATATAAGGAAACTTTATCTATATCAACATTTTGTGAGAAGACAGGCAAAGGCTAATGAACTCAAAGGGGTTGTTGGATTCTTTGCATCTGAGAGTGATTACGTTGTCTTTCCCAGTGGGGCTTGAATTCTACCAACTAACTCTTCCAAATCCAGTATCACAATATTAAGATTGAGAGAAAAAATACCATTTCTTTAAAAATAATCCCTTACTATTTAAGATTATTGATGTAATCATGTCTTAAATAAATGGTTATTTTACTAATCTTGATATTATAATTTTTTATAGAATCAAACCTAAGGTTTGCATAATTTTTTTTGCACAAAACAGACATGATCATTTCTCAAAATTTACTAAACCATGTAAACCCTCCATGGTGACACAAACAGAATCAGAGTTGAGTCTTAACAAAGAATATGGCTTATTTTATCTGAATAGAACAATTACAAGTTCTGAGTTAGGTTATTATACGTATTATCCCATCAAACAATGCTCTTTCTTTTGTGTGTATTCTTATCAATATTTTGAAAAGGATTTGTAACATCCAAACAACAATAACAGTCAAACATTACCATTTTGCTTTTGAGTTAAGGTGAAGATCAATTATGGCTTTGTGTATTGTTTCCTGTCCTTTCTATATAAAAGTTCAATAAAATCCGTGAAAAATAATATGAGATTAAAAGAAAAATCTATGAATCCATTTCCAAGGCACTGACTCTTTCACTTCAAAGTCCTGCTTTGAGGTTTATCAAAGGATTGCAGTCTTCCACTGCTCTTTGAAGGAACTCTAGTCTAACACACTGTGGCAATACTTCTTTGGTATCAACACTGCTGAGAGGTGAGAAGGAGAAATACAAAGTTCTCTGCAACCTTCAGTAAAACCATCAACAGAATCTTCATCATCCATTGTAAGCTGTTGAAAGAATATTACCCACTTGCATGTATGAGTAGGATTAATTACAGATTAGAGAAATCAAATGTTTCTTGAGTATGTATTGCATGCACCAGACCTGGTGTTTCTTAACAAGCCACTGGTTATGGATAAATAATAATAAATAATCCTAAAGGATTTTTTAAAAAGTCTTATGGAAACCTACTGCTATAGAATCTTACTACAAACACACACACACACACACACACACACACACACACACACACACACACACACACACATATATATATATATATATATATAGAGAGAGAGAGAGAGAGAGAGAGAGAGAGAGAAAGAGATGCAGCTAGATTAAATTAACACTATAATTGATTTAAACAATATTCTAGATTCCACCGGCAGACAAATAAAATATCTAGTGCCAGAAATAACTGCTTGCTTCCCTTGTGAGATTTAAAAGAGGTTTCTTTGTTGCTGTGAAAAACCAAACCAAATCAAACCAAACCAAACAAACAAACAACCTTTGGTCAAAAGCAACTTGGAGAAGAAAAGGTTTCTATGGCTCACATCCACATCACAATGCCTTATGAAGAGAAGTCAGGGCAGAAGCAAAAACAGGAACCTGGAGGTTAAAACTGAAGTGCAGACCATTCAGGACTGCTGCCTGCTTATTGGCTTATTCCTGTGACTTGTTCAGCTACCTTTCTTATAAACGCCAGTACCGCCAGCCCAGACCTTCCAAGGGTATATGTGGATATATATACCATTCCACATCAATAGTCAAATAAGAAGTTGCCGGCAGACTTTTCTTCGGGCCAATCTGATAGAGGCAATTCATCAACTGACATTGCCCCTTCCCATATGACTCTGGCTTTTATCAAGTTTGCAAAAACACAAGCACCTGAGTGAGTGGCTGGTGAGTGATATTCCAGAGACATGCCTGAATATTACATCTTGTATGAATTATCTACAAGAACTTGATTGTAAGAACCTCTTACTGGAGACACTAACTATTAGAGTCATGGGACATGCAGAAATTGAGTTGGTATATGGAGCTAGAATCTTCATCCTTAGTGACTAGATATCACAGGGATAGAAGCTATGCTTATTACAGAGGAAGAAAAGTAGCCACCAGTTATCCACCTGTGATCCTTTTGAGTTACAATAACTGGCTTGGCAGGGTATGTCCAATGGGAGAATAGAGGTACAGATATGTACAAATACTCTGATTGGATTTAAGTCCTGCTCCACAAGACAAAACACATTATTCTGCTTAAGTGTTAAACTGACTTCTGAAGACTTTTCATTAAACCCATAGAATAGTTCATGCCTTAAACCCCTCAGAGAAGTTTCTATTTGCAATAGTGATTAACTCAGAGACCCTCAGTGTTCTGGACATTCCCATATCAACCATTAATCAGGAAGACAGCCAAACAGATATGATTCTTAAGTATAGAGAATAAGAGACTATACAATTTTCAGCCCCACCTAAAATACAAACACAATACCCTTCCTTTCAACTCTCAGGGATCATTGTAGAAGAAGAGTTAGAAAAATGCTTAAGACTCAGAGGTAGTGGTTGGCTATTATTAAACTGTCTTTGGGGTACAAGAGTACAGTTGTACATATAAACATGCTGTGTTTATGGTAGGAAGTCCAAGCCAGGCAAATTCCAACATGGATGGGGGAGTTAGGCATGAAGTCTGACCCATGGCTGATGAGCTATTGCTAATTGTTGGCTTCTGGGAGATGGACAGCATCCAAGAATATTTGTGTTGCACAAGATATTCCTGTTGTGTCTGGTAAAGGAACAAAAGACCACAAATTTGAATAGGTAAGAAAGTAGGTAAAAAATCTGGGAATAATTTTCTGGAGAGAGTTAAATGATATAAAATATATTATATAAGTACTCAAACAATTAAATCATACACACACATTAATATATATTTATATACACATCCATATGTCATCAAAACCCAGATTTTATTCTTGCATAACTTATATGTATGATATAATGCTGAACCAGTGATACATTTAGTATTTTCATGTTACTGGTTACATCATTTAGTGCAAAATATCTGTAACAGCTATGGTTCTTTTTGATTGTTTTTATTGCTTGCAATCATAATATAATTTGAAAGAAATTACTTCAAAAGGAAAAGGCCTTTCTATGTTGTTTATTTCTTAAAGCCCTATTTCATCAGAGAAATTTAAAAATAGCAATGTCACATGTTAATGGCATTTAAAGTTTAAAGAGTACTATCTGTAATGGATTTTACAAAATATATAAGGCAAAAATCTACCCTTGAAAGAAGCACAATTGCTTGAGACTACACTGTTCTGGGTGTATCTGCAGGGCTGGAAATGCCAGCAAGTGTGAATCACAGCCACATCTCAACTTCTACATGTTGAGAGGGAGACCATATTGGTTTTATAGTATTAAGGTCTGACCTCAGTGAAAAATGTCCAGTTTATGTGCAAATAACACATATTTTCACTATCAATATGTACATAAAAGGCCTAAATCAGAAGTAGCATATTCTCATGTCAGCCAAGGCCAGGAAGGCAAAGGAACCAAGTGATTCCTAGGCTGTGTTAAACTACAGTGTCTGAACTTGGCCTAGGGCAAACAATTGCTTTTTGCCATTAATCCCAAGGGCCCAATCAATGTTAGCAGAAGTTGTTTTAAATGAATAGAAATTGGAAATGAAATTTATACTTGGGATTTGTGCTTTTAAATATAAACATAGAAAATAGTGATTTCCACATTTCTAAGCTCTTCAAGGACAAACACCAAAACCATACCAGTAAAACATGGGACCATGTGCGAAACATACAGCACCTTTGCAAATTTTAAGGCATTTTTTATTGGATATTTTCTTCATTTACATTTCAAATGCTATCCTCAAAGCCCTCTATACCCTCCCCCCCACCCTGCTCCCCAACCCATCCACTTTTGATTCCTGGCCCTGGCATTCCCCTGTATTGGGGCATATGAGAGGCCCTTGGTATTGCGAAGACCTTTGCAATTTCTGCCCTGTGCAGCAATGTTTGATGAGTACAGTTTGGGCTGATATAGACCCGCCTTACTCCAAGGTAAGGAGTAAGTGAGGAGTAAGTCATTCTGAATAGTAAAACGCACTTATTGGAAATATATGTAAGTACATTTGAATTTTTAATTCTGCATATGCAAAGGTTTGAGAATCCTCAATCTGTAACTCGTCTGTGTTTTTGCTACTGTTATTATTGTCAATAAATTGAACTCAACTGTTTAGTTAAACTTACACACATGGGCTTTTCTCTTTAACCAAGACTTTCTTTTAGTGATTTTTGCATTTTCTGTATACAAACTGTCCTTATGTTCTCTTAGGGTTATGTTTACATAACTGGCCTTTTTTGCCTTTATTACTTTTGTGCATTATATATATTTTTTTGTTTCATGCAACTCATCCATGTTGAAAATCTGTAGAGATCAATATTGATTTCCAATCAATGTCTGATTTTGTTCCTATACAGGAATGGAACGGTCTTACTATCTAGTGCTCATCTAATCCAGGATGTTGCCATTAACTGGAGGAAACAGCTCTGCGATTCTTTAGATGCGGCTGGCTATTGTCATGTGAATGAGAACATAGGTTCAACAAGAATGGTTTCATAGATCAAAATATGTAAGTCAATTTTGTGTGTGAGATTTTCTAATTTGTAAAGTTGGAAAATAATTTACGAAGCTACAGTGACTTTAAACTCATGTCAAAATGGAAGAAAATGTAGGTTTGCTTTTATAACGGACCCTGTGAAATGTATAACTTAATTAGAAGAAATTGGAATTTTTCTCAATACTTATCTTATCTATGCATGATGTTTAATTCCTTTGTTTTTCTAACTTCATTCTTTTTATTCCTATGCTTATCTGATACTACCAAACACTTCTATCCCCTTTAATTTTTTTTTTTTTGAATGAGAGCTCAGAAAATGAAACACTTACTTGATTTCTTATACAGAGGGCAAATACTTAGGTGTCCTAAGCAAAACATCAATTGTTATTATGGCTGTATAGTGAGCACAAAGCCAGCAGTACATTAGAGCAAAGTCTCATCCCCCGAAAGAATAATTAAACAAACAAACAAAATAAAATGAACAAGCAAACAAATAAAACGAAGTAAGGAAGATATAGAACTTTTGTATTCATCCCTTCCTTGGTCATGGAAACTCAAATTCTAGGACTGAATGCTTTCATTATACAGAGATGCTTTTTGATTCCAAAGATATGTTCATTAGAGTCTCTTACACAGTCACTAGTATAAATTGCATAGAATGATTTAGGAATGCCAACTCAATTTTCTCTATTGCTAGAACAAGCATTATGTAATCACAGTGGATTATATAGTGCTTTATATAATGCTGGATTATCTATTAATATTTTATTAGGAAGTTTGGGATTACCTTTCTGGGAAATATCAGAAGTTTTGCACTCCTTGGTGCTGGGATAACACATCCCTTAGTTAGCCACATTATTGACCTTGATGAATTCCTGTCAATATGTCAATTATGTCAAACTCCCCGATGTATTTGCTATATTTAATCATGTATTGGATGAACAGAACCTTATTTTTGGATTTTCCAAATCAAATTGCTAGTTGAACAACTAGAGTAGACATCTACTGTTAACATGAGGGAATTCACTAGGAATTAATGGTATCCTTTAAAAGGGGCATGAAGAAAGTCCTACTACAGTTGTGGACACTGAAATTACAGATCATAATGCATCTTATTTGACAATGTAAAAGTTTATCCTGAATGGCAGTGGCATCAGCAATGTGTGAGCATTTGTCAAACCATAAAAATTATGCATTTTGTAGCTTTGTTATTCATCTTGCATTGATAGTAGAAATGATAAAGATATCCTCAAGACTCATAACCATCACCCTAGTTTTCTTTTACAAAATTTGAGAAACAAATCTAAGCTAGCTTCCAACAGGGAGGTATAAAGCATGAATAATACTATGGTAGAATATCTTAAATAACTATATTTAATATACAATAACCTTAAATAACCTTTTTTAAATTTCAGCAGAGTATCAGGAATATGTATGTGGAGTGATATTAAGGATATGTGACTATGGTCAAAGAAGCATAGTTGCTGCTGATTAAATTTTGGCATATTTTAGTTCTTATCTATAGTTTTGATTTATTTACTTTCAGATACAGACAGCCAAAGGCCAAAAGTATTAAATAAAAATCCTGTAAATAACTCATACATTTTAATTGAGCCCCACTCTTAAGTTAAAGTATGAATTCTTACAGCATTCTATTCTATGCTTCTTGGGACATTGTCCCTGTATCAGGGTAACCATTACAATTTAACTATCAATGTTCAAACAGTCTCTTATATTATTAATGGCTACAAAGTTCATTAGTAGATGTTGGCAGCTCAGATATGCCAAAAAGAAGTCATAAAATCTCTCCTTAAAGCATCTTGATAAGAGGGGAATAGTTAGAATAGTGCAACTGAATTTGAGAATTAGAGAGAAAAGTAGATAGAAATAGCTTTTTCATACTAATTTCTTCATGGTGTATTATTGTTGGCGATTAAATGAAGCTATAAGGAGATACAATCTCACTCTGGGCAAACCCAGAAGCTTCTAGCCCACTTATTCGAAGTCCAACTTAGGGATTTAAATACTTAACTCATCTTTTTCTTCCGACATACCATTCAACAAAATGTGATTTATTATGGTTATTATTAACCATTTACTAAGATGATTTATTCAATTTTAGCATATGTAGGGTGCGGTTCTGATATTTTGAAAGGGAATCTTCTCTCTGTCCATATATTAAGGTCCTTACTCAACTGTAAGATCTAAACCCAGTGTGAATTTTTAGATGCTAGACTTGTAAGGTACAAGTAGTTACTCTCCATTGCTAAAAGTAAAATGAGCAGAGCTATCCAAATGGAAAGTATTAAAAAATTATGATCAAAATAGTCTACTTGATTGATGCAGACCTATGACATAAGCTAGGTAATTGTGAGTCTAGAAAATCAATGGGAATGACTATGTTCTCATTGGTTCTGCAGTAGTAGAAACGCTCATTTCAAATGAACAAGAGCCTAAATGAAATTGTGGAGAGAGTCACAGTCCCCTAATCACCATTTAATTTTGACTCACATTACATGCCCAGAACCACCAAATAAAGTTAATTACTCATCCTTAAGTGAAGCCCTACACAGTTCAATTATCTATCAAAGGTCCCTACAGTCTTGTGTCCAGTAGCCATACAATGGGTAAAGAATTCATTGTATTTTTATTTGTAGAACTATCTACCAGTCCCTGAACTGACACTAGTTCTTAGAAACACAGATTCTGGCTATACTACTCTTATCAGACCATAGTTGGAGTAGCTCTCAGCATTGCAGTTACAACTTGGTCCTCAAACAGTGGGCTCTGTCTGGCACAGAATGGATAGTATTCCATTGATGAGGGAATCTATTCCAGTTATGGAATTATGGGAGAAAACACAGGGTTTAAGTATATATGACCAGGTATCAGGTATGTTTTTATCCCTGTTACATTTTTTTCAAAGATCCAGTGATTTGGGGCAAACTAACACATCTCATCTAAAATGAAGGATGACTTGGTGCATTTGGTTCATACTACAACTAGGAAAGAGATACGATTCTTAGTGGGCCTATTCATAATTTGGTGTTGAAATATTTCCCATCAGAGCATGATACACATTAATAGAGTGACTAAAAAAAAAAACTCTTCTAAAGGGGGCTCAGAAAAAATGAAGTCTCTTCAACAAATCGAGGCTATTTACTACTGCTAACTAGAGCAAACAGCACATAACAGAAAGTGGCCCATGAGGTACTATTCTGAGATTTGGGCAGATCACATGATAAGGCAGGCCCAGACATAGTTACAGATGTCTCAGCATGGCTAAGTCCAGGTAGGTGGGTTCCACTGTCCAGGCCATCTGAGACCCCAGTGGTGATGACCATTCTTCTTCCCACTGGACAGAACTGGACAGCACAGAACTGTGCTGACTGTGTGCTTTGCTCTGAAGGTAAAGCGATGACAGTTGTATTTGTATTCTATTGAAGTGTCAGAAACTGCTTTGTCCGGATGGTTCAGAATCTGAGATAAATAACTGTAAGAAGCTATGTGAAAGTTTCAGTTTTCGTACAAACAAATGTACAAGGTGACATGTTCCCTGGATGTAACTCAGCCTCATGCCCTAGCAAGGGCTGCTACAGCCTCGTGAACTCATGGACAGATAGATGGTCCTAATGCAGCATTGAAGGTTGGTTTTGGTGTGGGCAGATAGATGGTCCTAATGCAGCTCTGAAGGTTGGTTTTGGTGTTAGCATCATTGAATTCTATCTGACAAATCTGACTTCATGTATTCAAAACGGCACATATTATAATTCCCAAAGGGGTATGTTCATAATTAATGAATCATCTATCAATAGTCTATTTTATCTTTATATCCTCAAAGTAGAAGCATCCTCTTTAGATTTCTAGTTTTTGAATTATAGATAGTTTAAATATTGATAGCATGAAGGACGGCCATATCTTTTGATTTTTAAGGCTTATCTCAATGAAAATTATCAGCCCTGTGAGAGAATGTTATGAGTACAGAGTTAAGACACACTTGTGTATTACTCTTTCACAACAAAACATGAGAAGGAAATCAAAATTTATCACAGAGTTTCAGATACTCTATCTAGGGACAACCTCACCTGTGTAGGAAGCTTTATGGTTTTACAATGATGCATGTAAATGAATAGATATTTTTCTCAGTAGGGCTATATGATATTTTCATTCCTGAAATTTGAGTTTCAGAAATGGGTTTATTTTACATAAAATTGTTTTATAATTACTCCTAGGATTTTCCTGTTTATAGATTCATGCTCTCAGCAGTCTTCCCAGCTTTCTGTTTTTTCCAGCTTACTCCTGTGAACATATGCAGCCATGGTTTCAGTTTCCTCCAGACTTCAGAGTAATTCTAAAGAATTGGGCTACTCTAACATTGCCTTTTCAGTTGCTTTCTAAGTTGTACCCCTGTCTCTGTTTTTGTGAGGAGAAGTAAAAAATACATTTTAGAGCATTCACAAGGCCTCCAGTCACTATAGAGTGCTTTGTTGTTTAAATATTAGCAGAAAGATGCTCCTTCAGCAGGCAATCCATGTGCCATAGACCTCTGTACACTGTTATCAAATTCTATCTATCTATCTATCTATCTATCTATCTATCTATCTATCTATCTATCTACCTATCTAATCATCTATCTATCTATCTATCTATCTATATATCTATCTATCTATCTATCTATTATCTATCTATCTATCTATTATCTATCTATCTATCTATCTATCTATCTATCTATCTATCTATCATCTCTCTATCTTCTATTCAACATGTGTATTCACCAGTGTTCTTTTTTTTATTAGATATTTTCTTTATGTACATTTGAAATGTTATTCACTTTCCTAGTTTTCTCTTTGAAAATCCCCTATCCCCTCTCCCTCCATAGTCCCCAACCCACCCACTCCTGCTTCCTGGCCCTGGCATTCCCCTATACTGGGCATAGAACCTTCACAAGACCAAGGGCCTCTCCTCACATTGATGACCAACTAGGCCACCTGTCTTGCAAATCACCAGTGTTCTTTAAAGAGAATGAATCAATGGGATGTGTATGTTGAAATGAGAGGGGTTTTATTAGATTAGGCTGTGTAAGGCTTAGAGATCTTACCACCAGTTCCTGAGATGCTTGTAGGGTGGTTTCAGACTTTGTCTAAAGTCCTAGGGAAAAATGAAGGCTAGATTATTCTCGTGTGTGTCTTATATCCCGGACAGCTACTATGATGTGGTGAATGAATGAGGTACAAACCGTCATGTTATTTTTCACTTTGAATGGCATCACACCTTACAAGTAATGTTATACTAGTTTATTCAGTACCCTTTAATGTAGCCATATTGATACAGGGTTCATAAGATGTATGGTCATACAACTGTGGGCAATGAGACACAGCACTATCTGACTATTGTAAGGTGAAGCCCAAATAAATACTTGATGTCATTCTATTTAAACAGACATGGTGACCAGACGAGTTGATGTTGGCACTAATGTTTGACTCATTGAGAAACTGCACATATTTGATATGAAAAGTTGTGAAACAAGGACATCTTGGCCAAACCCTGCACTTGCTTTATTTTTTATATTCAGATCCTGACAGATAGGACACATCATTGTGAGCCATGTCCTTTATAAATCTATTGTTACATTCCAATCCTTCAAGGAATACTTTCACAGACACACTTAGAATTAAAGTGTGCCAGTGACCTGGCTAGTTTTCCTCATACATTGAGGTGTCTGTGAATGACTGACTTGTACAAATATAGCTTTATTTTGGTGTACACCTCTAGAGGCTAGAAGTCCAAGCACACAGTCCTGGCACTTTTCTGTTTCTAGCAGGGCTCACATGCTGCTTCAGCTCATGGCTGAAGATAGGATGTATGAACAGATACATGAAAGGGGGTGTCATGAGAGACATCTTCCCATATACCAAGATCCAGTCTCAGGGTAGCGAGACTCACTCTTCTATTCATGGCATGATATAACATCTTCCATTCATCAAGATCTTGCTCCTATATCACAAAATCCACACACTAGGCTCCAACTCATAATGTGGCCATATCAGCAAACTAAGTTTTCAACACAGGAACTTTGTGGAAATGTACTAAGACAACAGGATCCCTCCAATACATAGCTTTTCAGTTTACGAACATTCTAACTACACTTATATCCTCACACTTTTAACTTCAGTATAAAAAAGTCTTAAAGGAACCCAGCGGTCGCACCTAGGGCCTGCCCTGTGCTTCGCATACCCCAGGACTTTAAGATCTCATCGGGGTTACGCGTGAGTGGACTTCAGTGGAGGTTTGGGGAGCAGTGGGCCAGCAGTTGCCTGCAGGGGCAGGATCTGAGAATTCCGCCCCACCGGAGGCTGGGCCTGACCCAGCCAGAGCTCCACCCACCCCGC
>LR750606.1:109116-119376 GCA_902729485.2 Mus minutoides
ACAATCAGTCACCAAACATAGACACTATAGCATATGCCAGCAAGATGGTGCTGAAAGGGCCCGGATATAGAGGTCTCAGGGGAAAATATACCAATGCCTGGCAAACATGGAGGTGGAAGCTCACGGTCAGCTACTAGATGGAACACAGGGTTCCCAAGGAAGAAGGAGCTAGAGAAAGTACCCAAGGAGCTGAAGGGGTGGGTCTTCAACCCTATAGGTGGAAGAATAACCATGAACTAACTAGTACCCCCTGGGCTCGCGTCTCTAGCTGCATATATAGAAGAGGATGGCCTAGTGGGCCATCAGTGGGAAGAGAGGCCCCTTGGTTATGCAGACTTTATATGCCCCAATACAGGGGAACGCAGGGGCCAAGGGGTGGGAGAGGGTGGGTAGGGGAGCAGGGCCGGGAGGTGGGAGGATATAGGGAACTAGCTGGATAACACTTGAAATGTAAATGAAGAAAATATCTAATAAAAGTAGAAAAAAAAAAAGTCTTAAAGTCTCCACTAAAACTAAAGCCCTTTTGGGTTTTGTAATTGAATTCCCACAAATTGCCTACTTTTAATATATGTAGTAGGGCAAACAGAAGATGAACATTCCTATTTCAAATGTGGGTCTTAGACTTTTTAAGTTTATATAGAGTCTCTATTAAGACATATCCTCAAGCCAGAAATTTTATTTAATAAAATATTACATTATTTTAGCAATGCTTTCATGATACCCTCTGCAGTCCACTTAGATTCTTGGGCTTTGAGGGTACATTCATGATCAAAGTTTTCCAATTCCCAATATTTTCAAAGGTGCTTTCATGAACCAGGGTTTCAGTAGATGCTTTTCTGTCACAAAGGTCACCCACATCTGAGCTCTTCCACTTCTTCTTATTTTTTTTTCCTGTCCCAGAATCCAAGGTTTTCAGAGATGTTACTCCATTAATGTTATTGAACATACACAAATATATTTTCTAACCACAAGGGTCAAATGTTTCTGACACCTTACCAGTCTGTCTTCATGAAAACAAAAATAACAAAAGGTAGGTAAGATATGCAATATTTCTACACATTGTAGAATGTGACCTTTATTAAGTAAATAGATTTGACAGATTTACTGCTTTAAAACAGATTATTTGAGTTTATTTTTAACCATTGTAATATTATTATAATTGACCAGGAATGAGAATTCAAATGGAATTTGTACACATATAGTAATTGTCATAGGTCTGTCATAGGTCTTTATGATATGGAAAGATAACACTCATATGCATACTCATGCTGGCTACTAGTTTTAAATAAGTATATTATGTTTTCCTTATGTATTAGTGAGAATTCAACAAGGATTTTACCTGATATGGTAAATGCACTACCACTGAGAGACATACTCAGGCCAATTTCATGGGTATAAATTTGCCTTATATAGAGTCCTATGAACTACTATATGTTTTTGTTATATACTCCAAATAAGGTTATAGATAAGAGTAATTGTTGGTTACTATGGAGATGTGAGTCATTCCATAGTCACTAATGTTGACAAAATATGTATGTTACATACCTTATTTTTAATTTAAAAATCTGTTTTCTTGATCACTATAAAATACTTAACTTCCAAGCCCATTATCTGCTGCTTTTATTATCTCTTATGGTGGAATTCTCAGAAAATGTAACTCTTTAAATTTTTCTCTTTAAAATTAAAACTTCAAGATGGTTCAGTCTGACAAAATGCTTACAAATCTGTTAACGAAAAGAGTTGCTTTGAAGTTTTCAACCTTTATTTTCTTTGTTTCAGGCAAACTCATAAACATAGTGTTAACAAATCTTCAGTGAGATTCCTTTTCTGGCTTACAATTCACAAAATGAAGCTTGTGTAGATTGTTTTTTGGTAAGATGGAAAGTATTGCTTATCAAAGGCATTCATCCAGAATTCTCAATTTTTTTGTAAGCATTTCATCATAAATTTCTAAAACTTTCAGAGAGTCTTTGCTTATTTTTAATCTTTAAAATAGCAAAACAATTTGTATAACTTGAAGAAGTAATACATGTATTTTATTACACGCAAAAGCTGGTTGGTTATGCTCCTTTTTCATGAATTCTAAATTGCTTTCCTACTAACTTGAAAGCTATGATTTTAATCACTAAACTTCAGTCATACAGGAAGAGCAAGGTTCATTCCAAATGCTTTATATCAAAATCCATGATAGTTAGGTACATGATATGTTATTTCATACAATATTTTTACTTTATGTCACAATATATAATGTCCATATCAATATGTTAAGATAATGTATAACTTTCAATACATTTTATTTCTTTAGAATGACAGATGTTCATAGATGTATATGTTTTCGTGTTTTTTGTATTATCAGACTATTCTTTTTATATGTTTTTTTCTCTCTGTTGATTGCAATGTAAACAACCACATAGTAGGAAAATTCAACTGAAGTTGAATTAAATTTAAGAGATTTTGTGTAGGAACACATTGACAAGACCTAACCTAAACAACAAAGAAAAGCTTCCTTTACAGTAGTTTGTTCAGAATGTGCTTGACTATGAAAACATACAGGTATATGCCCTACTGTATACAAATAAACATTTAAGATACATAGGACATTTCCATTTTAATACATATTAACTACATATATCAATCTATTTTCTGTTATGTGATTTGTACTAGGCAGACTATTATACAGTTTACATTGCTTCCCAGCCTGAGAACTATTTTTAAAGTATTTTGTCATTGAAAGGACTATATGTGGTTTGTGAAGTAGTTGCACAGTGTTATTGGAAAGGGGTTTCCATGTCTGCAGGCGACCTCATGCCCTACCTTGGATAAACACTGCATTAACTTCTTCAGAAATCATTTCACATATATAATTTTATTTACAGCTGTATTTCCTTAAATTGAATCCTTTGTTACAGTTTCTCCTATGGGATGCATAAAAGGTTCAGCTATGTTCCTTTTTATTGAATAGAAGCAAGCATATTTTTTTTCTATTACAACATAAATTGATATTGAAAAGCTAACTTCTCCAAATCACTTCCCACACTCGGCTGGTCTGTGATATCCATCATTATAATAGTGGTCATTGAAATCAATTCAACATAGACAAGTTTCTATGACCTGTAAAAAATAACATTTAGGGGGTATTTATATTTTGAAATATTTGATTTCTACTTCCTACCATAGTAAGGCTCAATATTTTTTTCTGACAGGAAATTCAATATACCAGTTTGCTTAAATTTTTACTTCTTCTATAGCTCCTTTTTTCAATTAATTGTTTTTTTAATTGTTTATATTTTCAAAAGGCATTGGTATAGCTTTCTATTTTCATTTTGTATTAATTTTTTTCTTTACAATGTTATACATATGTATAAACTAGATCTTTTTTACCCCAGCATTTATACCTTCCACCCCTATATCCTCTCCTTTTCCCTCTATAAATCCTTTCCTTATATACACATCTTCTCATATTGTTTTGACTCAGTGATTTAATCAGGACCGTCTGTGCACCCTCGGGTTTGGAATAATCCACTGAAGCCAGGTGGTATCACCTATGAGAACACAAGTAAAGACTATCACAGCAGTCAATAGTTAGTAAGTGGTAGGACCCTATGAGCTCCTTCCCATCCATGGGTAACTGTTGATAAACCAGTTCTGAGTAGATAATTGCTGATGTTGTAAGTTCATTTTTCTAATCACTGTGTGATATCCACAATCTGAAATTTCATAGCTGTCTTCTCTTTCTCTGTCTATTATAGTCTTTCCAGTCTTTTTCTGCACTGTGCTCTCTGCTTTAGAAGAGGTAGTCTCATTCTTTATGGCTGAGTATTCAACAGTAGCTTACTCTTATCACCTTTTTTTTTGAATATACTCTTTTTTGAATTAGATATTTTCTTCATTTACATTTCAAATGCTACCCCAAAAGTCTCCTATAGCTGCCCCCCACCCTGATCTCCTACCCACTCACTCCCACTTCTTGGCCCTGGCATTCCCCTCTACTGGGGCATATAAAGTTTGCTAGACCAAGGGGCCCCTCTTCACAATAATTGCTGAAAGGCCATCTTCTGCTACCTATGCAGCTAGAGACATGAGCTCTGGGGGTACTGGTTAGTTCATATTGTTCTTCCACCTATAGGGTTGCAGACCCCTTCAGCTCTTGGATACTTTCTCTAGCTCCTACATTGGGGACCTTGTGTTCCATCATATAGATGACTGTGAGCATCCACTTCTGTATTTCCCAGGCACTGACAAAGCCTCACAGGAGACAGCTATATCAGGGTCCTTTCAGCAAAATCTTGCTGGTGTATGCAGTAGTGTCTGCATTTGGTGGCTGATTATGGGATGAACCCCCAGGTGGGTCAGTCTCTGGATGGTCCATCCTTTCGTCTTAGCTCCAAACTTTTCTCTGCAACTCTTTCCATGAATATTTTATTCCCTATTCTAGGGAGGAATGAAGTATCCATGCATTGATCTTCCTTCTGGATTTTCTTGTGTTTTGGGAGTTGTATCTTGGGTATTCTAGGTTTCTAAGCTAATATCCACTTGTCAGGGTATATCAAGTGACTTATTTTGTGATTGGGTTACCTCACTCAGGATGATATCCTCCAGATGCATCCATTTGCCCAAGAATTTCATAAATTCATTGCTTTTAATAGCTGAGTAGTACTCCATTGTTAAATGTACCACATTTTCTGTATCCATTCATCTGTTGAGTGACATCTGGTTTCTTTCCAGCTTCTGGCTATTATAAATAAGGCTGCTATGAACATAGTGGAGCATGTGTCCTTTTTACCAATTGGAACATCTTCTGGGTATATGCCCAGGAGAGGTACTGCTGGATCCTCTGGTAGTACTAAGTTCAATTTTCTGAGATAACGCCAGACTTACTTCCAGAGTGATTGTACCAGCTTGCAATCCCACCAGCAATGGAGGAGTGTTCCTCTTTCTCCACATCCCTGCCAGCATCTGCTGTCATCTGAGTTTTTGATCTTAGCCATTCTGACTGGTATGAGATGGAATCTCAGGGTTGTTTGGATTTGCATTTCCCTGATGATTAAGGATGTTGAACATTTTTACAAGTGCTTCTCAGCCTTTCGATATTCCTCAGTTGACAATTCTTTGTTTAGCTCTACCCCATTTTTTAATGGGATTATTTGATTTCTGGAGTTCAGCTTCTTGAGCTCTTTGTATGTATTGGATATTAGTCCCCTATCAGATTTAGTATTGGTAAAAATCCTTTCCCAATCTGTTGGTGGCATTTTTGTCTTATTGACGGAATCTTTTGCCCTACAGAAGCTTTGCAATTTTATGAGGTCCCATTTGTTGATTTTTGATCTTACAGCACAAGCCATTGCTGTTCTGTTTAGGAATTTTTCCTCTGTGCCCATACCTTCCAGGCTTTTCCCCACTTTCTCTTCTATAAATTTCAGTGTCTCTGGTTTTATTTAGAGTTCTTTGATCCACTTAGACTTGAGCTTTGTACAAGGAGATAAGAATGGATCAATTCACATTCTTGTACATGATGACTGCCAGTTGTGCCAGCAGCATTTGTTGAAAATTCTGTCTTTTCCCACTGGATGGTTTTAGCTCCCTTGTCAAAAATAAGGTGACAAAAGCTGTGTGAGTTCATTTCTGAGTCTTCAATTCTATTCCATTGATGTACCTGTCTGTTGATGTAATAGTACCATGCAGTTTTTATCACAATTGCTCTGTAGTAAAGCTTGAGGTCAGGCATGGTGATTCCACCAGAGGTTCTTTTATTGTTGAGAAGAGTTTCTGCTATCCTAGGTTTTTTGTTATTCCAGATGAATTTGCAAATTGCCCTTTCTAACTCAGTGAAGAATTGAGTTGGAATTTTGATGGGGATTGCATTGAATCTGTAGATTGCTTTTGGTAAGATAGCCATTTTGACTATATTAATCCTGCCAATCCATGAGCATGGGAGATCTTTCCATCTTCTGAAATCTTCAATTTCTTTCTTCAGAGACTTGAAGTTCTTGTCATACAGATATTTCACTTGCTTAGTTAGAGTCACACCAAGGTAGTTTATATTATTTGTGAGTATTGTGAAGGGTGTTGTTTCCCTAATTTTTTCTCATCCAGTTTATCCTTTGTGTAGAGAAAGGCCATTGATTTGTTCGAGTTAATTTTATATCCAGCTACTGCGCTGAAGCTGTTTATAAAGTTTAGGAGTTCTCTTGTGGAATTTTTAGGGTCACTTATGTATACTATCATATCATCTGCAAATGGTGATATTTTGACTTCATCCTTTCCAATTTCCTTTTGTTGAGGAATTGCTCTGAATAAGACTTCAAGTACTATATTGAATAGGTATGGAGAAAGTGGGCAGCCTTGTCTAGTCCCTGATTTTAATGGGATTGCTTCCAGCTTTTCTCCATTTACTTTGATGTTGGATGTGGGCCTTGAATTCCTAATCTTTCCATGACTTTTATCATGAAAGGGTGTTGAATTTTGTCAAATGCTTTCTCAGCATCTAATGAGATGATCTTGAGATTTCTGTCTTTGAGTTTGTTTATGTAGTGGGTTATGTTGATGGATTTCCATATATTAAGCCATCCCTGCATCCCTGGGATGAAGCCTACTAGGTCATGATGGATGATGATTTTGATGTGTTCTTGGATTCGGTTTGTGAGGATTTTATNATCTATTGTTATGTCTCCTTTTCCTTTTCTGTATTTGTTAATTAGGATGCTGTCCCGATGCCCTCTTGTGAGTCTGACTAAGGGTTTATCTATCTTGTTGATTGTTTCAAAGCATCAGCTCCTGGTTTGGTTGATTCTTTGAGTAGTTCTTTTTGTTTCCACTTGGTTGATTTCAGCCCTATGTTTGATTATTTCCTGCCGTCTACTCCTCTTTGGTGAATTTGCTTCCTTTTGTTCTAGAGCTTCTAGGTGTTTCTGTCAGACTGCTAGTGTATTCTCTCTCTAGTTTTCCTTTGGAGGCACTCAGGACTATCAGTTTTCCTCTTAGGACTGCTATCATTGTGCCCCATAGTTTGGGTATGTTGTGGCTTAATTTTCATTAAACTCTAAAAAGTCTTTAATCTCTTTCTTTGTTTCTTCCTTGACCAAGGTATCATTGAGTAGAGTGTTGTTCAGTTTCCAAGTGAATGTTGGCTTTCTACTATTTATGCTGCTGTTGAAGATCAACCTTAGTCTGTGGTGATCTGATAGAATGCATGGGATAATTTCAATATTTTTGTATCTGTTGAGGCCTTTTTGGACCAACTATATGTTCAGTTTTGGAGGAGGTTCCATGAGGTGCTGAGAAGGAGGTATATCCTTTTGTTTTAGGATAAAGTGTTCTGTAGATATCTGTTAAATCCATTTCTTTCATAACTTTTGTTAGCATCCATGTGTCTCTGTTTAGTTTCTGTTTCCAGGATCTGTCCATTGGTGAGATTGGGCTGTTGAAGTCTCCCACTATTATTGTGTGAGGTGCAATGTGTGCTTTGAGCTTTACTAAAGTTTCTTTAATGAATGTGGCTGCCCTTGCATTTGGAGCATAGTTATTTAGAATTGAGAGTTCATCTTGGTAGATTTTACCTTTGATGAGTATGATGTGCCCCCTCCTTGTCTTTTTTTGATAACTTTGGGTTGGAAGTCAATTTTATTCGCTATTAGAATGGGTACTCCAGCTTGTTTCTTTGGACTATTTGCTTGGACAATTGTTTTCCAGGCTTTTACTCTGAGGTAGTCTCTTTATCCCTGAGGTGGGTTTCCTGTAAGCAGCAAAAATTGGGTTTATTTGTGTAGCCAGTCTGTTAACCTATGTCTTTTTATTGGGGAATTGAATCCATTGATGTTAAGAGAAATTAAAGAATAGTAATTGTTGCTTCCTGTCATTGTTGTTAAAGTTGGGAATCTGGTCTTGTGGCTGTCTTCTTTTAGTTTTGTTAAAGGTTTACTTTCTTGATTTTTTTTTTTTTTTTTCGAGACAGGGTTTCTCTGTGTAGCCCTGGCTGTCCTGGAACTCACTTTGTAGACCAGGCTGCCCTCGAGCTCAAAAATCTGCCTGCCTCTGCCTCCCAAGTGATGGGATTAAAGGTGTGCACCTGGCTTTGTTTTTTCTAGAGTGTAATTTCCATCGTTGTGTTGGTGTTTCCCTTTATTATCCTTTGAAGGGCTGGATTCATGGAAAGATATTTTGTGAATTTGTTTTTGTCACTGAATACTTTGGTTTCTTCATCTATGTTAATTGAGAGTTTTGCAGGGTATAGTAGCCTGGGCTGGCATTTGTGTTCCCTTAGTGTCTGTATAACATCTGTCTAGGAGCTTCTTTCTTTCATAGACTCTGGTGAGAAGTCTGGAGTAATTCTAATAGGCCTGCCTTTATATTTTACTTCACCCTTTTCCCTTACTGCTTTTAATATTCTGTCTTTATTTAGTGCTTTTGTTTTGATTATCATGTGTCGGGAGGAATTTCTTTTTTGGTCCAGTCTATTTAGAGTTCTGTAGTCTTCTTGTAGGTTTATGGGCATCTCTTTCTTTAGGTATGGGAAGTTTTCTTCTATAATTTTGTTGAAGATATTTGCTGGCCCTTTAAGTTGAAAATCTTCATTCTCATCTACTCCTATTATGCTTAGGTTTGGTCTTATCATTGTGTCCTGGATTTCCTGGATAGTTTGAGATAGGATCTTTTGCATTTTGCATTTTCTTTGATTGTTGTACCCATGTTCTCTATGGAATCTTCTGCACCTGAGATTCTCTCTTCCATCTCTTGTATTCTGTTGCTGATGCTTACATCTATGGTTCCTGATTTCTTTCCTAGGGTTTCTATCTCCAGAGTTGTCTCCATTTGGGTTTTCTTCATTGTTTCTACTTCCATTTTTGATCTTGGATGGTTTTGTTCAATTCAATTGCCTGTTTGGTTGTGTTTTCCTGTAATTCTTTAAGGGATTTTGTGTTTCTTCTACCTGTTTAGCAATGTTTGCCTGTAGTTCTTAAGGACTTCTACCTGTTTAGCAGTGTTCTTCTGTGATTCCTTGTGGGATTTTTGTGTTTCCTCTTTAATGGCTTTTCCTTGTTTAGCAGTATTCTCCTGTAATTCCTTGAGGGATTTTTTTGCTTCCTCTTTTAGGGCTCCTACCTGTTTAGCAGTGTTCTCCTGTATTTCTTTAAGTGAGTTATTAATGCCCTTTTAAAAATCTTTTACCACCATCATGAGATATGATTTTAAACCTTTGTCTTGCTTTTCAGGTGTGTTGGAGTATCTAGGACTCATTGTGGTGGGTGTACTGGGTTCTGAATTGCCCAGTGTTCTTGGTTTCTGTTAGTAACATTCTTATGTTTGTCTTTCACCATCTGGTAATCTCTGATGTTAATGTTCAAGCTGTCTCTGGTTGGAGGTTGATCCTCTTGTGATTCTGTTAGCCTCTGTCAGCACTCCTGGGAGTCCAACTCTCATTTGAGTTCCAGTGATCAGAGCACTTCTGCAGGCAAGCTCTTCTCTTGCAGGGCAGGTGACCAGTAGTCTGGAGCTCTGATCCACCTCCTGAGTTCTGGGGTCAGAACCCTCCCTGAAGGGGACTGTCCTCGGACAAGGAATGTGCCCAGGGGTCTGGGGTCTCAGCTCTGCCTCCTGGCTGAGGATGCAGGCCCGATAGGAGCCTGACCAAGAAGCTTTGCTGCCTACGTGCTCTCAGGTGATCAGGAGGTCCTAGGTGTGCTAGGGGTCCCGTGATCCTGAGGTGATCCTGAGGTCCTGTGGCATGGAGAGCACTCTGGAGCCCTTAGCCTACTCCTATCACCTTAACCTTCATGGCTTTCTGTATTGATTACTGATTACCTAGGAGAAGGCTCCTTTAAGGCAAACATCAGTATTTTTGTTTGAGTATAAACAGGTATTTACTAGGCAGTTAGACACTTCAATAGTCTAGCTAACAATGGTAAGTTACCCTTAGGGCATTTGACTTCTTTAACTAGGTGTTTTGGATGAGCTTCTTAGTACCAGACATGGATTTCCACCATAGCAACTGACTTCACAGCACTTTCTGGGACTGTGAAAGCTAGACATCAAGAAGCTTCCATCTCAGTTTCACTTTTTTTTTTTTTTTTATTAATTAATTTATTTTTTCACTCCATATTTTATTTCCCCTCCCCATTTGTGCTCAGACTATTCCACACCCCTTACCTCCTCCTCACCCTCCTATCTCCACGTAGATGTCCCCAGCCCCAACCCCACCTGACCTCTAAACTCTCTGGGGCCACCAGACTCTTGAGGGTTACGTGCCTAGTCTCTGAATGTACA
>LR750606.1:126432-251067 GCA_902729485.2 Mus minutoides
AAAAAGAGACTCCATGAACAATCCCACCTGTATTTAATCATCCTACCTAAACAGCTTCATGTAAAATAAAGCCCCAAGCTCTGGATAACTCACTTTCTATTCTCTTAGGGTCCCTTGCATTCTAAGTCACACAATACTATATTTAATCAGGAATAGAAATAGAATTTAAAATGTGGGGCTGGATAGATAGTGAAGTGGTTAAGAAAATGTATTCTTGGAGAATACAGGAATATAGTTCCAACGCCCATGTGGGACAGATCATAAGGTATTTCCATTTCTAGGGGATCAGATGGCCTATTCTGATCCCCATGAGTCCCTGTACTCACAAGTGCACACAGATCCACTTCTACATACAACACAAATGCACACATGAAACCAATATTTAACAAAAAGTCAAAATGTGAATTATTGCATATGCCAGCAAGATTTTGTTGAAGGGACCCTGATATAGCTGTCCTGTGTAAGGCTCTGCCAGTGACCGGCAAATACAGAAGTGGATGCTCACAGTCAGTTATTGGATGTAACACAGGACCCCCAATGGAGGAGCTAGAGAAAGTACCCAAGGAGCTGAAGGGGTCTGAAACCCTATAGGTGGAACAACAATATGAACTAACCAGTACCCACAGAGCTTGTGTCACTAGCTGCATATGTAACAGAAGATAGCTTAGTCGGTTATCATTGGGAAGAGAGGCTCCTTGATTTTGCAAACTTTATATGCTCCAGTACAGGGGAACACCAGGACCAAGAAGTAGGAGTGGGTCGGAAGGGGAGCAGGGCATGGGGAGGGTATAGGGGACTTTTGGGATAGCATTTGAAATGTAAATGAAGAAAATATCTAATAAAATTTTGAAAAAATGTGAATTAAGGAAACATTTATTAAACATTTTCTCTATTTTACAGGGCATAGAGAATAATGGCTATACACATATACACATCTCATTTCTTTATATCAAAAGAATTTTGTTAACCTACTAGTTTAATAAACAATTCTTTTTTTTTTTCTTTCCTCTCTTTATTAGATATTTTCTTCATTTACATTTCACATGTTATCCAGAAATTTTCCCTTACCCTCCCGCTTGCCTGGGTTGCCTAGTTTTATATCAACTTGACATAAACTAGAGTTATCTGAAAGGAGGAAATTCTTCCATAAGATCTGGCTTTCTAGTGATTCATGGGGCTGTACCTAACTCATTGTGCTTGGTGCTATCCATGGACAGGTGGGACTGGTAAGTAAGAAAGGAGAATGAGAAAGCCATGATTATCCATCTCATAAGCTCCACATCTCCATTGCATCTACATTGACTCCTGATTCTCTGGTCCTTCTCATTTTGAATTCCTGTCCTGGCTTCCTTTAGTTGACAGACTACAATATGGACATATACTCCAAATAGACCCTTTCCTTCCTAACTTGCTTATTGGTCATGGTGTTTCATGGCAGCAGTAGAAACCCTAACTAGGAAACAAACTTGACACCAGGAGTGAAGTGTTGCTTTGACAGAGCTGACCATGTTGGTTTAGGAGATATGGAAAGACTTTGGAATTCTGGGCCAGAAAGGCTACTGGGTCTTGAGATCTCAGTGGGCTATTCTGTGGGAGCCTGGAAGATAATGGAGGAGCTAGAGAAAGTACCGAAAGAGCTGAAGGGGTCTCAAACCCTATAAGTTGAAGAACAATATAAACTTACCAGTACCCCCAGAGCTCGTGTCTCTAGCTGCATATCTAGCAGAAGATGGCCTAGTGGGCCATCATTGGGAAGAAAGGCCCCTTGATCATGCAAACTTTATATGCCCCAGTACAGGGGATCACCAGGGCCAAGATGTGGGAGTGGGTGGGTAGGGGAGCAGGGTGGGGATGGAGGAGGGTATAGGGAACTTTCGGGATAACATTTGAAATGTAAATGAAGAAAATATCTAATAAAAAAATAAAAAAAAAAAAACCAAACAACAACAACAAAAAAGAAAGTAGGATAGATGATGGAGGCCTAGCTTGTGAAGCTTCAGAAGGAAGAAAAGACTCTATCAGGCCATTTGAATTAAGAATCTGTAGTTCTGGATAGGATAGCAGGGACTGAAAATTAGCTGTGATTAACAAGATACCAGAACCATTAAAATAAAAATTTTGTGTTGCTGGGATAATGGATACTGCTCACAGGGGACTACAGAATCTGTGATTAAGAAGAAACCAGCATCATTGAGTGAAGGCTTCTACAAAATGTTTCTTCAGGACAGAAGCTGTGTCCCAGGAGTGGCAGTGTTTGTGCCTCATGCTAGTGAACAGACTTGGTAGCAGAAAAATCATCTAGATGGTACTGTTTATAAAGGCATAAAGGGGTCATGGAGAGCAGCTGAGGCTTGGCATTGCATGGCAGATCTGGAGTCCTGGAAGAGAGCCTAGGATAAATTATTGGTAAATAGTGTGGCCAATTTGCAGCAAAAGACCCCAGCATTCTGGAGATGCCACTACTGTCAGACAACAGTCAAGAATAAGAGCAGCAGAAGAGAGGAACAAGTCTGAGTGTAGAACACAGTCAGTGTGTGCTCTGGAGAAGTGGCCCAAGCTGTTTGGAAGAAGCCAGAAGATCATCAGTCAACCCCGATAACTGTAAGTTATTTACATTTTTAGAGTTTGATTTTGCTTTGTTCAGGTTGTAACTGTGCACTGTTTTTTTTTTTTTTTTTCTCTTGAAATAAGAAAATGACTTAGCCTTGATTTTAGAAGGATCCCACATTTCAGAAAGTGAGTATTTAAAAAAAGATTTTAGGTTTAAAGTAGACTGAATTTTTAGAGACTGAATTTTAAAGTGTTTGAATTTCTATAGACTGTGGGACTTTCAAAGTTAGAGAAAATGTTCTTCTGTATTGTGATATTTATGTTAATGAGGTATTTTAGGGGTGGACAAGACAGAAAAGGTTTTAGGGAAAATGTTTATGGGTCAAGTTGAAACGGGGTCAATTGTCCTGTCTAGTTTCATGTCAACCTGGCACAAGCTAGAGTTATTTGATAAGAGGTAACCTCAGCTCAGAAAAAGATCTGAATAACATGCAGCTATATGGCACTTTTTTTTTTTTTTTTTTTTGGTTTTTCGAGACAGGGTTTCTCTGTGTAGCCCTGGCTGTCCTGTAACTCACTTTGTAGACCAGGCTGGCCTCAAACTGAGAAATCTGCCTGCCTCTGCCTCCTGAGTGCTGGGATTAAAGGTGTGTGCCACCACGCCTGGCCTATATGGCACTTTCTTAATTAGTGGTTGATAGGGTGAGTCTAGCCCTTATGAATGGACAATGTATACATACACACACACACACACATTTCTGTGCATGTAAGGGTGTGTTTGTGTGTGTCTCTGTGTGTTTGTCTGCACACATGTGTCTTCATTCATGTAAAGGTCACAGGACAAATTTTGTTGTAGTTCCCGAGGCACCAACCACTCTTAAAGACAGGGTGTCTAAGTGGACAATGACTTCCTTTGTAGGATAAGCTATCAGCCAGTGAGCCTGAGAAAAGCAACTGTTTTTTTCTCCCAAATTATAGGATTAAACAAATTAGCCCCCTTGCCTATTTATTTTTCATGGATTCTAGGATATTGAATTTAGACCTTCATGCTGACAATTCCCCAATTTATGGGGCAAAGGTTTGACTAGAATCTGGATATCTGGAACTAGTCATGTCTAAACTTAACAGTCAGTGGGCCAAAGAACTGTCTCCACGTCCAGGCACTGGGAATACACAATACTCCTCAACCCAGCTTCTATTATACTTGAATCCTGGAGATTAAATCTGATTATCTTGCTTGCATGGTGAGCACTAATTGTAATCTCTTATTTCTTGAGCCAATTTGAAGGCCTTGGCAATTTTCAAATGACTGTACATAGGAAAAACCAAAACCTTTCAAAAAAGAGGATATTGTTTTGTTTTATTTACTTATGGTACTTACTATTCAATTATGGTAATAGGCACCAGCATCGCTGGGCTTCATGGATTCCTATCTTGAATATTGAGTATGCTTTTTACAACAGCTTTTTACACCATTGTGTTCTGCAACAGATACAGTTAAAACAGGAGAGACTAGAGAAGAGTTTAAAATATTCTGTCCCTTTGAATTTTTGTTCAATAATAATAAAACTGAAGTAAATGTTTCTAAACTATTTTAATGACTATTAGGAATCTGGATTTGGATCATTTACTAACCAAGTCTTCTTTAATGAGTTGACTCAAAGAGGCACACAAACAGACAGACAATGCTCAGACACCAGGAATGTTAACTTCTCTAATGAGTTATAAAGAGCTTAGAAACTGTATTGGCTTCATTAAAACAAAAACTATAAGAAATTAAGGATATGCTGCTGTCCATGTAGATTGACAAGAAAACAGCTTTAAATAGCTATTTCTTAAAATCTGAGTGATCACACTAGAGGCTTGTGAGATATTTGCCTTGACCTTCCTCTGTCTTCTCGCTATGACAAAATGGTGCATATCTTGCAGACGCTCCTGCACTCATCTGTTAGGGGATATTTGGCTTATATGAACAAATTCCTACAAGGGATACAGGATATGTAACATTATTGAGAAGAATTGCGGTGGCGTTTTGTGCTACATGAGCATTAGGAGATCTTTACTGGTGTAGATCATAGAGCATATCACTCAGAGGTTCAATTCACTGACAGAAATATTCTTACTGATTACTTACCTTGTACCTCACTTCATTTTTCTCAAGACTTTTAGGTTAAGCAGTTGCTTGCAGTATTTTGTTTGTTTACTTATTATAGGCAAATGGTGCTATAAATTATATCTCATAAGCAGTGCCAATATTACTTTTCTCAGGATAGAATGTGATTTTATTGAGAATAATTATTTGGTATATACATCAGATGCATGGATAAAAATTTATATTGCCAGCATCATATAAACACTGCAGTAAAGCACAATTATTGGCAAATGTTGTCAAGGTTCTGCTAAAAACACACACGAATACAACATAAAAGTCAAAGCTTAAAAGCTAGAGATAAAAAGAATCTAATTTCTTTTCTTACTAATTTTAAAGGCTGTAGATTGTAAGTAAAAGCAGCCTAGAGCCCATGGGTATGCAGGCATGCTGGGTGTTGATAGGAAGAGTGAAAGATTGAACAAGTAGCAGAGCCCTTTCCAAGAGCTCAGTGAAGAAAGTTTGGAGGTAACATCAACCCCTATATGTTACTAACACTTTACAGTAACTATACACACTATCTGAAGGAGGAAAATATACAATCAACATGCTGAAAGCAGTGTATGACAATACCTATTCTAAGTAAGTATTTAGCTTCACTTACCTAAATGTATAGATGTGATTTTTATAAATATAGCATGGTATGGAAGTGGTTATTGGGACAAGATTTTCAGTGTACACTACAGTAACGATCCTGTGCTTTTGAATGTGCTTAAGAAACTCTAGCTATCTTAGTGCAGTAGCTGGATATAGAATTAACTCAAGCAAATCGATGGCCTTTCTCTATACAAAGGATGAACTGGCTGAGAAAGAGATCAGGGAAACATCACCCTTCACAATAGTCACTAACAGTATAAAATATCTTGGTGTGACTCTTACGAAGGAAGTGAAAGATTTGTATGACAAGAACTTCAAGTCTCTGAAGAAAGAAATTGAGGAAGATCTCAGAAGATGGANGTGGACACGTTACCCCTTCCTAGAATTAAGAACAAAGCACACATTGAAAGAGTTAAAGAGATCATGTGTGAAGCTGAATCCAAAGGATGGACCCAACGACTGCGGCTGCCAGGGATCCATCCCACAATCAGCCACCAAACATAGACACTATAGCATATGCCAGCAAGATAGTGCTGAAAGGGCCCGGATATAGCTGTCTCGGGGGAAATTATACCAATGCCTGGCAAACATGAAGGTGGAAGCTCACAGTCAGCTATTAGATGGAACACAGGGTTCCCAAGGAAGAAGGAGCTAGAGAAAGTATCCAAGGAGCTGAAGGGGTCTTCAACCCTCTAGGTGGAAGAATAACCATGAACTAACTAGTACCCTCTGAGCTCATGTCTCTAGCTGCATATATAGAAGAGGATGGCCTAGTTGGCCATCAGTGGGAAGAGAGGCCCCTTGGTCATGCAGACTTTATATGCCCCAGTACAGGGGAACGCCAGGGCCAAAATGTGGGAGCAGGTGGGTAGGGGAGCAGGGCCGGGAGGGGGGGAGGGTATAGGGAACTTTCTGGATAACACCTGAAATGTAAATGAAGAAAATATCTAATAAAAGTTGAAAAAAAAAAAAAGAAAGAAAGAACCTCTAGCTATCACTGCTTTTTGAGTTCCCATAAACCGGAAACACACATGTCACCTTCATTATGGATTTTAATAGAAGACTCTGTTCTGCTAAGAGATAAAATCAATGTGATACTCCCCAACCCAGTAAGTGGAGATAGATGTGGAATAGATTGGAGAGACATCAGGGAGAGGAGACTTGAAAAGCTTCCTTTGTAACTTTATAAAGAAGCTAAGTGTACAGTGATGAACCCAGGAAAAATGGATCCCAAACGATAGCTGTAATCTGAATTCTGTGGATTGCTTCTAGTCTTTGGAATTCATCTGCTTGTGATTAAGAAAATGTTTCCATTGAATGACTTATTTAAAAAGAGTTTAAATTTCATGTCCAACTGCAAAGTAAAAATAAGTAAATAAAAGAAAATGAAGCAGTATTTTTATCTTTCTAAATTTTTCACTAAAACATGGGCATAGATTGTTTGTACTTACATTGTATACAGACGTGCATGTACATAATTATATAAGTTTTACCAAGATCAAATAATTCTTTGTGCATGAGAGAGCCTAATCTTTTTACAAACTAGTAATATTTCATTTTAATATTTAGGAAAAAAAATTATTTGATTTTTTTTCAAAAAATTTCTTAACCAAGCACAGGCCGGGCAACACATGACAGTTTCTCTTTGTGTATTTTTTTTTCATATTATCTGCTCCATTTTGCATCTTCTGTCATTATTGGAGAAAACAGGTGATTATCTGAAAACAATACCAGGTTTCAGGGCACAATATCTCCTAGAAAACTCAGATTCTAAGTCATAGCTGAGAACTGAAGCCAGTATTGGCCTCATCCTTGTATCTGGTTTCTCTTTTATGCTTTACAAACCATTTTACTGTCTTTCCTTGCGTGTACTTCACAAATGATGCCAAGTTCCAAATTTTTTTTCCACAGTATCAAGTAAAGCTGAAATGAGCTACATTAGTAGAAGATCTTCTAGATAAAACCCAGAGTTCCTAAATATTTCATGGAGGCTCATTATACTATAGAGTCTTCTCTTTATGAAAATTTCAAATTTAACTTAATACTTTGCATTTCTACTTTCTAAGTATGACTACTTGTCTAGAAGTCATGAAGAAATTTCAAATTAATTTCTATAATGATGAAAGATCCATTCCTTTATATAATATATTTTTGTTTACTCCTTCTTGTCACTAAGTAGCTTAAACAATATATACATATTCATTTCTATAAACCATTCAAGTAAATCACCATCTCATTATACTTATCTTTGTCTAGTCAGCAGAAAGCATCATGCTTTAGAAAGCCTTCTTTCTAATTCCATCATAGATTCTATATTCTTTTATCAGTCCCCTCAAAAGGAGACTTTTCTCTGATGACCTGAAACTTTTGTTACGCTCAATCTAGAACTCTTAATTGTAAGACAGAACCTATACTTCACAAAGTTATGACAATAATTTATTACACACTGACATGAAAGTGAGTGAATGAGTAATTTATGGGTAACTTTATGGGTAGTTTTCTACAAACAGTATTCAAGATAAAGAAAGAACTGATACAATAGTCTACAGTGTTGTCATGGTTTGGGTCTTCACAAAAGCTCAAACCTCTCCAAAGCCATTGTGCTTAAACCTGGTTTATATCATTTATGGGAGGCAGTAGAAGGTGATTGAAGAATGTCAGGTCTTCTTTCTTTATTCTTGGTCACCACAGGGGAACAGGTTTCCTCTAACACATACTTTTAAAACAATATACCTTTATTGTAATATATATATATATATATATATATATATATATATATATATATATATATATATATATATATATATATATATATATATATATATATATATATATATATATATATATATATATACATACATACAAGCTTAGCAGGCCTAACAGACGACAATGTGAAGTGACCAAAACCTCTGAAACCAGGCACCTGAATGAACTTTCTCTCCTCACAAAGGCATCTATGTCAAGTAATGGAAAGCCAATTAATAGAAAGCCAATTAACAAAATGTCCATGAGATTCTGTGAAACAACAATTAGATGTGATATTAGCGATCAAATATCTGGGCAAATGTGAAGAGACAGGCTGTAGTCAACATTCTACATTCTTGGGAAATTTGAGTTTATGAAAGATGCTCACTCCCAGAGAACATTAGGAAGAAGTGCGAAGATGATAAGAAAGTTAAGAAACTGCTTTCTGAGAAATACCAGGCAGAGGAAATGGATAGGATATGGTGCTCTAGGCAGGAATGAAATAGAAGAGCAAGAGAGGAAATACTAGTGTAGTAGAGTAGATAGGTGGGGAAAGAGTTGAGGTGATGTCAGAGTTACATGTTTAATAATTGATTTTGAGTAATCAAAGCATTTGCACACTCTATTTCCTGGGCCAGATCTCAGAGTCCACTCCTGGAGCTTAGAACCTGAAGCCTACAGTTTGAATAATGCTCAGTATCAAAGTGTAAAAAAGGAGCAGGGCATCGAGACAATTATCTTTACATTGTACAGTGAATAAAGGGATAAAAGCAATTTTTTACTGGTTTAAAAGAAAGAAAACTAGGGAAAAGTAGGTCAAAAAGGATGAGGAGTAAGAATGGGACTGTGTATTTGATGGAAAAATAAATCCTTTTACATAGTATGTGAAGGCAATGGTCATCTGCAGATACCTGTTATCAACTTCAGCAGTAGCTGGCCCCTTTGAAACTTCAATCTGTTGGCTCTAATAGACTTGATTTCTCCTCTGCCTCCAGGGATTTTTTTTTCTTTTCCATTTCCCCTCCATGTTATAGCCACCCTTTTTCTGTAAAGTGGCACTGCCACTTAACAAAACTTCCCTAATAGCCACTAGAGTGTCAAACTTTTCAATGTCATTTGGAAATGGTCTTGGGAAACAATCCTGAGTGAAAAAAGATGGGTCTCAGTAACATTGTACATTTTGAGATGAATTGATGGCTACTTGGAGGGTCTGTCCATTTTATCTGAGTCTTTTAATGCAGAGTTGCAGTTCCCAGAAGGTTAGTTTTGAAGTGCCAAGTGTGAACACTCTAACTCTAAATGGAGGTCTATTCAGAATTCCCTGTCCTTTGAGTGAGTTAAATCTATTCCTATTTTTTTTTCATATGTTGAGAAGTCATGGCTGTAAACTAAGATGCCTAAGAATGAGGTGATACCGCTGCCACCTAGGTTTTCAAGTGTCTATTTAATGTGGCTGCAAACAGTTCTACACTTAGGAAATGTTTCTAGCTGTAAGAAATAAGGACGTTATCAGGAGACCATCTTATCTCAGGCACTGGCATCCTGGCATCACAAGGATCCACCACAGTCATTGCCTTTAGAAACAGTTCTGCTTTTGCAGTCTTCAGTTGGTTGCGATTTGGTTACTAACTAAGCAATTGCAAGATAAGGAATGGAGACAAAAAATGTAAGAGGAGGAGAGGAGAAGGAAAATGATGTTGCTTGCTGAACATAGAAAGTGGGTATTCTACTTATACTGCTAGCGATAATTACCAGACAGCATATTCATTTATTCATTAATCACCCATTCATTCATTTCCCAGAAACTACCCATTCTTTTATTTTTCTAATTTTTATTGTTTCATGCAGGGCAGTGGGCCATGAGAGAAAGCCTGGTAAGGTTGAGCTAAAGCTAGAAGCCCCAGAGACCTCCCAGAACAAGTCCCTGTCATGTAGCCACAGCCCCTCCTTCAAAGCCCCTCCTGGAAGAGGGATTTGTGGCTGTCAGTCATGTAAGGGCAACACCCAAGCCCTTCGCATAGATGAGACATCCCTACCCTCTTAGTCTAAGCCAATAGGAAGCACCTACTGTCAGTCCCCACACCACCCCAAAACTGTATATAATGATCCTATCCAGAAGGAATAAAGGTGTGTGTGTGAGAAATACTTGGTTGTCTCAGAGCTTCTGTCGTAAGAGCTGACAAGGAAGAGAACTGCTCTTAGGAAATGCCCCCAGAAGCTCCCCTGCACTCCACTGCTGACTAGGCTCCGGAGAGTGCAGCCAATGCTTCTCTTGAACCCTCGCCCTGGCCTGGCCAGAGATCTTCCTGGAAAGCCTCCAGTATACAGGCCCACAGTCTCACAGTTACAAAGCATTATTTAGATAATGCTCTGTAGTCATTCTCATCCCCGACCCCGTTCCCTCCTTCTCCCCCCCCCACCCCAACCCCGGCGCTCTTCTTTTCAAGGAGCTTCCTTTGCACATTCATGTGTTTTTTTTGTGTGTAACCCACGGAGTTGGATCAGAGTTACTTGACTTAGCTAAAGTGGGAAGTTCTTTAGTGGAGCAAGAACGATTTAGTTAAGCCACTGAAGAATGTGATGACACCTCTCTGAACAAGCACTAGTTAACAGATAGGCCTTCTGCAAGTCTAGAGACCTACCCTATTAGATAGGGGAATGTTAATTGGCCCAACCCTGTGCAAGCCCTATGCAGAACTCCAGTACAGCAGTGAATTCATGACCCTATGACTGTGTCATGTCCAGAAGAAATCTTTTTGATGGTTAGTACACGCTTGCCATTGTTATAGATGAAGAAGGACAAAGAAATCGTCAGAACAGTACTGATGTGTGAGATCTCTGGCTCTGGGAATGTTATCCTTTGTGCTGAGGATCCTAAATGAATTTTCTAAAAATGAACATAGATGAGGTTGGTTGCAAAGGTGTCTCATGTCAGTAATCAGAATACCTCATTTTACAAACTATTAACATTTTTAAATTCAATTTATGTCCAGATCACAGCTCCCTTCCTTTTCTCCTCCTAATCCCACTCCCCATTGCCACCTCCACTTCTCCTCAGAGAAGAGGAGTCCCCTGGTGTACCACCTCACCCTGGGGCATCGAGTTCCAGCAGTATAGGCACATCATCTACTGAAGACCTACCAGGCAGTCCAAATATAGACACAGGGATACAATGTGAAGGAAGAAAGACCGAGGCAGCCTCAGTTCCACTTATTCAGGGCATCACATGAACACGAAGCTGCACATTTGGTCTAGGTCTAGCTCTTGCATGCTCCCTCATTGGTGGCTCAGGCTCTGTAAGACTCCTTGACTTCAGGTTAGTTGTTCTGTGGGTCTTCTTGTTGTGTCTTTGACCCCTCCAGCTTGCTGGCTTCTATCCCCGACTCTTCCACAAGACTCCCCAGGCTCCGCCTGATGTTTGGCTGTGGGTCTCTGCATGTATCATCTGCTGCTGGATAAAGCCTCTCAAGAGATAGTCATGCCAGGCTCCTGTCTGTAAGCATAACACATTACAATACATAAAAATAGACCAATAACCCTCTGGCAAGAATCTAAGCTAGAGTCACCTTCATAGACTCCAGATATCCTCTCTCATCCCAGGTCTTTAGCTAGTCACCAGAGATGCCATGCCACTGATTTCTGTTCTCACTCAGACTCCTCTCTCACACCCATTCTCCCTATACCTGAGAGCTTTCAGTTTCCCTCTTCACCTCCCCTCCTACCCAGTTTCCTCTCTCTATCCATCTCAGGTGACTATTTAGTTTTGCCTTCTGAGTATATTTGCAGATCCCCAGTTGGGACCTCCTTCTTACCCATTTTCTTTGGGTCTCTGGATTGTTGCATAGTTATCCTGTATTTTGCAACTAAGACTAATGTCTACCTATAAATGAGTCTATACCATATGTGTCTTCTGGTTCTGGGTTACCTCCCTCAGGATCATATTCTCAAATTCCATTCATTTCTAGGCAAAATTCATGATATATTTGTTTTTAATAGCTGAATGGTATTCCATTGTGTAGATGTACCACATTTTCTTTATTCATTTTTCAGTTGAGGGGTATCTACATTGTTTCCCATTTCTGCATATTATGAATAAAGATGCTATGAGCATAATTGTGTAGGTGGCCCTATGGTATAGTGAAATATCTTTTGTTGAAATATGTTCAGGAATGGTATATCTGGTGTTTGAAGTTGAGCAGTTCCCAGTTTCCTGAGAAGCTGCCAAATTGGTTTCCAAAGTAGTTGTACAAGTTTGCACTCCTACCAGAAACTTGTTCCCCTTGCTGTGAATCTCTGCTAGCATGTGCTGTCCCTTGAGTTTTGGATCATAGCCACTCTGATGTGTAGAAGATAGAATCTCAGAGTCAGTTTAATTTGTGTTAAACCTTTGACAACTAAGAATGTTGAAGATTTCTTTAAGTGCTTCTCAGCCATTTGAGATTCCTTTTTGCAAATTCTCTGTCTAACCCTCTACCCCAATTTTTAAATTGGGTTATTTGGATTGTTGGTTTCTAAGGTCTTGGATTCTTTCAGAATTCAGTTTTTTCTTACCATTTTTATGTATATCCTATTTATCTTATGCATATCATTAAGATTCATAACAGAGACTTTATCTCTGGGCAATCTTGCTAGCCCCCCTATTAGCAGTTTTTAACTCAAGTTAAATGTTCAGCTTGAACACATGTTTAATTTTTTCCAAATTTATTTTTTATGTTCTTCTTGATTAACAAATCAATATACCAAGGCTCACAAGAGTGTATAGAATGCTGCATGCATGAAAATGTGTGGAATAAATGGTATGATTTTATTATTAAACCAACAGGTTTTATTGATTAGCTGCTATTCAAAATGCGTTATGATTACAACATTGATCAATGACCCCACTCTTGTATTTAGAAGGGCAAACACATACTGCTATAATAAACATGTGTGTTTCTTGAAAAGTCTATAAAAGAATCTTTTGGTGAAAATGGTGGTTAATTTATTTAATTGTGTGGTCTTTGAGGAAATTATTTTTGTTTGTAATATTTGAGAAGAAAATTGAAAAAGGAAGGGTTATGTGTGAACTATGTTTACATTGAGATATCTCAATAGACTACTGGAGTGGAGAGATATTAAGAATGAAGAACTTGACTGACACATTTTATAAGCAATGCAGACATGACAGGGCAAATGATACAATCAAGAGCAAACTATATAAAAAATTTACATATTAAAATTCATATGCTTTGAGGCTTAAAGCAGAATTTTCCTACAGATTTCATATGAAGTAAATTGATCAACTGTTGTCATTTTAAGAGAGGGCCAGAGCTCAGAGAGCCCTAAAGCTCATTAGAATAACCACTTAAGTAAAAGATGCTGTTAGCAATTCAGGGCTGCATGGGTGTTAGCAATGTGTATCACTTTGGTGAAAAAGAACACAAACTGTAGATTAGGGCCTTGTTTGTTAAGCACTAATTATAAATCTTTAGTATAATGTTCACAGCTTTTTATACATTCGGTGGGTTCTAAGGCAGCTTATTATGTGGGATTAGAAGCTCTGGCTGTGTACCACGATTTTCCATTCCGAACTGCAACTTTGCATTTATAATTAGTATTAATTTTCTTACCTACGGGTTTATTTCCTTACCTAACAATTTTTATTTGTTTGTTTATACGAATCACTCTTCCAACCTGCCTTTATCCTCTGGGTATGAAAATGAGATGCTTGAGGACAGGGTGACATATTATGCTGTGTCAGATGTGTAGTTTTAATATGCATCACAAACAATTTTACATTTTCAATTTAGTACCTTGTCAACACAATGGACTATAGTCATCAATTATATAAATCATGCACTAATTCACAAAATTTTGAAAATAGACTATTCAACAAGCATTTTGCTTCCTTTAAAACAATTTTACTAGCACTTTAGGAGGTTAAAATCTTTATAAAAATAATACTTTACTTTTAAAACAATTCTTTTAAAAAAGTATTAATATAAAACAATTTATGTATTTTTATCAGTTATTTTATTTATTTACATTTCAAATGTTATCCCCCTTCCCAGTTTCCACTTGCAAGCCTCCTCTTCCCTCCCCCTCCCCCCTGCTTCAATAAGGGAGCTCCATCAACCACCTACCTACTCCTGCTTCAGAGCCCTAGCATTCCTCTCTGCTAGGTCATCCAGCCTTCACAGGACCAAAGGCCTTCCCTTCCACTGATGCCAGATAATACTGTCCTCTGCTACATATGCTACATATTTCTCCACTAAGCTGGAGCCATGGGTTCCTCCATGTGTAATCTTTGGTTGGTGGTTTAGTCCCTGGGAGTTCTGCAGGATCTGGTTGGCTGATATTATTGTTCTTCCTATGCGGTTGCAAACCTCTTCAGCTCCTTCAGTCTTTCCCCAAACTCCTCCACTGGGGTCTCTATGCTCCGTCTGATGGTTGGCTGCATGTATCCACATCTGTAGTGGTCAGGCTCTGGAAGAGCCTCTCAAGGGACAGCCATACTTCTAATATCACCACTTTCACTTGAATCCCTTCCCTCCTGTTCAATGATTACCTTTCCTTTCTGGTAGCTTATGCAATTTAGTAGATATGCTTGCATCTGAAATCCAAAAACCAATAGGGTAAGTTCATGTAAATTATGAAATAAGTTGTTACATTTATAACTGGCCATTTAAAAATATTTAGAAGTCATACTTTCACCAAAATACCATCTCTTTCTTTAGCTATTGTAGCTAGTATGAGATAAACCTGTGGGTGGGAGTTCTTGATAGGTTGTGGTGTGCAGTATCATTTGTGAGCAAATTAATTTACTTTGTACAGAAGTTATCTAGGCCTCTGAGGCAGGAGTGGGTGGGCGAGTGGGGGAGCACCCTCATAGAGGAGGGGATAGGGGGCTTGTGGAGGGAGAACTGGGAAGCTGGATAATATTTGAAATGTAAATAAATAAAATAACCAATTAAAATGAGAAAAAAAAACCCCAAAAGTTACCAAAAGTAAATTTTGCTTAGCTTATTCTGTGGATGAATTATTTTATAGAAATATTTTGTTTTAATGTTAAATTTAAAAACTTTTATTTTACAAAGATATGCTAACTTCTGTCACATATGTTAACTTTGTTAATCTTCTACTGGGAAGTGAAGTCCTCCCGTATGTTCCCTCTGTGGCTCTCCTCTCATTGGGGACTCTACACAGATGATTCCAGGGATATCTTTCCCTCAATTTTGCTTTCAGTGCCTCTTTATAAGGAAGTCCTTTTCTTACTTCATTTTTTCTCCCATTGATAAGATTCTCTTTCAAAATGCCATGTACTCTTTTACAGTATTCATCTTACTCTTAATTACATGTTTTATTTTTATTTTTAAAGAAATCAAAACATTTCAAGTCTTTCATTTAAAAGCTAAGATTTATTTATAAATCTTATAAATAATAATCTATAAATAAAAATAAGATTTATTTATTTACAT
Organism: Mus minutoides; assembly: GCA_902729485.2. Taxonomy (NCBI): domain Eukaryota; kingdom Metazoa; phylum Chordata; class Mammalia; order Rodentia; family Muridae; genus Mus; species Mus minutoides. The sequence goes on from LR750606.1 coordinate 141,931, forward strand.
CTAACAATAGATGTGACCACTAGTCCATAGTAAGAAAAAGAAATGGCAGCTCTTCTAGAAAGATAAGACGTTTTCCAACAGGAATCAATCACTATATCCAAGGGAAGAAGAGACAAGGAATGTAACATGATGTTAGAACTACCACAGCTAAACAAATTTCTGTGAAGACAGGATAGGAAGCACAGATAGCATCTTAATATTAGAGAATCAAAGAACCAACTATTCAGGCTGGTGATACTTGGAGGCTGAGAGATCCTGCTCACCCTTCCTTAGAACATATGATGGCTGGTTTGCCACTCAGACAGAAGCTGGGGACATTTCGGAAGTAGACTTTTGGAACACCTGTGAAGGATTGTCCTTAACAGTGTCTCAGAATTTCTGTAGATATTATTTTAATTAATTAGCTAGGTTGGGGAATTCATCTTAATTGTGAATGGGCTGTTCTTTGAGCGGAATTACCAGATTCAACTGCCAAACCAAGAACACACATGGGCTGGATCTAGATCTCCCCCCCACCCCCGCGCCCCGGAACACACACATATGTAGCAGAAGTGCAGCTTAAACTTCATATAGCTTCCCCCAAGAACTAGAGCAGGGCTTTACCCTGACTCTATTGCCTTCCTCTGGATTCTGTTCCCCTAACTGGGTTACCATGTTGGGTCTCAGTGGGAGAGGACATGCCTGGTCCTGCAGTGACTCCTGGTGCCAGAAATGTTTGGTACCTGAGGTGGAGGGACCTTCCTCTTTCAGAAGTGAAGCGGAGGTATAGTGGTGAGAGAGGACAGGGACTGGTGTGTGTGTGTGTGGGGGGGGGCTGTGACTAGATTGCAAAATGAATAAGTAAGTACACTAATGAAAAAAAAAAAAAATAGAGAGGCCAAGCTGACTACTAGAATGCACGCATTAATTCCTTGAGTTTTGCTCTTGAGTATGTATGTAATGAGACCAGCTGCTTCATGGTCCTGCTGCTGTGACTTTCTCCAGTGATGGACTAGCCTAAAATATCTAGTTTAAAAGCTCTTCCACCTTTAAGTCACTCTGATCACAGTAATTTATCAGAGCAACAAGAAATAAAACAGAGACAACAGGATGATTGCTAAAATTTAATAGTGCCCAGACAGATACAACATCCCACATGACATGGACTGTCTGAGAAAGTTCAGAGGAGTTGTTTGGAGTTCATTCAAAAAGAATCTGTCATTAGCCTGTAATTTTCCTTTAAGCAGATTAAGCTGAATTTGTCATCATTTGGTTCCTCTCTCATGATAAGAAGTTGTCAAGCACACTGCAGCACCGAGTTTTGTGATAAAAGGCAGAAGCACCCAAACATTTTAACAATGTCGATAGGCATTTGCTAAATCCATCCAAATCTACAAAGTCTAAGAAGCAGGGTAGGGCAGGGTCTGCCTCTGGAATCTTGGGTAAACGAGAAACAAGCATTATGTCTGAACATTTGCATCTCTTCCATCTGTTCCTTTCTCTTCTGGCTTCCATCCCAGGCTTCCCTTCTGCCCCTACTGACCGCTGGCAGCTTCAGCATCCTTGCTTCGTTTCTGAGTGCAACACATTCTCCCCGTGATTTCTAGAAGTCATTCTAATTGTGCCAGCTTAGGTCAGGCCCCTGTTCCTACAGCAGCCTTTGCAGAGACTAGAGGAAACAATTCATTACGAGGACTTGTCAGTTCAGGGACATGGGCTCCTCCCCTGAGGCTGGATTCAGCCCAATTACACCACATAGAATGAGGACATGTCCACAGACCTGTATTGGGATGGTGTTGTCAAAAGGACAGGGGCAAATAATTCAAAATCTATAAACGGTTTGCTAAAATGTAAACAGGCAAGGAGAAGCAGAGAGAGTTTTAGAGAAAAGAGAATATGCTCTATTGATTTCAAATCCTAGGAAACATGGAAAATGGAATGAATGGTGGGAGGAGAGCAGTTCATGAATTGATTGAGGGAGAGAGCACACGACCATTGAAGGATGTCATGGGGGATTACACAGGAGTCAGATTATACACAAATTTGGAATTCACATGAAGGAAATTTAAGACATTGATGTCAAGGTTTTGAGAAGTGTATTCAGAGTGCTTATGATGTGACTACAGCAGCTGTGTCTGTGTTACAGACAGCTGGCTTGTCTCCTAACTCAAGCTGTAAGTAAAGTTTAAAACAAAACAAAACAAAACAAAACAAAAACAACAACAACAAAACTGTTTTAACTTCTGGGAGCAAATGAGTTTCACCTTTGGATAGCAACCCACAAATTGAAAGTATTATTCCTATTAATAGCCCTTCTAAATTACTATGTAATCGATTTTAAATATAGTTATCAGTGCAGTGCTGTATAATTGGAGATGATGGAATGTGATTACATGATTATTATGTTGGAGGTATTCATTTTCCTCCAGATATCTAAGAAAAGTATGTCACAAATATATCCTTAGGTTAAGAAAAATAATATATTTTGTTTCACTATCCATTGTATAGAGAGAATTTTCATCCATGTAAAGGGTTTTACCATTTCTGGAAAAAGATTTTGATAAATCATTCAGGAAGATAAAAGGACTAACTTTGGGTGCCGAACTAAACATAACAAATTTCTGAGAATGGCAAACGCTTCTAAATACAACTGTGCCATTTAGTGCTTCTTCAAGTGTGCGGGTGAGATGCAGACACATTGGCTTATGTATTCTGCTTTAGTTTGCAACTTGATGCTTATTGCTTCAATGAAAGTTCCCTGCACAAGATTAGTGATTTAAATCTTAATGAATATGTTGAAGAAAATAGTATTTTAATTAAAATTTTAACTTGTTCTCTTAAATTGTTTACCTTCTTGAATTTTGATAAAATAGCTTATAATGTGCAAGAAAATTTACAAGTGTCCCAGTGGTCAGGTGAAACTCATAAACAACAGATGCTGCCCAGAATTCAGCCACATAATCAGGAGAAAAAACATAAATTTAAAAATAGAAAACCTCCTTGGTGTTTAAATAAATGTGAATGAAGACTTCATCTGATAATCCAAAATGTAGATATCTTTTATTATATAATCATACTTTTTATAAATTACTTATTACATAGATATTACAAAAGACTTTATGTAGTCAATAAAAGCATATCAAAGGTATGTACTTAAATTTACAAATGCAAATATGGGTTCATACCTGAATGTCCTTACTCATCATGGTACTTTCCCAATACAAGTTTTCTGTTTGTTTGTTTCTCTTATTGGATAAATGTGTTACGTCTCTATTCTGTTGCTTAGAATTCATTGAGACAATATGATGCAAACTGCACAGCATATTTTACGAGTCACTGGTGAAAATCCCTTTGGAATACTTGCTGGTTTTCCAGAATGAAGCATATACTCACTAAAACCAATGCATTCTAATGAAAACATTAGTATTGGAAAAGGTAAGCATAAATTAAATTCCAAAACCACTGCCATTGGCTTAGAGGCCATATGGCAAATAATGAGGACAATATTATCAGTGGGGGTTAGTCAGCAAGTTTCTGGTAATATGTGGACATGAATAAAATATGAAAGAAAACTTACATGCATTGAAGGATTGTATATGAATGTGTGTGTGTGAGTGGTATGGTCTGCATGTGTGTGTAAATGGTATATATGTGGGGACATGGTATGTGTGATTGTGTTAGTGGTATGTGAATGTGCATGTGTTCGAGAATAATGTGTTTGAATTTATGCATGGTGTGCATATGTATGTAAGTTGTATGTATGTATGTGTGTGTGTAAATTTTCTCAATATGTGCATATGTTTATGCAGTCATAAATCCATGTAGACACCAGCAGTCTAGGTAGTGTGTCTTCTTCGTTGCTTCTCTACCTTATTATTTTATTGTAGAAAGCCTCTCACTGGCCCTGGAGCACAGAAATTAAACTCAGATTAGCTGCTCAGCTAGTCAAAAAGGCTCACTTGTTTCTCCATTCACAGGAATGGGACTAGAGATATGTGCCTTGCCTGCCTCTTTTATCTGTGTATGATGATACAAATTCAAGTCCTAATAGATTTTGTATTAGATATTTTCTTTTTTTACATTTCAAATGTTATCCCCTCTCCTGGTTTCCCTTCTGAAACCTCCATATGCAACCCCACTCCCTCTGCTCACCAATTCACCCACTCCCTCTTCCCTGTCCTCCCATTGATGTCCAACAAGGCTATCTTCTGCTACTATGCAGCTAGAGACATGGGTCCCTCCATTTGTACTCTTTGGTTAATGGTTTAGTCCATGGGAGCTCTGGGGGTTCTGGTTAGTTCATATTCTTGTTCCTCCTATGGGGCTGCAAGCTCCTTCAGGTACTTAGGTCCTTTCTCTAGCTCCTCCATTGGGAACTTTGTGCTCAATACAATGGTTGGTTGAGAGCATCCACCTCTTTATTTGTTAGACATTGGTAAAGCCTCTCAGGAGACAGCTATATCAGGCTCCTGTCAGCAAGCTCTTTGTTTGTTTGTTTGTTTGTTTGTTTGTTTTTCGAGACATTGTTTCTCTGTATAGCCCTGGCTGTCCTGGAACTCACTTTGTAGACCAGGCTGGCCTCAAACTTAGAAATCTGCCTGCCTCTGCCTCCTGAGTGCTGGGATTAAAGGTATGTGCCACCATGCAAGCTCTTATTGGCATCTACAGTAGTGTCTGGGTTTGGTGACTGTATATAGTATGGATTCCCAGGTAGGGCAGTCCCTGGATGGTCTTTCCTTCAGTCTCTGCTCAACTCTTTCCTGTGTAACTACTCCTATGGGTATTTTGTTACCCCTTCTAAGAAGGACCAAAGTATCCACACTTCTGTCTTCCTTCTTTTTCAGCTACTTTTGGTGTGTGAGTTATATCTTGGGTATTCAGAGCTTCTGGGCTAATGTCCAATTATCAGTGAGTGTATACCATGTGTGTTCTTTTGTGATTGAGTTACCTCACTGAGGATGATATTTTCTCATTCCATCCATTTGCCTAAGAACTTCATGAATTCATTGTTTTTAATAGCTGAGTAGTACTCCATTGTGTAAATGCTCCACAATTTCTGTATCCATTACTCTGTTGAGGGACATTGCAAGCTGGTACAACCACTCTGGAAATCAGTTTAGTGGTTCCTCAGAAAATTGGACATAGTACTGCTAAGAGGACCCACTTAATCAACTCCTGGGCATATACCCAGAAGATGCTCTAATATGTAATAAGGACACATATTCCACTATGTTCATAGCAGCCTTATTTATAATAGCCAGAAGCTGGAAAGAATCAAGTCCTAATACTTATTACAAGCATTTTAACTTGTTGAATAATCTTTCTTTCCCTCACTGAAGAATATTCGGGGTCAGAAATAGAAACAATCTGTAAACTCTAGGTAATGGATAGGTAACTTCAAAGTAACTGTTGTAAGTAACATTTGTGAGATGAATTAAAACAGTCTCATAGCAAAGCAAACATATTCTCATCAAGCATGTGTGGCCAAGGACAATGATGATAATGGTGAACTTGTATCATAGAGTGGAACAGCACAAAGACCAACTGGATTTGGAGGGATGAAAGGACAAGTTATGCTATATGATGAGACAAGAAATCTTTACATACTAGAATTGCAGTGTATTCTAAATAACTTACATAGAATACAAGGCACTGAATGATATTGGGAAATAACTGGTCAGCAAATACATGCATGTATAATTCTGCACTGAAGCCTATGCAGATCCTCAATATTTATTTATTTATTTATTTATTTATTTATTTATTTATTTATTTGTATCTGGTAGGGTTCTGCTGCTAAATTACTCATTTAAAGCTGGTGGATAAGAAATATGAGATCAAAGTTGCACCAAGCAAAGCCATAGTTATAATATAGAAGCCTGAAGAGCCTGCTTACAAGGCAGTTCAAGCAACACCTGAAGCTGTGAGAGATTGAGAAGAGTTGGCACTGGAGTGGTAGAATGGAGGCTGGAAGAGCAGGATGACATACTGAGATTTCTACTCGTTTCCAAAGTGGGGGTGGCGTATCACAATTCCATGTCATAACTATGTCCTTGGCAATCCCGTTGTGTCATTTCACATGAGAAATCTGGTCCATATTATTCAGGAGTGTCTATGAAGAGAATCAATGCTATTTGAAAAAAGGGCAGCTTGAAAAACATCTCCTAAAGTCCCGATGGAAGACTTAAAGGCAAGGATTGCCTTCTCTGTCTCAGGAATAGAACATCTAACATAAGAAGACGTGTTGTCTCTCCACAAAACATCAACATTGAAGCTGAAAGGGGAGTCTCTTTGGTTACGGGAGAAAACCCATTAACTGGAAGGAAAAATGGAAAGCAGAAGGGCTCAGAATCTCCCTGTTTATTGGAATCCTTCAGTACACAGACAATAACAGAGAAAGCAAAGTTGGTACCATGAATCTCAAGAACATTGAAGGAGATGTGCTCAGTACTTCAGCATGCACATTGTAACACTATGTGTACTTGATAATTTCAAAATCAACCAATAATATACTGAGAGTTTGGCCTGAATAAAACCTCGGCAGTGTACTGCATGATGGCTTAGTGGGTAAAGGCAGTTGCTGCCAAGCCTGAGAATGTGAGTTGGATTCCTGGCACCCAGTTGATAGAAGCCGACTACTAAGTCTTGCACATTGTCTTTTGGCTGTCACAGATATACTATCCTCCCTCAACTAATACAATAAGTACATGTAAAGAATATATGATTTACTTTTATTATTTCTGTTGTGTAGATGTCTGTGTTTTAGTCTGTGTGGGTATGGAGACAGGAGTTGGGAGTTATAGACAAACTCTGGCACTTTTCAGTAGCCTTGTGCAGTACTCACCATTGAGCCATTTTCCCCACAACCTTCACCATCAAACACCTCAACCGCCTCTTAACTTTAAAAAAGGAGACCTTAAGATACACAATAATCTACCTTCGATATGCTTAAATATACAATCATCTAGTTTAGAATCTTTGCAAATCAGATTTTACATCAGCCCATGGCCCATGGCCCATGGCCCATGGCCTAGGCCATTCAGAAAGTGACTGGTGCCAGGGAGGGTAACGTGACAAATAGAGGCAAATTGCATTTCTTCTGCTTCGTTGATTTTGTTTAAATTGTGTTAAGTGCCTAAATAATTAGTTCAAACATGTTCAAAGCCAAACTAAACTAAAAATATTGCCAAGGGAAAGAAGAAAAAAACCTCTCAATACCTAAAACAAATGGCATAAGCCAAACCTAATTTCTAAACCTTTGAGGCAACGGAAAGAGACTTCCCTTTTAATTTACTTGAAGCTAAACAAGTTTATGTGAAAGCAAACTTGTGGAGGAAAAGATTTACTTCAGCTTAATTTGTAGTCCATTATGAATCAAGTCGGTGAATTTTAGGTGAGATTGGCTTATGATTAGTCTGGGCTACAGTCAGTGAGATAGTGCCTTAAACAAGTAGAAAAATCATTCTCTACATCCGTACCAACATCTGCTGTCACCTGAGTTTTTGATCTTTGCCATTCTGACTGGTGTGAGGTAGACACAAAGACCCAACAAAGAAAGAGAACTTCAGACTAATTTTCCTTATTAATATTGATTCAAAAATACTCAATGAAATTCTTGTAAACTGAATCTAAGAACACATCAAAACAATCATCCATCATGATCAAATAGACGTCACCCTGTGATGCAGGGCTGGTTCAATATAGGGAAATCCATCAATGTAATCCACTATATAAACAAACTCAAAGGAATGAAAAACCACACATGCTCATTTCTTTAGATGCTGTGAAAGCATTTGACAAAGTCCAACACGCCTTCATGATAACAGTCTTGGAAAGAGCAGGAATTCAAGGCCCATACCTAAACATAATAAAAGCAATGCACAGCAAACCAGTGGCCAACATTAAACTAAATGGAGAGAAACTTGAAGGAATCCCACTTGTCTTAAACTTTTATCCATGGATTTGTACTGCCATTCCAAGGCAATCTCAAAAACATTCTTAAGTATGGCTCATCAACGTAGTAACATATTTAATTATATCAGGTATGTTCAACATTTCCCTGATAGTTCACATTTTATCGTCATCATTAATAAATACTGTACGTTGTTTTATCTCTGTAAAATGCTCAGTTTGAATAATTACTGTTTTCATTTCAGTCATTCTTTCAAGTGAGCATATTGTTCATGACCACAGCAGCTGCATGTCACATACCAGTGCTGTGTTCAAGATAAGTTGTTCTTAAAATCAACTGAACATAGTTTGGGGACACACTCAATTCATGCATCAGACTTTAAGATCCCCAAGGGAAAAGGGGTCCCACACTGCGGCTGAGCAAAGATAAATAACACCTGTTACTCTCTTCTCACACAGCAGCATGATTACTGTCATCTGTGGTAGGAATTCTGATTTAGGAAATAAATCAGGAATCCAATTTATGTGATCAGCGTTAGCATCAAGGATATGGGCTCTTTACAGAGATGCTATGTTCTGGCTCCTAAAAGAGGAAAGAAAAACATCAAAACAAACCTTAAAAGGTAGCCACTTTGTGTAAGGTTAAAAGAAATGGTTGTTTTGCATGGCTTTTCAGTTATTTCTTATTGGCGGAAGCTTGTTACAACCCTTTTTACCAAAAGACATTTAAAATTAGACTTCATGTTAGTAGCCATGTTCCTGTGGGGTGATAAAAAAGGATCGAGAAAGAGATGGATAAAGAATGGGGGTAATTCTTAGTAGAGGAAGAAATAAAACTTAAAACCTACCACACTTTTAAAAAATTTCAGCCATTTTTCATTGAAAGATTCAAAATAGATATAATGGTTTTCTTACATTTTAAGTAACTATATTCTAAGTTTATGTATTGGATGCAAAAGTTCACAGCATCTTATACGCACCTTAACATGTTCTGTTACGCTAATAGAAAGACCAAGAACAGACAGTGTTTTGATGTTTTCGTTGTGAGCAACACCTTGGCTAGCTACCTCTCCATCCCAACAGTATTTTTATAAAAATGTATTTTAGAAATGTTCCAACCTAAAAAGAAATGGTTCAAAATATACAGACTAAAGGAGATAAAAATGAAAGATGTTAGTGAGGGCCAACTGAGGTGACACCTTAGTTAATAACTTTCTGTTGCACAAACACTTGTGTTTAATCCCCCAGAACACACATAAAAACTCAAGATGATAAAGGTGTTTATAATCTTAGCACTGGGAAAGCAGAGAATGGAAGATCCTGAGTGATACATACTCAGCCAGTCTACTTGAATTGGTTAGTACCAGGTCAATAAAAGACCATATCTCAAAAAATGTGGCACGTGGTGTAAGGAAATAGAGCTGAAGTTATCCTCCTGCCTCCACATACATGTGTGCACATCTGTAAACATAACATATACCTCAAATTCTCTACACACACACACACACACACACACACACACACACACACACACAAACACCCTGAAAAATATCAGTGAGAAACATTATATCCAATGTAATGATATTGTGCTTTGAATTGTGTGTAACCAGCATAAGCAAGTATGTTGCTACAGTGCAGTGAAGAGAATATCCACCACACTCTGAGTTTCCTGTCATGTGCTGATACCCAACAGAAGGAATAGAAAGTCAGCATGTTACTCTAAGGGTGAAAAGATCCAAAGTAAGGGCAAGTGAGTTTGGATAATGATGAAAGACTATTTTCTTAGGAAAAATACATTCATTCATTATAAAATCGTAAGCACCAAAGCCATTACAATTCCAGCCATTGGAAATGTGGGGTGTGTTTTGCAACAGAACAATGCATAAAAGTAACATATCTTCTCCTGAATTAGAAAGTTGTGTTACAAATAAGTCAGCAGAGAACATGTAGGAGCTAAGTAGTACACTAAACTATACACAGACAGAAATAAATGATCTTGAATTCTATGAAAATCAAATGCATATGCACTACTGGTATCTGAGGAGTATTTATAGAATTCATTATGTAGTTGGCTATAATTGGCTATAGTCCTTTGTAATTGGGAGTCTTTACATTTGGTAAGATGATTATGTGTGAAAAGAAAGGCTAAATTTTCTTAATTCCACAATTCATAAATTCCATAACCAGAAATAAATTATAGTGATATGATATAAAATGTGAGATACTTGAACATATTTAATCTATCCTCAGTCATGTTTTAATTTTGAACCTAAGTGACAATATTTCTACAATTAGTCATTATCAAACTTGAAGAAGATCTGTGTAGTGATGAGCAAAGCATAGCAAAACAACAAAAGTTAATTGATGCCTGTCTTATCCCTGTTTTCTGTTGCTGTAATAAAATACTGACCTGCAGAGAGCCAACATCAGCATGAGGTGAGTCCTTAGAAAGGTGGGGATGGGAACTGAACAGGACTAATTTAATGATGACTCAGAGTCAGTAGTGGATGTTGCCAGTTCAGGTGCTTTCTCTTTGCCCAAGGATTCCCATCATTCTTCATCTCAGCAAGCCCTTAAGCTGACATACTGAGTGTTGCTGAGATAGGAATTCAAGCAAGATCCCAGAAGCAAGAACTGAAGCAGAGATGACGAGGAGTGGATGAACATTGCTTAAGGGCTTGCTGAATTTGCTTTCTTATGTAACATAGGGCCACATTCAGTGAGTTGGCAGTGTGAAGATTAATAAAAAATAAAATTACTCAGAGACTTGCCTACAGGCCAATCTGGAGGAGACAACTCTAACTTCAGATTCCCTCATCTAATATGATGTTATCTACAAACAAACTGATCAGCATATTTGACCACTGCAAACTTCACATTCAAATACATCATGACTAAATTACATTTCCTCTTTTGTTTATACTCAAGGACTTAGATATATATCAAATTATAAAACATCAAATAACTTTAAATGTCCCATAGTGTTGAGAGATTTTGGTTCAACTTCTAAGAATTTGCCTTTTGTCACAGGGCTGGGTCAAGGATGTAGGCTCAGGTAAGAATATCAGAAACAGTGACCATGGGGCTTTGTTTACTTATAATTAACCAATAAAATTTATATATGAATAAATTCTCAATTCACAGGATAGCAGTATAATAATTTCAGAACCAATTGATAATGATAAATTATCAATTTATTGATAAATTATCAATTTATTACCTAGATTAGACAAATTATCCCAATTATTCGATCCTTTATGATATAATAACTACCCGTGGCTATATAAAGCCATGCTGGTTCAAGATCTTCTTTCTGTCTGTCTGCCTCTGTACTGGCTAGGTTTGTGTCAACTTGACACAGCTGGAATTATCACAGAGAAAGGAATTTCAGTTGGGGAAATGCCTCCATGAGATTTAGCTGTGAGGCATTTTCTCAATTAGTGATCAGGGCCTCTTGTGAGTGGGATCATCTCTGGGCTGGCAGTCTTGGGTTCTATAAGAGAGCAGGCTGAGCAAGCCAGGGGAAGCAAGCCAGTAAAGAACATCTCTCCATGGCCTCTGCATCAGCTCCTGCTTCCTGACCTTCTTGAGTTCTGGTCCTGACTTCCTTGGTGATGAACAGCTGTATGGAAGTGTAAGCTGAATAAACACTTTCCTCCCCAACTTCCCTCTTGGTCATGATGTTTGTGCAGGAATAGAAACCCTGACTAAGAGAGCCTCCATCTTGGCTTCTCCTTTGCCCTGTTCTGTCACTCTCTGTCCCTGCAACTCCTACCTCTGCCTTCCTTTTCCTTTCCAATCACAGGCCTCCTGCTGCATTAATATTTTAATGTAATTGGGCAGGGAAAATCCTGAGACAGACTTCTATGAGATAAAAACCAAACATGACAATAAAATATAATGTGATGAAATTTACTGAATTACTACCTTATGTGATCTTTTTGCTTGCTACTCTGCTTGATTACTTTCCTGTGTGACATCCTTGTTTACTACTTCTCTTGATTACTTTGTAGTTGATCTAAGAACTGACCATGTTTTTTGATGTACCTAGACTGATATAAAAGCAGGCTGGAGAGACATAAAGCTGCTTCAGTCTTATCACTGGCTGGAGTCATGTTATCATTTTGTCTAATTGTTTTTCTCCTTTTTCAATCCTGACTCCCTCCTTTGAGACCCTATTGACTGACTGAGCTGGCTTGGTCAAATAGTCTTTAGAAACTTTGAAAGTTTTAAACATTCAAAATCTCTTTCAAATACCAATGTCTTTAAAAACCCAGTCTTTCAGCTATGTGATCTGTAAAAAACAAACAAACAAATCAAAATAAACCAATAATGCCACAGACCCTCCAGATCCCTTATCTGCATGGGTTGAGTTCTCTGAAGCAAGTGGGCAAGGATTCAGCAAAAGTGGGTGACAAACAGAGACCACATGAGAGAGTGTGTAGAATCTGAGTGTAATATCACAAAGTGAACACCAGCCTTATATGATACAGAAAACAAAGGGGTAGGATGTCACAGTAGGCAAGTACATTGAAGTTACCTGACACAAAACAAAGGAATGACTTCAAAAGGACTTACAGCAACCAGGTATATTTACAGTAAAGATAAAACAGCTCTGCCTAGGGTCAGCTAATGACAGGTAAGGATTTCACACCCTAGTCACAATTTGTGCCTTTCATTTGAGCCTTGTGAGAACTAGCATCAGGGGGTTCCGCACTAGTAGGCCTTCTCATGAATAATGTATTACCACAACCCCCCTGTTTTCTAGGTCCAGGTAGATTCTAAAGAAGAGGAGTTTACCAGCTTGCTTTTAATCTGCAAAGTAGTTTGCTGTACCTGGCTATAGTGAAGATTCCTTTCTCAGTGGGAAATCTATCTATTCCCTAAAGCTATTGTCCCTAGCAAACATTCTGCAGACCAATTCTGAGCTGCTTTGGCTTCTTCCTATGTAATGCTAAATAGTTTCCCTGTCTCTAGATAGTTTTCTGAATTCCCACTGAAAATCAAGAATTCTCTAGGACCATTGGAACGCTGGAAGGCTTAGCTTATGTCAGGATTCATCCTATGCTTATAAACAAACAAACAAACAAACAAACAAACAAACAAAAACTACTAAATGAATGCATGTATCCATACACCAGACTAATGCAGAGATATATTGGTAGTGAGAATGTCTACCCAGGAGAATGAGTTCCTTTTGAAACTCTTGTGTCTCATGAGCGCTTGTAGGTTTTTGGACCTGCCAAGCTCTGCACTGGGATGTCCATAACACAATAAAAGTTTAAAAAATTCTTATTCGAAGAGATAAGAATGAGATTACAGTTACAGTAATATAAAAGCAAAGCCAACAGTCAGCATTACAAATCAAATCCTATAGCTTAGTGTCAGAGTGCTGGGATTCACTCAAGATTTTCCAGCTTCCAAAGAGCTTGAGTAGTTAGATCCACTCCCATGGTTTTTCTATTCAGAGCACACATAGCAAATCACTTAGGATCAGGTGGTTTTACTTCACACCTATGACGTGGTGTTAAGCCCCAGCTCTCATACATTGCTCCCTTAATCCTGGGATCTCCACTGAAACTAAAGCTATACTTTAACTAGATAGCCTCTCTTGCCTTCCCACTGTGCCAAGTACCAGCTCTTCTCTATGCTCTCAAACTCTAACATCTGGGAGTCCTTACATATTATTTACCAGGGGTTTCTTTTGACAAGGTGAAATACTTCACAAAAATATTTATTGAAGGTATGGCGGTCCCTTTGAATTAAACCTGATTGATTTTCCCCCTAGGTTACTGGTATTGTTGTGCCAGTAGAGAAGAATTTTACTTCTGTGGTACAAGTCTTCTGTTCATCATAGATGATTATTCAGTTCTAACTAATTAGAAATCACACAACTTTAATTTAAAGTATCATACAAACATCCAGTAGACTCTTTGGTGGACTCTCAAACTTCTCTTTGAAATGTCACCAGGCAGAATTCCATTAGGTACATTGTTTTTGAATTATCTTTCGATATCCTACAATAACTGATTCAGCTGTGAGCACTCAATGGCATTTCTGGTCCGATGCTCCAATGCCCCCTGAAATACAGCCTGGTCAGATCCTTCTGAGCACTGCAAATGTTCATGGAACCTATTCCTGTTTTAGCTTGGTGTCTGTGGCTGTCATGAATCACTGAGAACAAGAAGGTTCATTTCCACTGACAGAATACAGTCTAATCAAATGCACGACCACGATTTTGGAACCCAGAGGAAGAATCTGCAGCAGAGACTGCAGAGGAAGGCTGCCTCCCAGCCTGCTTTGCACGATTCTCTCAATTTTCTTCCTTATATGACTCAGGACCGCCAGTCCAGAAGCATAACTTCCCACCGTGGACTGGGCCCTCTGACATCAGTCACAAATCAAGAAAATACCCTAAGACTAACCCTATGGGCCAAAATGTAGGTGGCATATTTCTAATTGAGGCTCCCTCTTCTCAGATGACCCTAGCTATGTCAACTTGACAAACTAAACAGTACAACCAGTGACTGTCAATATTTTAATTAATTTTTTACTCTCTATATTTTATTCCCTGCCTCTTCCCCTGCCTACCCTCAGACTGTTCCACATCCCTCAGAAGTTCCTCCCCACTTCCCTGTCTCCACGTGGATGTCCCCACCCCCCATCCTACCTGACCTCTAAAGTCCCTGGGGCCTCCAGTCTCTTGAGAGTTAGGTGCATCTTCTCTGAATAAACACAAACCCAACAGTCCTCTACTGTATGTGATTTGGGGTCTCATATCAGCTGGTATATGCTGTCTGTTTGGTGGTCCAGTGTTTGATAGATCTCCGGAGTCCAGATTAATTGAGACTGCTGGTCCTGCTACAGGATATATTAAATGTTCCAAATTCATTAATAATAATGCCAGTTATGAGATGATCCACTTTCACTTCCCTAATAAAGTTCATTATCTTTATTACCCAAAGTATCAATGTTTCTTTGACTAGCATTTTATATGAGGTGTGTCTTGGGTCTGACTCTCCTCCAGGGTAAGTGGCCTGATATACCTTAGAGACTAGTATTGAAATAGTGATGGCTTTAAGAATGGCCCAGGGAGACAGAATAACCATAGAGCCAACAGTTCAAGTGTTTTCTTGAATCCTTGTACCCACATGTCATCAGCCAAATAAGTCACATGGCCAGGACTGATTATGTGACACATCATCCCCAGTGCTTATCTAGAGGCATGGTGATTCCCAAGGCAAGACATAGGATGCACAGCTCTCAGACACGAATATAAACAAGGAAAATGTGTACACACACACACACACACACACACACACACACATAAACAACAAACAAACAACAAACAAAACAAAACAAAACAAAACACCCAAATCATAAACAGTCTTCCACTCCTCTAACATTAAAAAGTTCAAGCTGAACTAAATTTAAATAGACAGAGTTGATTAGAAATTAAAGCTAAAGTGAATATAAAAGTATTTTATATTGGGAGTGGTCAAGTGTGTAGAGCCTGCTGTACAGAGATTGATTAACAACATTAAGATAATGTTCTGCTCATGACTCTGTGGAAAATTAAAGAACTACTGAAATGGATCATGCCCTCTTCCAACCATGTTAGAAAATTGCTTAAGAATGATAAGATTTACTAGGTAACTGCTTAGCATGTTGATGCTAATTAAAATCAGGATTTTAAAAATATAGTGTAATAGCTGAGCAGAAAAATCTTTGAAAAATGTTTAAAATCTATCTTAGTAACCTTTTTTATGTGGGATGAAACTTATAAAAATGTTTGTACCCTATTATACTGTATATTAAAATATTCAGCTCTGCTAAGTTATTTATTAAACATTTATGAGTATACTACATATCTTAGGTGATGAATGAACAACTCATAAAATGAAAAAAATGAACATATTCAAGAAATAAAATATTTTCCCAAAAGATTAAGTTAATTGTAGTAGAAACAAGTAATAGACTACGAAGAATATTGAAGCATAAATAATCTCTTGGGATACACTTATGAGAGTAAACATATATAACATGTATTTGGAAAGAGAAATCAATTCATGCCTAACAACATCTGAGTGAAATTGTATCCCTCTTTCAGCACCTTTACTCTGTGAACAGAAATCAAATCATTCTCCTTATCTAAAACTCACTCCTCAACTCCGTTATGGTCACATCAAACAAATTCCATCAAATCCAATCAGTTCCATTCATTTTTACAACATAAACTGAAGTCTCACAATGTACTAGTCAAGCACTGCGGTTAGGGCAAAAATATTGGGCAAAACAGCTTCTGTCATGTCAGCGTGTATTACACAATGACAGTAATCACATGATTACTGTAAGCCACCAGGATGCTTTAAGTGTCCAAATGACACTCTTGCAGAACAACATGTTAGAGATAGATTTTTTTTTCCATCTTAAAGCATGTCAGCAGGGTTTTCAAGAAAGAGTGAGTGAATTCTGCAATCAAATGATAAAGAAATGTACTGTGTGCTTACTGAGCGTGACCAGGAAGCACTGCCGTGTTTGAAGTATTTCCTTCTTATCCTAGATTCAAAAGGAGATTGATTTTTATCACACACATACACACACACCCCTACACAAACACTAAAACTAAGGATATTAAAGGGAAACCAGGCTCCTTATACATTAAAAATGATAAAAGAATTTCCAAATATTTTGTTTTTCCTCTGAGATAAAATCAAGTAAATGTGCATTGTAAACATTAGTGAAATACTATAAATATAAAGTAATTTGCTGAGATAAAAGTTATATAAATGTAAAAAAAAACCTTAATAGTATGAAATAGAAAGAATCCTAACAAAACAAAAAAATTACACTAGCTAATATGAAAATGCCTTCAGATATATTAGTTATATAGCCATCCTCAAAACCATATGAGATCTACCTTGTAGATCCGGATAACCCAAAGTAAGTTTTTAAAATTTAAATGTAGACCAAACTATCAAAGAAACAATGTAATGTTACAAAAATGTTAGTCATACCAAGATGAAAATTAAAGTTCTATCCTTCTAAATATAGACACAGAACAAAATAATAATAAAATAAGTAACTACATGTGTACAATATGTGACAAAAATCTGTTAGAAGTTGGCCAAGTGAAACTAAATTACAATCACAAAATAGGTAGGAGAAAACATAGATGATAGAATTTCCAGAGAGGAAAAAATATTGGTAATTAAGAAATATACCAAAGCTTTGTGACAGAAATTTTACATTTTTAAAATATGATGGTAAAATGACTTTTATAAGACTCTAAATTAAAATAGTATGCTCAGGTACACAGTGATGCTTACTAATTAGCTATGTGGGAAAAGTCAGGATGTTACTTGAAGTTCTCAGTAGCAAACAAATGGGAGTCTAGGACCAATCTGTCTCATATTAAATGTCATTGAGGCTGCTAGTAACCAATTTAAGAGCAGTAGTTTAACCTCAGCTACACTAGCCCACCTGACCCATGACTTCATTTATCTACGATACACTGAAATTTATGATACCAATACATTTGACTACAATATAGTCTGAGGCAAGTCTAATGATTATGACACCATGAAGTAACTTTAAAGTCATCAATTGCTCTTTGAAATATTTGCCAATCATTGTAGTAGGCAATACATAGGATAAAAAAAAGCAAGTGCATCCCTTATCACAAACATCCTGTGAGCTACTCATTCTACACAGAAATATACAACTGAAGATGGCATATGTCTCTTTACTTTGGGACTTTTAAAAGCTAGTTTGTTTAGGCAGCATGTTGGTATAAAAGGTATGGGTGTGACCTTTTATATTTGTCAGCAGACACATTTAAATATCTAACTTAGTGATCCCTTTGCTTTTATAAGTTCATGGTGTCGGGGGAGGGGTCATCTTCATGGAGATATGGGGGCAGGTAGTAGGTATAGGATGTGGAAAAGTCAGAGGGTGGATCAGGAGGGAAATAAAATCTGGAGTTAAAATAAATAAATAAATAAGTAGATAAATAAATACATAAATAAATGATTTTTAAAAAGAAAATAATATCTGAGCCATGTTTTAGGTGATAAGGTGTTTGTAGGTGCATCCATTGGAACTGGGCTCCACAACTCAATGTGTGTATGTGTGTGTGCATGCATGTGTGTGCATGTGTGTGTGTGTGTGTGTGTGTGTGTGTGTGTGTGTGTGTTTGTGTGTATTTATAAATATTTAATGAAATGTAAAAGGCCAGGAATGTTAAAATACATCAAGGAGTGGGTTTGAGGATGCAAAAGGAAGGGAGAAATGATGTAATTATATTTCCTATAAAAATAAAATAATAAATACCTGGATTTGAGTTTCAATTAGATCAGTTAGCTTGGTTATGGCATAGAGGTAGCATCAAAATCGACATTTGTATCCTTTCATACCTTACATGGCTTAAACCTAAGTAGAAATTTTCATCAGACAGAACGATACAGAACTGTTTGGCTTGTTGGGTTCTTGTCTATGCTCCGAAGTTCAGTAGCAATATGACACTGCATAATGATGTGAATGTAAGAATATATTCGGTGTACAAAATGCATAAAAATGTCCTGTAATTCTGTATCATCAAAATGAGTATATAGAATAAAAATACATAAATCCTTCTAAAAATGGCACGTTCTATATTTCTAAAAGATAGAAAATAGCAGATGGATGTTTCCACAATGAAGGAATGACAAGTGTTTGAGAAGGTACATGCTTTTGAACTCTGTTTTAGACACCATTTAATAAATATATTTATTCAAATATGACTTTATCCCACTAATACAAGATTTTTTTTTTTTTTTTTAATTTTTCGAGACAGGGTTTCTCTGTGTAGCTCTGGCTGCCCTGGAACTCACTTTGTAGACCAGTCTGGCCTCGAACTCAGAAATCCACCTGCCTCTGTCTCCTGAGTGCTGGGATTAAAGGTGTGCACCACCACGCCCGGCTAAGATTATTATTTCATATAACAAATAATATATGTGAAATAAAAATTGTGATGAGGCTCAGTGAATGGTGAAAATATTATATATGCTGTTAGAAAATTTTATTTTAAACATTTTAAAATCATAGGGATGAGATTACTCTCCAAGTGAGTAACTTCAATGTAACAAATATGTCTCTATAAACATGTAAATATTATTTATTATAATAAGACAGTATAATTGTGGATGTCATGTTCTTTCCTGGTGGATTGATTTTTGTATAATACGGGATTGTTTTTTTTTGTGTTTGTTTGTTTGTTTGTTTGTTTGTTTCAAGACAGGGTTTCTCTGTATAGCCCTGGCTGTCCTGGAATACCCTTTGTAGACCAGGCTAGCATTGGACTCAGAAATCCACCTGCCTCTGCCTCCCCAGTGCTGGGATTAAAGGCTTGTGCCACCACGCCCGGCTATAATATAGGATTCTTGATTAAGCTATAACCATGGTTAAATTCACACTGATGTGGCTGTTCTGTTTGGAAAGAGAACAGCTGTTTTTTCTAATGTTCCTGTGGTTTATGAACAGGATGCTTCCTTTATACATCAAAGGGGATTCTAATGAGCTCTCTCTACTCCCTCCAGGAACACATTTCTCAAATGTTTTGTAACTCACTGTGGCTTGATAAATGTTAGATTGCAGATCCTCATAGGTGCAGTGCCTAGGGCTTCTTAAACACTGCCATTTGCGTGTTTATTTTGTTCTCAGGCTGGGGAATTGTTTTATGAACTCTGAGACATAAAGGAGAGCATGTGAGTGGGAAGAAAGACATTTGCTATAATACTTCTTTGCCCGAGAAGGAAATTGGATTTTGCCTATTGTATAGGAGGTCACAAATTTTGTTGTTTAAAGGGTTAATGTGTCCTATTATGGAAGACAATGAGCTCAAGCTGGAAAGAATTCTTTAGGCTCAAACCACCAGGGACTGTGCAAATTTCTATTTTTCATAGAGTTTTGCATGTGGTAACCTGAAACTTTTATTATAATTTTGATGGATTGTTTGCTGCAGTTGTCTATGACCTTGCTGTATGACTAAAGTACACTTGCTTAAACACAGAAATCCTTATGTGGAGAGTAGAGTTATTTATATTTGACATAACTTCCTGGAGGTGATTTATAAAGCAGCTGAAATGTATTAAGCCCATTTTGGAAAAAAAAAAAAAAAGAATGCAGTTAAATATATGTGCAGTGTGCTTAGGCTGGCAAGAATTCCAATTTAGTTTTAGTCTGAATTGTTTTAAGAATCAATGTTTATGTTTTAGAAGAACAGCATGCAAAACAGGAAAAAGAAAATGAACTAAATGCAGAATTATGTAACATATTAGGCTGTAGGACCTCTCAATTCACATTCAACAATAAAAAGAAATTGCATTGCCTGAATATAAATTTTATTTCCTCCAAAATTTTGGATGCTTTATTGTATAAAACATTATATTATAATGCACAAAGTCTCAGCCTTGATATTATTTAAGATTTCTAAAAATTATACTTAAAAGATAAAAATAAAAATAAAAGCATAATTAAACTAGAATGTGTGGATAGTGAAATTTCAGTATATAGCATAAATTATACATTATCATTCACTTTTTAAGCTCTTTAAGAAAATAAGAAAAATAATAAGTTATAAATGAGTGTGTTGAATTACAACATTCCAAAGCAGATACTGGAACATTCTCAGTGTTTTCCTTAATGAATATCAGGTGTTATATCACATAACCTTGGTCCCTTTACTGTCTCAGCAGTTGAAAGCCCATATATGAGTGTTTCTCACACTGTGTATTTAATAGATGCCTCAGAATGTATGAAATAATCTTTACTTTAAAGAGCTCATTAAAACTGACATTTTTCTGTAAGCCTATGGAGTGAAATATACACATTCTCCACCTTTTCAACTTCTTGCAGAACTATGACAGCATGTCAATTTTCTGTCCACTGTGGATAGAAATAATGTATTTTATATAATATCATCTAGATATGTATTTACTTGTATCAAAAGCACTTCTCTGACCAACTGTCTTTCCTACAGATATTAAGTAAAATAATTTCCTTTCCTATAGATGTGAGATTTTACATTTTAGCATATTTGTTCTAACTATTCAGATTTCCACATCTATTAATAATCAAAATGTATTTAGATTTTGACAAATTTAAATTTAAGTTTTATTCAGGCTAAAGTTTTTTTTCTCTTTATTAGATATTTTCTTCATTTACATTTCAAATGTTATCCAGAAATTTCCCCTTACCCTCCCACATCCCCGCCCTGCTCCCCTACCCACCCCCTCCCACGTAATGGCCCTGGCGTTCCCCTGAACTGGTGCATATAAAGTCTGTATGACCAAGGGGCCTCTCCTCCCAATGATGGCCAACTAGGCCATCTTCTTCCATATATGCAGCTAGAGACATGAGCGCAGGGGGAACTAGTTAGTTCATGTTATTCTTCCACCTATATGGTTGAAGACCCCTTCAGCTCCTTGGGTACTTTCTCTAACTCCTTCCTTGGGAGTCCTGTGTTCCAACTAATAGCTGCCTGTGAGCAACCACTTTCGTATTTCAGGCTAAAGTTTTAAGGTAAGTGATTACCAATGTTATTCTTTTTATTCCTATAAAATCTAAACATTTAGCCGCTAGATTCACCCTTAATAATTAGATTTGCAAGATGATAGAATCAACATTTTGTTTTTAATCATGATTTATAAATTATATGCATACACTTTCACAACCTAGAAGTTAAACACAAAGATTTTTAAAATGTTTGTATATATTCTTTAAGATTTTCATTGTATTTTTAATTATTCAATCCATCTTCTAACTCTTCCCCATTTTTCTGAGCTTTGTGTCTGCCATTTTTTATTATTTTAAACCAATTTAGTCCTGCTTGTACTTTCCAAATACTCTCAGGTGTCTGACCATACACTGGGTCATGGTTGTTCAACCAGGGGCCACACTCTTAAACCAAACTCACTATCTTTTGACCCAGATGTTATCAATTCCCTAAAGATTCTCAGCTAGTGGTATAATTTAATATCTGCATCTGTTTTCCATGCAGAAACTTCCTAAAGCATTTACATATACACATATGTAAAATAAGTTTCAAAGGAGCTATCCTACAATGTGTTGACAATGGCCCATTGTCACCACATGCACTTATCTATGGATATAATGATAAGACACTAAGATGTGGTTTAATTCTGTTTATTTAGCAGAACAATAGTAATAGGTTAGTCCTGTAGGTCCTAGGGTGTGACCCGCTGTATCCTGCCAGCAGGAAGAAGCAGGCCACACATAGGATCCTTCTACAGAAAAGCTTTATTCTAGCTTGAAAGTGGAAAAGGCCCCTAGCCGGGAAAAGCCTCGGCTTATATAGCCAAGGAGGAGGCGTGTCTTAACTGGATTGGCTGCTGGGCCATCACTCATGTTAAGCCCCAGGCTGGGCGGTGGTTAAGCAACAGGCACCTGCGCTTTTGAGTTGTTTACTAGCTCTGTATGGGGGGTGGTAACAGGATGTCTTTGGGTTGTTTACTTGCTCTGTACAGGATGTCAGAGCCTTCTTAGAATAGCAACAGAGCCGACTCGGGAGCGGCTCTCTACACTAGGGTCTCTGTAGAAATAAGTACTTGTCTCAAATTAGGATCTTAGGAGTCCAGATAAAATGAGACTTCTGGTCCTCCTACAGGATCACCCTTTTCCTCAGCATCTTTCAGCCTTCCCTAATTTAACAACAGGGTTTAGCTACTTCTGTCCATTGGTTGGGTGCAAATAAATCATTTTAAAACTTCCTAACTCAGGCTGGTCTTGTGCATGCTGCCATAACCATTGTGAAATTTTCCACATGTCCTAAAGACCTGATCCATTGTAGTCACCCACCACTGTGAAGCTCATTATTTTGTATACTACAGAAGTAATTTTAAAAGCTGAATTGCTTTAATTTTATTTTGCTAATTAATTATAAGCCCACTGACCCTCACACTTCTGTCTATAGTCTCCTCATGACATGGCCGATCAGGTTGACACCTGAGATTAACCATTACAAACTATTATCTTTTTTTTTTTTTTTAAAGATTTATTTTATTTTATTATATGTAAGTACACTGTAGCTGTCCTCAGACACTCCAGAAGAGGGAGCCAGATCTCATTACAGATGGTTGTGAGCCACCATGTGGTTGCTGGGATTTGAACTTATCACCTTCGGAAGAGCAGTCGGGTGCTCTTTCCCGCTGAGCCATCTCACCAGCCCACAAACTATTATCTTAATGCACTGTGAGATTGTAAAATATTCTGCAGGCAGAACTTGCAAATTTCACACTGCATTTATAATTTCAGCTCACTAAAATGATAAAATGTGTGATGTCAATTTTAAACCCAACCTAGCTTACTATGACATCCTTTATCTTGCTCTTTCTTAGCATGTAGTTTTGAAATATAAGACAAGCTTAGCACACACACACACACACACACACACACACACACACACACCCTTACCTGCATCTTGATGTGTCTGGTTATCAGGGAGTCTTAGCTGCTACTCTATGGATATGTTTTTGATCATATCCAAGGGAAATATTGGGACATGAACCTCTTTTGCAATATGAAGTCCTTCTAGAGGAGTGTTTGACATCCTAACTCACAGATCACTTGTTTTATCCTCAATAGTTTTGTGAGGTTGACACTGAAAATGTCTCCACAGTGCTGGGGATGCTTTTATATCACATTCAGTTCCTGTATGACTTCTGTTACAATTCTGAATTAATTTGAAAAAGTTTTTAATTGGATAAATCACTGAATATGTGGATTTGACTGTCAAATCTCTTTTATGTTAATTCCAGAGAAGATATCAAATGGGCCAGAATATGCCACTATGCTGTGGGATAACAGAAGGTGAGTACTGCTGTGCTTTGTGCAAGTGAATCATCTTCATTTGATGACTAGTTGAAGAACTGGGGAAAATCCCTGGATGGAGTGATGCTTTGTAGCTTTAAATCTGATCATTCTAAATTCTCTCTTAAAACGTGACGTCATTGTCAGCACTTTTGTTTCCCTCCTTCAAAAATCTACTTAATATACTGCCTATCTGAAATTCATACAGATGCACAAAGAGCATTAATACGAGAAAAAATTATTCAAGCCTAAAGTCTGACATTATTAACATCTACATAGTGTAAATATCTCTTATCAAGCAGTGGAAAACTAAATTATGTAGATACAAAGGAGCAAAGGCTATAAGTACAAATATATCTGAAGAAGATATGAAATCCAAACAATAATACTGTATAAATGCAACTCAAATAATGACTACACTAGTCAATACCCTAGTGTGAGAAGTTTAGAAGACCCATACATATATAGGTGAAGAGTTAATCAGTAACTAACAGAACAGGAAGGATACATTTTCTTTGTGGATAAATGCTGGACCATGACACTCTGATTGTGTGTGTGTGTGTAACTATCTTTTTATCTATCAAAAAGAAGAGATTGGGAATCCCAGAAGGGGTGTGTGAGGAGTGGAGACAGAAATGAGGGGAGACAGAAGGCCAGAAATGATGCAAGTCCAATACAATCATGTATGAATTCTTCAAGAAGGTTTAAAAATTGCAAACACATTGACAAAACCATAAATAACCCCAATTAAAGAAGAAACTTAAATCAAAGGATCAATAGCTCTTACTTTCTAGGATGAATTTTAATAAAATAGAAAAATGGAAAAATCTGATAAGGAGGCAGAAGTGCAGGAGCCGATACTCATTTGATGGTAATTTAAATGAAACAGCTACTACGGAGCATAATAGTCAAGTTTCTTAAAGGATAAAGATATAAGTATCAAATATCAAATCATAGATCCCAAACTCAATCTCTCAATAAAAAAGGAATTAAAATCAGAATCTCAAAGACATACTTGTGCTCCCATACTGTCTGCAGCTTTACGTATGATAGCTAAGATGCAGAAACACGGAAATGATCCTTGGTGAATATACAGATAAAGAAAAGTATGTAGATAAAGTAAAATATTATTTAAGTTATAAAAAGAAAATTTCATGGTATATGAAAATATGCATAAAGCCAGAGAATATTACCCTACACAAATAAACCAGTCATTGGCATAAGCTATACATGATCCCCTTCACTTAAGTGTAATAACTAAATTTATAAAAACAAACATCAGGATTTGAAAGAAGATAGCTAATCGATATCATGTCAGTTATCTAAGATGTAGCACTTATAGGGATCGGCTGTGCAGTGTTGTTACTAATCAGGAAAATATTGCATTATACTGGCAAGCATTTGACAAAAAGGTATACTTTTGGTTCAGACTTCTCATCACAATAAAAATTATTTTATCTATAGAAAATGAAAACTAAATAGGTACTAGATTTTAGTACTAACTAGGAATCTTTATGGCATAGATCATAAAATATTGGAACAGATATATACTTAGGAAGCAAATAGTAAATTTTAAAAATTCAGTTTTGTTTTGAGATACTAAACTTAATCTAACATAAATATAGTTTGTCAGTTAATAATTAAGAAATTGATGGAGAAGAAAAAATTTAAAAATACATTAAAATTACCTCCACTAAATTAATCAATTCTTAATACATTTTAATACCATGATCCTGAGAACATGATATGATCATATTGTGTAAGTCAACCCAATCAAGATGTTGTAATATATTTCTGTAAACATTGCTTTTATTTCCTCAGAAGTAGGGACGAGATGGGAGCTATAACTTAGCTGTGCAAATGCATGGCTTGGGCTGGGTCCAGAGCATTTCTCTTTCTGTTCTAGCTATTCATGTGCCTAGAAGCTTGCTTCTAGCCTTCCTACATTGTAATCTTCCAGGCTGATTGGTTCAATTTGGATTCTCTTGGCTTCTGACTGAATTACTCTGGTTGGCCTCATAGTAACTGACAAAATGTTCCCCTCAGATGAAGGGATGAGATGAGAGCTGTACCCAAGTACCCAAGCTGTGTCCTGTCGTGCTTAGGCTGAGCTCAGAGAATTTCTTTCTCTGTTCTAACTATCCCTAGGCCTAAGCATGGAAGTTTCTAGCCTCCATAAAACCTAATCTTCCAAAATGACTGATACAATCTGGCTTCTCTCAGTTTATGACTAAATTGTTCTGCTTGGTCTCATAGTAACTTTGGTAAAATGTTTTAATCTCCTGAATCTTTCTCATTTTCTGGCTTGTTTTGTCTTAACCTATGTCAACATCATTCTCTATAGTCTGTCTCTGTAATACTGTCCAGATTCTGTCTCTCTGTTTCTCTATTTCTGTCTGTTTGTCTCTGTCTCTCTCTGTCCTTGTCTCTCTGTCTGTCTCTGTCTCTCTGTCTGTCTCTGTCTCTCTGTCTCTGTCTCTCTGTTTCTCTCTGTGTGTCTCTCAATCACACACACAGTTTCTCTCTCTCTCTCTCTCACTCACACACAGTTTCTCTCTCTGTTTCTCTCTCTCTCTGTCTCTGTCTGTCTGTCTGTCTGTCTCTCTCTCTCTCTCTCTCTCTCTCTCACACACACACACACACACACACACACACACACACACACACACACACACAGAGTTTCTCTCTCTTGGTGATTGGTGCTCTTAAGTTGCCTCTTTCCTGTGCTGCTCTTTTGTGAGTTGGGCATATTCTGTCTCTGTCTCTTTGTGTCAAATATTTTTTTGATTTGTGAATTTGTGTGCCCCTCAATTAGACATCCTTTTGGAACATGGTTGCTTTCTTCTACATACTAACCTTAGCTTCTCATTGTTTGGGATTAAAGGTGTATACTAAGGCCATGTCTATATTTCAGGAAGATCACATAGATTTAGAAGGTCTTTGGATATTTTCCCTTGCCAGAACAGCCATTATTAATGATTCAAAATTCCTGTACATATTTCTACTTTATTGGACTGTGTGCTTGCTACACAAGCATTCTACCACTAAGCTATATTCCCAGTAATGAATTTTGAAATAATGTATAGAAATAAAAGGATTTTATATAATATCTTTATTGAAACAATACTATTTTTCTTTTAAAGAATTTTAATTGTTATTTATGTACATACACAGAGAAAGAGAAGATTAAAACCTGTGTGTGTGTGTGTGTGTGTGTGTGTGTGTGTGTGTATTTCTGTGTAGTGAGGCATTCATGTGCCTGAAAATGCCTATAGAATCCAGAAGCAGGAAACAAATCACTTGGAACTCAAATTGCTTGTGACTATAAGCTGCTGGCATGTGTTATATAAACTAAACTGTGCCCTATAAAGTATTACAAGTACTGTTGGGAGTTAAGACCACTCTCCAACACTATATTAATTTTCTTAACATATTTTAAGTTGTAAGAATATCCTAGTTGTTTACCAACATGGGAATTATATTTCTAGATATTTTGTTTAAGTGGGATTACTTGAATGAGCAGAGAAAAATAAATGTTATATCAATCAATATTTCTTTTGTGTCTCAACACTTGATGGTTAAATTATACGCACTATACCAATTGTTCTTTATTAGACTACAATGTTTTACAGATGTTACAGTTTAATTGTGGTGATGTTTCAACTTGAGAACCTCAATTAATTTGACCCTCTGGCTTCCCAGAGGGCAAAGATGGTCATGGAAACATAAATGAAATACTGTAACTAGTTTTATAATTGAGAAGCAAACTTCATAACAATGAAGTGCTCAGAAATTCTGAATGGAATAACAATTGCTTTGTCAGGAGTAGAAATTTTAATATAACAGGAGCATATGCAAAAACACTCTCAAAGAGACTGTTGAAATTAATGTATGTTTTTTAAATTGTTGCATTTGCATTTAATTTGAATGGATGCAGGAATATTTTAAGTACATTTTTAAGGACATACTTTGTATAATATTAGAAAAATAAAGAATGTTGGTTGATTGATAACTTTCAAATTTTAGAAGATAAAGGATGTGTAAAGTTTGTGAGTTATTTTAAATTCAGAGGGTGAATGGATATCATTCTGCAGAGACACAGAATGCAAGTTTCAAGGTTTATATTAAAATTCTAAAAATAAATAGTTTATTATGTGCCATAGTGACTTTTATTTTCCTGTGATGAGAGCTTACTTGGGGCATAAAATTTTAGTGGATTAGAGTTCATGACCGTCATTATGAGGAGCATGGTGGGAGAGAGGCAGGCCTGGCATTGTAGCAGTAGTTGGGAACTTATATTGATCTACAAATAAGGAGAGTGAGAGAAGTGACTGAAAATGGAGGGGTATTGAAAAACTTGAAGTCAACTACCAGAGACGTGTCTCTGTCCACATCTGCTCCTCCTAATCCTTCCTGAGCAGCACCATCAATCATGGAATGTTGGTATGGGAAATTCTCATTCATACCATCTCAAAACTACCTTGAGATGGCATCCTACTTTTGTCAATGTAGCAATGATTAATAAACAAATGACAAAAATCACAACAAATACTGGTGAGGAAACAAGAACCATAACCCACTGCTTGTAGAAATATAAATTAATATAACTACTATAAATGGTATCTAAATGTTGTCTAATAAGCTTATTGGTTATGAATATGACCCAACTAGCCATCCAATGACCAAGGCAGAGTCTTACAGTTTTTTTTTTTAATTCAGATTTAGCACAGTTACTGAGCTAATTACTCATAATCTATTTTTCTATATGCTAGATGGTTAATTCCCCAGCTGCACTCCCCAAATATATGTTTGGGTCTTGCCAGGGTTATCTATGCTCCATCAGCCTGTCCTCATGGTACACTTCTGGTCATGTGCTCATGATCGATCCAGCCTCATGGTGGCCTTCTCCTCTCCCCTTCTGTTTCCTTCCTCTGCCCCCTTGCTCTCCTGTTCCCTATCTGCAACTCCCAGCCCTGTAACTGAAACTCCATCTACCACTGTTCTCCCCAGTTTGGCTACAGCTACTTTTATTTCACCAATAACTTTATATTTTGGAGGAAGGTATACATGGGAAACTAGATGTTGGGGTTCAAAATTTAGCATTTGAGTGCCTAGCAACACCAGACTAACACCCAAAAAACTACTAAGGACTTCAATTTTGAAATGCCATATAAAATATTAAAAATAGAAGCAATGTATGATTTAGCTATTGTCATGGTTTGAATATGCTTGGCCCAGAGAGTAGCACTATTTGGAGGTGTGGCCCTGTTGCAATAGATGTGTCACTGTGGGCATGAGCTTTTACACCCTAGTCCCAGCTACAGGGAAGCCAGCATTCTGCTAGAAGCCTTCAGGTGAAGATGTAGAACTCTCAGCTCCTTCTATATCATGTCTGCCTAGATGCTCCCATGCTCTACCTTGATGATAATGGACTGAAACTCTGAACCTGTAAGCCAGCCCTAATTAAATGTTGTCTATTATAAGACTTGCCTTGGTCACAGTGTCTGTTCTCAGCAGTAAAACCATAACTAAGACAGCTATATAACTCCTGAGCATAAACACAAAGGATTCTTTGACCTATCAAACTGACAGTTGCCACCAATGTTTCTTTCTATTCTACCAACAACAGAAAGGACATGAATATAGTCTAAGTCAAGGGAGAACATTCCTCCATTTCTGGTGAGAGTCTGAACTTGTACAGCCAATTTAGATATAGGGCAGCTTCTCAGAAAATTGAGAATTGATCCACCTCAAAACCTAGCTATACCACTCTGTGCCTACACTGTAAAGACTCTTCATTCTACCAGGATATTTGGTCAACTATGTTCACAGCAACTTTATTTGTAACAGCTAGAGCTAGAAACAACCTACATGCCCCTCAGCTTAATAGTAGATAAGTCGTGGTACATTTACACAATGGAGTATTACTCAGATGTTAAAAAATATAAATAATATCCTGAAAGTTGCGGGTTATTAGATGAAACTTGAAAAAAATCATCCTAGTAAGGTAAACTAGACCTAGAAAGCCAAGCATGGCACATACCCACTTTTAGGTAGATAATGGCTGTAAAGGAGAGGATGATCATGTTATACTCCACAGATGCAGAGAGACCTAAGCAACAATGAGGGGTCAAGGGAAGGACACATGGATCTCCCTGGAAAGCAATAAGAGAATAGATTTGTGTGTATGGACTATGG
The DNA here is from genome assembly GCA_902729485.2 of Mus minutoides. Classification (NCBI taxonomy): domain Eukaryota; kingdom Metazoa; phylum Chordata; class Mammalia; order Rodentia; family Muridae; genus Mus; species Mus minutoides. The sequence continues at coordinate 171,886 of LR750606.1, forward strand.
GCTGATGGGCATAAAAATGGGAGGAGTCAGGTTGGGGAAAAGGGAGAGAGTACTGGGGAAGATAACCAGAATTAGGTGTGCGATTTGGGGTTTAATTGGAAACAGTACAAAGGAAACTACTGGAAATCAATAAGGGTGACGCTAGCAAATACTCTTTGTCATGGAGGATACGGAGCCTGAACTGTGGTTGGGATGTAATAGTGAGAAAAGAAGAAATAAAGGAAAAGAGACTACTGACGTCAGATGCTCTTTCTCATAGCAGGATCCTACTTTTTAATGTCTGTTTATATGTAAATCAGGGCCTGCAAGAGTGGGAGGAGACTATAAAACTAGCTAAGAGACTAGTTGAGGAAGACACTACATTGAGAATTTGGGGCATGGAGAAAAGACACATACTGAACATAAAAGAGGTATCTATGGAAATGAGAAAGCCCAATGGATCTTAGCCATTCTTACTGGTGTGAGGTGGAATCTCAGGGTTGTTTTGATCTGCATTTCCCTGATGATTAAGGATGTTGAACATTTTTTCAAGTGCTTCTTAGCCATTCGGTATTCCTCAGTTGAGAATTCTTTGTTTAACTCTGTGCCCCACTTTTTAATGGGGATATTTGATTTTCTGCTGTCCACCTTCTTGAGTTCTTTATATATATTGGATATCAGTCCTCTATCTGATTTAGGATTGGTAAAGGTCCTTTCCCAATCGGTTGGTGGCCCTTTTGTCTTGTTGACAGTATCTTTTGCCTTACAGAAGCTTTGCAACTTTATGAGGTCCCATTTGTCAATTCTTGATCTTACAGCACAAGCCTTTGCTGTTTTGTTCAGGAATTTTTCCCCAGTGCCCATATCTTCGAGGCTTTTCCCTACTTTCTCCTCTATAAGTTTCAGTGTCTCTGGTTTTATGTGGAGGTCCTTCAACCACTTAGACTTGACCTTAGTACAAGGAGATAAGAATGGATCAATTCCCAGTCTTCTACATGATAGCTGCCAGTTGTGCCAGCACCATTTGTTGAAAAGGCTGTCTTTTTTCCACTAGATAGTTTTAGCTCTCTTGTCAAAGATCAGGTGACTATAGGTGTGTGGATTCATTTCTGGGTCTTCGATCCTATTCCATTGATCTACCTGTCTGTTGCTGTACCAGTACCATCCAGTTTTTGTTACGATTGCTCTGTAGTACAGCTTGAGGTCAGGCATGGTGATTCCACCAGAGGTTCTCTTATTGTTGAGAAGAGTTTTTGCTAGTCTAGGTTTTTTTGTTATTGCAGATGAACTTGCTAATTGTCTTTTCTAGATCCTTGAAGAATTGAGTTGGAATTTTGATGGGGATTGCATTGAATCTGTAGATAGCTTTTGGCACGATAGCCATTTTTACTATATTGATTCTGCCAATCCATGAGCATGGGAGATCCAGATGCTGGCGTGGATGTGGAGAAAGGGGAACACTCCTCCATTGTTGGTGGGAATGCAAGCTGGTTCAACCACTTTAAAAATCATTCTGGCGGTTCCTCAGAAAATTGGACATAGTACTACCGGAAGATCCTGCAATACCCCTCTTGGGCATATATCCAGAAGATATTCCATCTGGTAATAAGGACACATGTTCCACTATGTTCATAGCAGCCTTATTCATAATAGCCAGAAACTAGAAAGAACCCAGATGTCCCTCAACAGAGGAATGGATACAAAAAAAATGGTATATTTACACAATGGAGTACTACTCAGCTATTAAAAAGAATAAATATATGAAATTCCTAGGCAAATGGATGGATCTGGAGGCCATCATCCTGAGTGAAGTAACCCATTCACAAAAGAACTCACATAACATGTACTCACTGATATGTGGATATTAGCCCAGAAACCTAGACTACCCAAGATACAATTTACTAAACACATGAAACTCAAGAAGAAGGAAGATCAAAATGTGGACATGTCNATGCCAGCAAGATAGTGCTGAAAGGGCCCGGATATAGCTGTCTCGTGGGAGACTATACCAATGCCTGGCAAACATGGAGGTGGAAGCTCACAGTCAGCTATTAGATGGAACACAGGGTTCCCAAGGAAGGAGCTAGAGAAAGTACCCAAGGAGCTGAAGGGGTCTTCAACCCTCTAGGTGGAAGAATAACATGAACTAACTAGTTCCCCCTGAGCTCATGTCTCTAGCTGCATATATAGAAGAAGATAGCCTAGTTGGCCATCATTGGGAAGAGAGGCCCCTTGGTCATGCAGACTTTATATGCCCCAGTACAGGGGAACGTCAGGGCCAAGATGTGGGAGCAGGTGGGTAGGGGAGCAGGGCTGGGAGGGGGGAGGGTATAGGGAACTTTCTGGATAACACTTGAAATGTAAATGAAGAAATTATCTAATAAATGTTGAAAAAAAAACTCAAAAAAAAAAAAAAAAGAAAAGAAAAGAAAGCCCAACGGAAAGGAAGGAGGCAGAGAGTGTAGGACATGTGGGGAGAAAGCAACAAAATCAAATTTTGGTGGAAAGATGTCATAAAGGGAACTTAACTCTATGTAGGAGTAGGAAACTGAGAAAAACTGTGACAGACAGACAGACAGACAGACACACACACACACACACACACACACACACAGAGTGAGAGGGCAGAGAAAGGCACAGGTATATAGAGATAGAAAGACAGAGAGACAGAAAGAGAAGAAACTAGAAGAAATTATTCCTGCCTTTCATGACAGAAAAAAAGAATAAATTAAAAAGTCAATACAAGTGAAAAAAGATGTTTGTAATTTTAAAAATATTTTTATTTTTATTAATAAGCAAAATTTCACAGAATTAGATATAAGATATTTTCTTTATCTTTTTGTGTGTGGCTATTTTATGTTTTCTTTTATTTAAAATAGATTTTTTTCTAACATAATATATCTTGATTTTGGTTTCCCCTCCGTCTATTTCTTCCACTTCCTTCACTCTAAACAAATAAAAAGAAGGAAAAGAGTCCAAGAGAAGTCAGAAGAAACAGAGGCCCACTCATTTCTGTACTGAAGAATCTCCTAAAAATACTAAACTTGAAGCCAAAATTTGCCTTGCAGACCCTGTGCATGATGACTCTCTCTCTCTCTCTCTCTCTCTCTCTCTCTCTCTCTCTCTCTCTCTCTCTCTCGGTTTATGTGAGCTTTGAACATGTTAACTTAGACAACCATATTATTTGTCCTTGTTCCCCTATTGTTCTTATACTTTTCCTACCTCCTCCTCTACAGAGTTTCCTGAGCCCTGAAGGTAGGGATTTGATGGAGCCCTTCTCTTTAGGGCTGAGTGTTCCAAGGTCTTTACATACAATCTGTCTGCGGGTCTCTATTTTATTACATCAGCGGCACCTAGAAACTTCCATAATGATTGTGGAGCAAGACACTGACCTATCAATATGGCAAAATGTCATTAGGCGTCACTTTACTGCTATCTAAAAAGTAGTAGTTGGTTTTCCCCAGGGCACTAAGCTATCTAGTCTCAGGTTCTTGGCCACTTCAACAGGAAAAAATGGATAAAGAAAATGTGGAACATTAATACAATAGATACTATTTGACTGTATAAAAAAGAAGGAGTCATGAAATTTGTAGGTAAATTGGTGGAGCTAGGAAAAATTATCCTGAATGAGGCAATCTGAATGCAGAAATACAAATATGGTATGTATTCTTCTATATGTGGATATTAGCTGTTAAGTCTATGTTAAGCCTCAGAGGTTAGGTATTGTGTAAGGGACCAGGAAGGACTGAAGTGGAAACTTAAAGGGGTTCTTTGAAAAGTCAATTGTGTTGGATGGTGCTTTGTTGGGGCAAACACATCAAGGAGTGTTTTCTGGAAGCAGACCCAGGTGAAAGGATTGATGAAGGATTCTTTGCTAATGACACACGTGAATTGGTCTGCCTTACATTGCATAGTTAAGCTCTATTTGTCGGGCTCTTCATAGGGAGTAACACACACACACACACACACACACACACACACACACACACACACACACAAAACCTTCTAACACAGTGCTGCAGTTCTTTTGCTGTTTCTTCTGACTCTAGCTGATTGGCAGAGTGATGTCACCTGTGACAGACACACATGTTGAGGCAAGACCCATGGAGGACAAACAATGTATGAAGAAAGTATAACTAGTTCCCAACAGACAGTGAAGTAGGCCGAGCTTGGCTTGCTTGCACAACTAAATGGTTTTGGGTTTCTCCTTTCAGCTGATCTTAGCTTTGCAGATCTTCATTTCACTGAGAGAGCCAAGAATGTCTCCCAGTGTTCCTGTTGGCCCTGGTCCCTCCTGCTGACTTGTGCTGAGGCTGATGCCTGGTTTAGCTTTGCTAGGTCATGCCACCACTGTTACTAACCCAACTCTACCAAACTGGACTGCTGGTGTAACCCACACAACGTTTGGAAATGGATCGAGCTGCTCTGTGAACCGGTGAACTGAGCTGCTCATTTCCAGACAATACACATGGGGGTTGTTCTGAAGAACCTTTCTAAAAAGGACCACTTTCCCTGTATTCTTTCTTTTTTTCGATACCTCTGGCAGGTGGTAGGGTAAAAAGGAGATTAAAGCATTTACAAAAGAAGTCATTGGATATGCGCTCACTGATAAGTGGATATTAGCTCAGAAACTTAGAATACCCAAGATACAATTTGCAAAACACAAGAAAATCAAGAAGGAAGACCAGCCTGTGGATACTTCATTCCTCCTTTGAATAGAAAACAAAATACCCATGAAAGGAGTTACAGAGACAAAGTTTAGAGCTAAGATGAAAGGATGGACCATACAGAGACTACCACACCGGGGGGAGGGGGATCCATCCCATAATCAGTCACTAAACTCAGACACTATTGCATAGGACAGCAAGTGTTTACTGAAGGGACCCTGATATAGCTGATATAGAAGTGGATGCTCACAGTCATCTATATGATGAAACACATGGCCCACAATGGAGAAGCTAGAGATAGAACCCCAGGAGCTAAAGGGGTCTGCAACCCTATAAGAGGAACAACAATATTTACTAACCAGAACCCCCAGAACTTGTGTCTCTAGCTACATATGTAGCATAAGATGGCCTAGTGGGCCATCATTGGGAAGAGAGCCCCCTTGGTATTGCAATCTTTATATGCCCCAATATAGGGGAACGCCAGGGCCAAGAAGTGGGAGTGGGTGGGCAGGGGAGCAGGACGGGGAGAGAGGAGAAGGAACTTTAGGGATAGCATTTGAAATGGAAATTAAGAAAATATCTAATAAAAAATTGAAAAAAAAAGAAAAAATAGGTTTTGAAAAAAAATTAAAGTTATAAAGGATAGATAAATCTCTTTAGGATTCAAAATTGGAGTGGATAGTAATGTGCTGTGGGTAGCCCACCAGAGATGACCATTCATATACAGTACACAGGCAATTGAATGTCTTTATTCCAGGTGGTTTGGACCAAAGCAGGTATTTGGAGACCTAGGTATAGCCCCAAAGGTACAGGATTTTTTTGTCTGGGTGGACGGGGATAGGTATGCCTGACTCACTATAAGAGGGGCTGCTTGCCCCCTCTACTCTCTCTTGCTTTTGCCTTCTTGCTCAATCTCTGTCCTCTTGCCCCTTCTCCCCTCTCTCCCTATTTCCTCCCCCCCACGTGCTTATAGCTGGCCTCTATTTCTCCACTCTTCCTCTCTTTGTCTCTGTGTCTGGGTCTGTATCTGTATCTGTCTCTGTCTCTCCCTCCCCTTGCCCCCCTCTCTTTTCCTGCTTTTCTCTGCCTCTACTATCCTCTTAACTCCCCTACCCATGCCCTGAATAAACTCTATTCTATACTATACTGCCATGTGGCTGGTCCCTCGGGGGTTAGGAATGCCTCAGCATGGGCCTGTGGAGGCACCCCCTTCCCCCATACATAACTACACCTCTAATAAAACATATTCACTCTCTCTTTATTATTTTTTATAAAACACGACAGGATCTATATGAACAAGTACACATACAAAAACACACAGACGACTTTTGAAAAAAAATACTATTTTCATCAGATAAAGAAAAAAACCACTATTATGAAACAAAATATAGTTTTAATGAATTTATTAGAAGTTGAACTTTCTCTGTGTATAGGGCTATTGTGCTAGACACTTATGCATAATTATTCTAGTCACTGTGCAAATGTACAAATAGGAGATGCATGTTCTGCCTCTGGCATCTTAGCTCCTTCTCACTTACAAGTAGCCAATGACCTGTTTCTTTGAAGGTTTGAACTTTAACCACTATCACTTCATAACCTACTGGGAAATACATAAAATGTATCTCAAAATGTTATTGTTCAAATGCATGCTGGGCTTTCATGGCCAACAACTGTGAGTTTATTTTCAGAGGTTTCCATGAGTCATTTCAAATAACATCAAATGTCATAAATAAATTGCTATGACCGACCCTTCTACTCCAAAACAACTCTCCTTTATTGCTGAAATGGAAGTGAAATGTGTTTTCTCTTAAATGTGTATATGTATATGGTATATGTAATGTGTGCTGTATATATGTATATGTATATATGCATGCATATATGTGCATATATGTGGGAGCTGGAGTTGATAGTGTCTTTCTCTATTGCTCTGCTCTTAGTTTTTCTTTCTTTCTTTTGTGATGAGGTCTCTTTTATTTAACCTGGGACTCACTATGTTGCCTGGACTGACTGGACCCTTAACTCCAGGAATTATTATATTACCATTGCCCCAAGTAGTAGGTTTTCACAACACCAGGTATTTCTGTGGGGTCTGTAGAACAAAACTCATGTTCTCATGCCTACAAAAAGAACACCAACCCTATAGAGAGATCTCCCAGTAAGGTTCTAAACCCCAAAAGGCAGTGACTATGGAAGAATTGCTGGCAGTATTCCTCAGAAACCTATCAACTGAGTTTCTGCCTTCCAAAAGGAGCCATTTCCATTATTTGCCCTTGTTGTGGTAAAGGGAACCAAATACCTATGGTTATATATCAAAGCCCATGCTAAATTCCTGGACCTTTGGGTCTCTGGTAACATGTGCCTGCTATGAGTATCAAAGCTCCTACTCTAGTCTCCAGGCCCTTCCCACCAGACCCACTTCTTCCCCTCTATGCTGCTTTTGGGTTGTGTCAGCTTACAGAAGGACTTACAGCTTACAGGTCTGGACTTCTCCAGAGGCCTCAGACTCTTCTCTCTTCTGTATTTAAAATAAGCTTTTCTTTCAGATGCACCCACTGAGCATTCTCACTGAGCCTTCACTTTCTCTCTCATTCCAGAAGAAGTATGTTTTGTAACTAAACCCATACCATTTGATGTAGCAGAAGAGGAGAAATAAGGAGTATGTGGGAGGTAGAAAAATCAGAATATACATTGCACCTAGTTTTTTGAGTGTGATTTCTGCTGCAGACTGCTCCTGATTGTTCTTTCTTTGGTGAAATCCCTTATAATGTCTTTTGTTTATATTTTACCAAAATCAAATGCCTGTCTTTATCTACATCCAGGACTGTGTGTGTGTGTGTGTGTGTGTGTGTGTGTGTGTGCATGCGTGTGTATGTGTGTGTGTGTGTATTTACACATGCCATGGAATGTGTGTGGAAGTCAGAGAACTTTTTCCTTCCACCATGTGAGCCTCTAGGAGGCTACTTGAGTCATCACTGTGGACAGAACTTTCTCCACTTTACCTGCTGTGCCTTATTGCCAGCCCTCTGAGGTACCTCCAATGCATAAATAAATTTAGAAAATAACATTAGCATTTATTAGATGATATTCTTCATAAATTACCTCTCTGCTCTCAGTGGTATAAAATGTAAGTATGTAAATGAAAACATGCACGTTTACAAATGTGTTTTTCTTTGTTTGTACATGTGTGTGTGTGTGCGTGTGTGTACACACTTGTGTGTGTGTGTGTGTGTGTGTGCGTGCGTGTGTGCACACACTTGCATCCTCAGAACTTACTGTTTTCTCTGTCACTGTAATTTTGTACTCTTGGCCAATCTCTCCATAGTTTTCATTTCTACTCCCGACTAACCATTTGTAAAACTATTCTATTATATAATGTAATAAGTGCAAAAATTTGGCATTCACACTTCAGTAAGTATATATGGCACTTGTGTTTTCTGATCAATGCTTATTTAGTTACTGTACCACAGTAGAGTATTATATTTGAACTGGATTTTACTAGTGATATATACTTTACTAATTTATCTGGAAATAGATATCTTGGTTGGTTACATTGACTAATATAGATTGTCCTGCGGTAAGCACAGCAGGGCAGATATTATAATAACTTTATTTCATTACATATACATGGCAGTATATTATTGTATCACTTGCATAGTCGTTGTCTTTCTATTGTATTAAAATACCGTGAAAAAATTATAGAAGAAACTACTTCTGTTAGGCTTCTAGTCCAGAAAGATGAGAGTTCATCAGCATCACCACAGGGAAGTGTGGCATCAGACAGGGATGGTGGCTGACACAGCAAGCTGAAAGTTGCTACTGCAAGCAGGCTTCAGAGACAATGAATTGGAAATGGCAGGAGTCTTTAAACTCTCAAAGCCCACCTCCAGTGACCTTCATCCTTTAACAAGGCCACCAGCTATGGAACAAGTATTCAAATATCTAATACTGTGGAGACATTTCATTAAAATCATAACAAGTTTCTACTAAACTGTATATATGCACATATATATATATATATATATATATATATATATATATATATATATAACATTAGTTATCTTAATTTATATCCTTATACCAATATATAACACTTGTTTTATTTTTTTCAGTAATGTCCTTGTTCAAAGTTTCAGCTAAAATTATTTGTTTATTTATATTCAGTTCAAACTGAAGTAAATGAATTAATAAAATGACTATTGAGTCCAGGATTCTTGAAGCTGTGTTTTGGCACATTTAGTGTTTTTTTCATTTAACTTTAATATAATAATCATAGATAATTCATGTATAAGGAAAAGGGGATGTTGTTTGACTATCTGTGCTCTCAGGAGCTGTAAATTTCACATTTATTGCCTCAGATAAAGGGATGAGATGAGAGCCATACCCAGTCTGTGTGAATATCCTATTGGGCTGAGATCAGAGCATTTGTCTCTCTTCTAACTATCCCTAAGCATAGGCCAGGGAACTCCTGTCCTCCATGTAAAATGAATTATATTAATAGAAGTGTAAGCAGTGAATTAACCTGATGGCTGTAATCCCTAATAATGACATAGAGAAAGCAGGATTTACTTCAAGCTGTACCTCAATACTAGGCAGTTAAATATTAACCATAATCCTCTGTATTAATCTGGCTATTCCAAGCTCCAACCCCAAAATACTTGAAATTTAATATTCCAGATCTCTCTGCTTGAGATATTTCTTCCCATAGTGTCCTTCTCTTCATGGTTTCAATTCTAACTCCCTGCCCCCTCTCTCTTCTCCTGGCTAGTAGACATTTCCACACTGTTTGTTCTTTTGTCCAGGCACTAGGTGACCGGCATTTATTGACAAGGAAGAGAATACATGGCAAGAATTGTTTACAAAAGTTTGATTATGACACAGGGCATTACTACACTGCCTTAGCTGCTCTGCAATCCACTATATGGCTGGAGAATACATAGGCTTATGATTCCCCTTGCTTAAGAGCACCAAGTAAGCGGCATTATAGCCCTGTGTCATGTCAGAGCACCAAGTAGACAAGATTACAGCCAGGTATCAACAGGACTCACCTAGAGGTTTTGTGGTATAGTGTTTTTACCCTGGTTCATTTTAAAGTGTTTCATCATTTTAATTGTTATGCATCATCAATTTATGATATTTGGAAATTTGTCTCATTTTCACATAGTTGGCAATTTTCCAATTACCATTTTGTTAATAAGGTTTAGCTTCATGTTTATCATTTCATTTGTTTTATATAGAGAGAATTTTGATTTCTGGATCATGGTATTATCTGTTTTGGTGAATGATTTATTGTTACTTAAGTAGATCATAGCTCTTATATCTGTGTGGGTGTGGATTTCCATTAATATATAATTGAATGAAATTAATTCATGTAGTAGGCTCTCTATTTATATTTATTATGCATCTTAACATGTGTATTAATAAGATGGATATAAAAATACATAATTGTACACTACATTCACACAATACCAATAGACAATGCATTTAGTTTCTTTCCTTTTTATGGCTGTATATTTTTACTTTATGAGACTTGATATGAAGTTTATGCTTGAGGTTGCATAATGTAGCATACACAAAACACTTGCTCTCCCACATAAGCTCCAGAGGAAACAGGAACATTAAACACTCAGGCTTGATTGAGTCTTTGGTGGAAGGGATGTATAGTTGTTCTCTACCCAGAAGGCTGGGGGTGGATGCAATAGATAGCCCGGTTGTCTGTGCTATCTGTAGTGTCAGGCTACAGCTGAATCCCTCAGACTATTGTGTTTATTCCAGACTCTTCTTCCTAGACCATTAACTTTAGCTTTGCAAATGGAACCCATCCTAAGGGGATATGCCATACATACTTTATAGCTTGGTGACCTCCATGCTATCTGTATGACCCAAACCATACCAGACCCTCTCTAGGCCCTGAAGCTATACAACCCATCTTTATGGAAGAGGTCACATATACTTTGCAAAAGAGTTTCAATGTAATCATGCCTTAGGCTTTATAGCACACATGGGATTGAGATAATTGCTTCCAGAAAACTTTTGTCAAAATTGTACTTTACTTAAATATTCCTAAAATAAACTGTAGGGTCAGACACTAGAAGTTTGAACTGGCACTGGATGACCATGTCTTATGGAACCAGATCTCCTTCTTGCCTCACACAGATTGTAAGTTTGCTGGCCTTGGCTTTCACAGGGACCTCTACAGAATAAAAAGCTTATTATTGTAAAGTGTTCATAGGAAATTGATATTTGTATTAATTATTAAAGGAAGAGTAATAGACTCTCCTGAAATATAGATTATTTTGAATTTTGAAGCCAGTTTGATAATCTGGCATTCTGAATAGTGATTTGGGAAGCTGTAGAGTTTTTATTAAAACCACAGTCTAAGGTCACATCAGAAACTCATTCTTAGTCTTGCTATCTTCTTAGTATTTCTAAAGTTTGGTAATGCCAATGGGAATGCATGGTAAGGTAAGTCCCATAATGCAATAATGCATGCCACATTATGTCCCATAATGCCAGCTTGTTTCTCGCAAACATGCTTCCAAGGTCCAGGGAATTTGTTTTTATGACCTTCAGAAAAACATATCATGACTTTTCTTGAGAGAAAGGTTTTTATTTTTATTTTTATTTTTTATTTTTGAGACAGGGTTTCTCTGTATAGCCCTGGCTGTCCTGAAACTCACTCTGTAGAGCAGGCTGGCCTTGAACTCTGAAATCCACCTGTCTCTGCCTCCCGAGTGCTGGGATTAAAGGCGTGCACCACCATGCCCAGCTAAAAGGTTTGGTTCTTAAACAGCTCAATTGGAGCCAAGCAGTTCAGAGCTCAGTTGCATTGTATGGGCTTCGATGGGTTCAGTGAAGGACATCTGCCCCTCATAAGGGGCTTGACACTCCATTCAGAATATGGGCTACCTTCAGTGGAGCAGGTCATGAGCTTTCATGATCCAGGAAGATGTGATCTCTTGCTGATCTCCACATCTGTTGTTTCTGCTAGAGTTCTACAGCATAGGGCCTGAGATATATAGGTGTTATTTCTTCCTACATCATGAGAAAAAAAAAGTCCTTTTATTTTTTAGTTCTGACAATTACAATTAGACAGATATTACTTGACAAAGCCCTCAGGGATCTTTATTGAGGTAGATAGAAGAAGCAGAAGAATCAAGATGTAAACTCAGATAATCCAAACCCACATTGTTAAATAACTTAGGTGATTATGACTATCCTAAAATACTTGAGTAGTCATAACTGGAGACTTTGATTAAGTCCTGGACCTTGAAGAGATTGAGTCATGGATTGTGCTGAAATGTTAGAGCTGTGTCTGCTGCCTGGTGGTGAAATTTCTATTTTTCACAGCATAGCACTCTAGCCTTCCCCTTCTATTCTTGACATTTTGGCAGGACTACAGATAACATACTTCATTCCACCAGCTTAGTGACTGAGCTATGAGTCCAACTCATCCACATCCCATGTTTCCCAACATGCAACTGAAAGGACTCTAAGATTAGTTCACCTCACAAATGGAGTAGTAGAGTTCACATTCTGACTTGTACTATATTTTTCTAAGTGGTATAACAACTCAGAAAGTAAACAATAACAAAATTTATGTGTTGGGCATAGGGTTACAAGTATTTTAGAGCTTGTCAGTAGTTACACTCAGATTCACATGTAATGGAAGTGGTAGTATATCAGTCCCAGAAGTTGAGTGATAACCAGTTTGACTAATAATAGAACTATGCCCCCCTCCCAAAAGTAGCCTTTGTTTGGAGGTCATCTGCAGAGATGACTCAGACATTATTTCTCAGTCTCAAGAGGAATCATCCAATTTAAAACAGATTAGATTATATAAAAGGCAGGTTTATTGGAAAGCCTAGCCAAATCAGGGAGCTTCAGGTCTAGGAGACACACAAGGCAAGGAAAAAAAAAAGCAATATAGAGGAAGACATCTAAAGTCTTTTTCTGAAATTAGCATGTACATACCTGGGAGCACAATTCCACTCAATTATAAGCCATATATTACAAACACACATACATATACATATACACACACATGTACACACACACACACACACACACACACACACACACACACACACACACATACCCGGTAGAGAGGGTAAGAAATTGCATGTAAGATCCACATTGTTCTGCAGAGTGTTTCTGTAAAGAAATACTCTCTGCAAATATTTGAATTATTTTCTGATTTTTCTTCACTAAAAATTTATCTTACGCCCCCCCCCCCCCCCAGTCCTTCTGAGCCCAGCAGAGGCTGCTAAGGGCTTTAGAGTGCTCTCCACACCACAGGAGACAGTAAAAGCCTGGAAAACAGTTGTCCAAGAAACTATTGCATATGCCAGCAAGATTTTGCTGAAGGGACCCTGATACAGCTGTCTTCTGTGAGGCTTTGTCAGTGCCTGGCAAATACAGAAGTGGACGTTCACAGTCATCTATAGGATTAAATACAGGGTCCCCAATGTAGGAGCTAGAGAAAGTACCCAAGAGATAAAGGGGTCTGCAACCCTATAGGTGGAACAACAATATGACCTAATCAGTAACCCCAGAGCTTGTGTCACTAGCTGCATATGTGGGAAGAGATACCCCTTGGTCTAGCAAAGTTTATATGCCCCAGTACAGGGGAATGCAGGTCCAAGAAGTGGGAGTTAGTGGTTAGGGGATCAGGGCTGGGGGAGGGTATAGGAGACTTTTGGGATAGCATTTAAAATGTAAATGAGGAAAATATCTAATAAAAAATAAAAAATAATTTATCTTATGCTTTTTATGTTTCTTGGTGGTTACATATTGTATAATAAAGTTTCTTTTTAACTTACATATCCTAAACTTTATACCCATTTCCAGAATGAAGTGATTTCTATAATACTTCCATCAAATTGAGCATTGATTTCATGTTGTCAGATACAGATATTTGCACCCAACTGATGGACAGAAGCAGCTGACCTCTATTGTTGAATAAGGTAAGGCTTAAGGAAGCTGAGGAGAAGGGTGATCCTGTAGGAGGACTAGCAGTCTCAATTAATCTGGACTCCTGAGATCTCTCAAACACTGGACCACCAAACAGGCAGCATACCCCAACTGATATGAGGCTCCCAACACACATACAGTAGAGGACTGCCTGGTCTGTGTTTATTCAGAGAAGATGCATCTAACCCTCTAGAGACTGGAGGCCCCACAGAGTTTAGAGGTCAGGTGGGTTGGGGGCTAGGGATATCCCTATGGACGCAGGGCGTGGGGAGGAGGTATGGGATGCGGAACAGTCTGAGGATGGATAGAGGGGTATAAAATATGGAATGTAAAAAATAAATTAATTAAAAATAAAGTAAAAAAAACAGCATCTTTTAATTCTTTGAAGTTAGTTTTTTCTCTTTCTCTCTCTTTCTTTCTCTCTCATTCTTTCTCTTTCTTTCTCTTTCTTTCTTTCTTTCTTTCTTTCTTTCTTTCTTTCTTTCTTTCTTTCTTTCTTCTTTTCTTCTCCCTTAGATTACTCTATTAATCATTGTTGTCAATATATTTCCCAAGAAGAATAAGAAAATTCATTTTTGTATGTCATTCAACAGGACACATTGATTTTCATATAAAGTCAAACGTCCTAAGTAAGTTTCCTAAATGGAACTAGGTAATTTGTTCTATAAAGCTCATAAATCATTTTTCAATTAGTTTTACTGCATCCATCAATTCTGAAAGCTATATATCAAAATTAACATTGCATTGTGATTTTATAACCTTATCATAACAGTTTAAGAGCTTTGTTTTATGTATTTCATCACTATTATCTGTGGTTCATTAAGAGTTATGGCTGGTTTATCTTTCTGATGATGTAAAAAATGGCTCTTAACAACACACTTTTGCTTTTACACTTTATTCAGTATTTGCTTTGCCATTATCACAAATTTGGTTATATTTATCTGGTATTTACTTAAATTTCAAATTTTATTCTAACATAAATTTCTTTGTAAACCCAACTATACAAATGTAGTAAACAGATTATCTACTTAACCTTTTTAAACCTATGATTTTTTTATTGGATATTTTATTTATTTATATTTCAAATGTTATCCCCTTTTCTGGTTTCCCCTCAGAAGACCCCCTACTCCACCCTCTTCACTGCTTCTATAAGGGTGCTCCCCTACCCTCCCATACAATCCTACCTCCCCATCCTGGCATTCCCCTACATTGGGGCATCGAGCCTTCACAGGACAAAGGGCCTCTCCCATTGATGTCAATTGATGTCTGGCATGGCCATCCTCTGCTACATATTGGGGCTGAAGATTATCACCTCCTCTTATGATTAAGCCACTCTTCTCTTCCAATTTCTTAGCATTTTTAAGGAAGCAGTCAGTAGAGCCACAAACTATGTTATTCTTAAGGGTGATATTTGTCAAAATAGGTTAAAATATTTCTCTTTGATCAAAAACTTCCAAGTACCATTAGAAATAATTTTACCATCTGTATATTCCCAGTGGCTTCCTGACAAACATCTATATTCTTTTTTTTTCTTTTTCTTTTTCTTTTTTTTTTCTTGGATATTTTTGTTATTTACATTTCCCTTTCCAGGACTCCCCTTTGGAAACCCCCACCCCATCCCTTCTCCCCCTGCCTCTCTGAGGGTGCATCCCCACCCCACCCCCACTCCCATTTTCTCACTCTGGCATTCTCCTACACTGGGTCATTAAACACCCTCAGGCCCATGGGCCTCTCCTCCCTCTGATGTCCAACAAGGCCATCTTATCACTTAAGTTGTCTTACTCATAGTCCAGTCAGTCTCTTATTTCCCTGGAACATTACCTCCCCTTTCCTGTGTGTTTTTAACTTCACATTCAATATATGTTTACTTAAAATGTATATATGAACTTTAAATAATAGAGCATCAACTCCAATATTCTTGAAACAATCCCAGGTGTATTGACTGATGTCAGTATAGAGGAAGCATGCTTCCTCCTGAGTTATGAAAGAGGATGTAGAGAACAGGGAAGACAAACCATAGAAAGAGAACTACAAAAAAACATGCAGTAATATAGCGTGCTTGATGTTTCTTTATTTGTTTGTAAGAGTATATGGGAACTTGGAAGGTGTGATCCTTCCCCCATGCATAGGTGCACAAGTACATGTGGGTTAGTGTGTACATTTTTGAGTTTGTGTTCATGCCTATCCATACAATGTCCTCTACTTTTCTTTTTTAGGACAGAATGTCTCAGTGACTTAAAGTCCAACAATTTGATTAGATGGGATGGCCAGGAAGCCAACTATCTCTGTCTCTGCAGTAAAAGAAACACAAAGGACAGAATCCTTGTCCTTTTGCACATCAATTCTGGGGCATGAACTCATGTCTTTATTTCTGACTTAGCTTTATACACTTTTTAAACTCAGATTATTTTTAATTAGATTTTTTCCTTCTTTAATTCCTTAAAACACGATCCACAGTAGAAGGGAATTGCCATACAGTATCCCGATATTTGGACAAAACTACCACAAACATAAAGTGCATAAATTCAAATGGTATCACTAATGCTATTACCAAGTCAAAGAGTGATGGAGACTATTTTCATCTTAACTAGATTATGTTATAGAGCTCAAGTAGACTGCTAAACAGATCAAAATTTGCTACCCTGCCTCTACCCAGGAGTACATTTGAGTTGGTTTACTCTTTCCACATTACCACCTAGAATGTTTATTGCCTAACCACTTAATGAGAAACATTATATGTAACATTAATTTGCTAGGTATCTCACATTACTGATATATAATTATATAGCTGTGTTTAAGATCAAATAATATGCACATTGATTTGTTTTGACTTATCATTTTAGAATGTTATATCTCCTAATTAATAAAGTTTCATCAAAATAATCCAGTTGGAAACTCAGAAAATATTCTAAATCCTTATAAGTGTATATGTTAGTGTATGGACAAGTGTTGCTGTACAACTATAAAAATCAGAACAATTAGAAAGTGAGAAGTAAGAACAGTTTAATTTAAATTTTGACAAAATGAATAGGTAATTTATTTTAAAAATCATATTTTAAAGATTTTTCTTATGGCTATTCTTGCAATAAAGAAAAATAATAATTATAAATATGGTATTTAGTTTTCTTAAGGCTACCAGTGATGTTTTTGATATTTGGTTTTTTCTCCTAAGAATTATCTATATGAACAAGTATATATCAAAAGTGTCCTAAAAATATGGTCAATGTATCTGACATTCAGTCAGACCCAAGATCATACACAGGCCAGTCTAAGGCCACTGGCACAGGTATAGCAGTGATCTGCATGGTCAGGCTTCAGGAGGAGAAGATGAGCTCAATCCTGGAGAGACTTGAGACTCCAGGGAAGGAAGAGTTCTAGTGGGGAGCACCTTCTCAAAACAAAGGGGGAGGAGGAATGGGATGAGAAAATATGGGAGGGGGACCAAGAGGGGCACAATGACTGGAATGTAAATAAACAAATTAGTAAAAAAATATTATGGTCAATGGCTTATTTATTGATGACATCTCAAAGAAATATATTCATGCTATTAAAACACATCAAGGAAAATATACACACACTTTTAAGTCTACTTGTTTTTCCTTCCTAAGAATAATAAAATATTAAAGAAGGTGAAAAACCACACACTTCATTAGACTTCCAATTGATTATAGGATTAATTGGTCATTGTAATGAGATGATAAGAGAATTCCAACTTACAAAAATTAAATGTTTACAAGCAAGAACCTTTACAGGAAATTGAAGTCAGAGGGAAAAACCTAAGTTGTCATTGACGAATTTACCTTATGTTCTTTTTAGAAAAAAATTAGTGGAGAATCTCCCAGGGAAGCCATTCATTTTTGGTCCCTTTGCCTCTAGGTCCATACCAAGTTCTTACTGTGACCTTCTTTGTACCATTAATGCATGCTTACACCATGGAGAGAAGAAAGCAGTCCTTTCTAAATTCACCCAGAGGGCTTACTGTTGACAGAGCATGACATCAAGAGAAACTGCTTGCCAGGTCCTAGTCTACTGGGGTTTTCTATTAGAATCTGTTTGGGTAACAGAGATGCTGGTCTCTCAGCCCCCTTTGCTTGCCTTAAAGGAGAAAGGAAGGAAAGCACACAAGTCTAGCCATTCCAGCCACTTGTCCGCATTTTGAGTTGGTAGGCAGGGATAAAACTGGATAGAACAGTAAATTTGGTAGACTGAAAACACCTGGTCACAAAAACTTTGAATCCTAGTCACAGCACACTGGAAAATGCTGCCCAGGTGCTTTCCATAGCACTTAAAATCTTGACCAGAGTTATTTTTACTGCGTGCATGCAGATTTGGCTTTAAACGAACAGACTAAAGCCATAACAATGATTTGGAAAATTAGTTTGAAAGGGTGGGTAGATAAGATATCAGAATCAGACTCAATCAAATTAGAAATATTGCAATGATTAAGCTGAGAAGTTTATACAATTATGACTAATAAACTAAATGATAAACTCATGATGTCAGTAGTGTTTTTTGTAAGGATAAAATCATTTCATTTTTGGCATAGACAGATATCATTTCCTTTGAACTCATAACATACAGGCTCAATATATCCTGTGGTAACAGCAGTTTCTTGTGTTCTGTCAGGTACGTTATAAACTACTGTCCTAGTAACATCAGTCTTTATGTACTTGCAAGGAAATACATATTCCCAGATCTCTACTGTGTGAATTGATGACCATTATAAAGGTCTAAATAGTCTCAACAAAAGAGGGGTCCATGATTAGCAATTGATATCTTTGGCATTAGCTTGGGTTGTTTGGGAATTTTCACAGGGCCCCTTTAACCAATAACCACTACAACTCCTTTATGGCACTGGAGGTTTTATTTGACGTCAAAAGGTGTCTATTTAGATTTTGTCTCCCCAGTTATTTAAGGATTCCCTTTAGATTTCTTTCATTCACACACACACACACACACACACACACACACACACACACTTTTAACTGTAGTAGGTCTCTATATAACCCTTAGTTTTAGCTATTCCTCACCATATTTTCCCTAAACCCCTTTTACAGCCCTTTCCATGTGATCCTCCCATTATAGCCCTCACCTACCCCACCCATAGCTATCTATTTTATGTCTCCTTCTTTGGGATATCCTTTCTCAACTCTAGTGCCATAGTTTTTTGCATAACCCGTGTTGTTACATGAATTTTATCTGAGACAAACATACTCCACATTTATCTTTTGTGGCTTGGATTGTTTCACATGGGATGTTTTTCCTAGCTCCATTTATTTACCTGAAAATTTTGTGAATTTTCTTTTAAAAATTCAAATAATATTTCATTGGGTAAATGTACCACATTTTCTTTACTCATTATCTGTTGTTGGATACATAAACTGTGCTTAATTTCTGACTGTTGTGAATAGAAGAACCCCAAGGAGTATGGTTGAGCAAGTGTCTCTGTAGTATGATACAGAATTCTTTGTGTCAACACTTAAGATTGATATAATTATATTGTGAAGTAGATCTATTTCCAATGTCCAATCACACTGAGACTTCATTCATATCTCAAAGACTAGGAAAATAAAGTAAACTAGAGATGTTTTGCCAAAGGAGCATAACAATAACATGTCTCCTCATAACATTCTGCTATACTCCAATATCAGTGTCTTGCTCAGCCATCATCAGAGAAGTTTCTTCCCATATAAGATGAGACAAATAAAGAGACTCATAATTGGATAATGTGCAGTGAGAGATCGTGAAGCATTTAGTACTTAGAGATGTCTTCATCAAATCCCTCCACTCCGGATTCACACACGTCTGAAGAAGAGGAGGCAGAATGATTGTAAGAACCTGGTGGGGATGGAAGACTACAAGGAAACAGGGTCATCCAGCTACAAGAGGACAGATGTAAATGTAGAATCATATATACAAAAGGACAGATGTAAATGTAGAGTCATATATACAAGAGAACAGATGTAAATGTAGAATCATATACAATGGGAACAATCTAAGGTCATTAAGGTCTTTAAGGTCTCAGTGCTGAGAGGGAAAGTAGACACACACCCCCATCCTTAACCCAGAATCTACTCCAATTGATAACACTTGCAAAAATGAAAAATTAGTTTTTTAAATTGATTTTCACATTGTCTACATTCCATATGTAAGGCCAGGCCCCAGGCCTAGTAATAGATGTCAATTGTAAATCAAGCTTAGTGGAATTTTTGGAGAGGTTTTGTCTTACAAGCTTTTTTCTGGACATTTTTTTTTTTTTTGTCTTTTATTGTTTGTTTTACCTAGCAGATCTTTTGCTTATATATTATAGGTACAGATTTTGTTTTAAAGGGTTTTATTTGCTATGTCTCAGTGTCTATGCATTTCTTTATTTTTTTCTATTCTGGTTGGCTTTATACTATTATTATTATTATTATTATTATTATTAATACTTGTTCACTTTATAATGAGAATGACACAGTAAAAATGCGAGATTGGGTAGGTGAAGAAGTATGAAAAGAAGGATCTCGGAGTACTTGGGGGAGGGGAAACCATAATCAGAATATATTGTATCAAAGCAAATCTATTTTCAATTAACAATAAGAACAAAAAGAATGAGAGTCAACACTAGTGACTAGTGTTTTTTGAGAGGTAAAACTGTGAGTATCACGGGTAACCCTCTTTAGGTACCTGAGATGAGACCTATCATATTTACTTATTTTCCCCTTCCAAATTTTCCTCTTTGCAATTATACTTAGAAAATAATTTCATTATAATCATGAATACACATTAGTTGTATATATTAGTGTGCATCATTGTAATATTTTCACTGTGCAATTTTGTAATGACTTTTGCATGTTCTTCCTCCACCTGACGCTTTTATAATCGCCTCAAATTTCATCTGCTACTTTTATGTTGTCTTTTTATAAGTACTGTTTAATCATGATTCTACACATGGCACAACAGCTGGCTTACTTTTGTTCAAAATGATCTCAGGTTCCACCCACTTTCTTAAAAATGGCATTCTAATTTTGTTGATGACTGATAGTAATCCATTATGGATACAAGCCATATGTTTTATTAATTCATGTGTAGATAAATGTTCAGCCTTATTTCAAGGCATGGACGTTTTTCACAGAACCACAATAACATAGATGTGTAAGATGATGACTCCCATTATTTCAATCACATGCCCAAGCTGGGCATCTTTGTGTCATACAGTAGTTCTAGTTTTAGTTAGATGAGAAACCTTCACAAAATTCTCATAGTGAATGCAATTATTTATATTTTCATCATGAGTACATATATAATGCTGCGACCCCAATCTCTGACCAGCAGAGACTGGGAACAACGACACTAATGCCAAGATACGTTCTTCAACAGCAATCTCGATCTTTTACTCAAGGCAGTAACAGCGCTCTCTCTCAGCAATCTCCTGCAGTGTACTCCTCTGTTTACTCAGGCCGTTCCATATATACACAGCCCTCTTACATCATCTCACTCCACTCATTGCTCTTCAATCAGCATCATCCCGCCCCTAGCACGAGTTGCACACACAGGCAGGACAACAGATCATTGGCTAACACTATGGTAAGGCTATATGACTTTTCAGATCATGCGGTAGGCGCGGATGACTCAGCTGCACGTTTTCAGAAGTTTTACTAAATAGGATGGGGTTACGAGTCTTGGCACTAAGCTGGGCACCATCTTAGCTCAGTGGTTACGCCTGCTTCCCACAATATAACATCTCTTCACCAAGAGAGGTCATGCATTAACTCAATAGGAGAATGACTTGGAGATAGGAGCTAATGCAGAGTCTATGGAGAAGTTATTACCTGCTTGCCCTTCATGTATTTTTCAACCTGATATTTTATAGTACCCTGGTATACCTACCGGCCTAGGAGTAGTACTGACCACAGGTAGCTGAGCTCTCTTAAGTCAACATTTATCATCATCAAGCAAGCACAATTGGGTGATCATTCCTTCCAAGTATTTTTGCTGTCTTTATTTTGTTCTAATGTTGTTCCCAACCACTCACATTGGGATATTTTTAAAGGAACATAAAGAGTGCCTTCATTTACCTAGAGGTCAATTTTGGCATTCAGGAGTTTATATGGTTAGTGACAGTGAAGGTAGATTTATAAGTACACATAAAAGAATAAAAGAAAATGGATTACAATGATCAAATGTGTGGAATAATTATTACTTAAAACATCTATTTTACTATATTTGAAAGTCAAGCTACATTTTTTTTTCATTTCAATCCAAAGTAGAACAAATTTGACAATATTTTGGGAGCAGATTAAAACACTCAGGGAGGGAAGGAGGGGCAGAGTTAAACTAGATTCACTCCAAAAATATAGAAAAAATTTACATTGAACTGAGATATAGGCAAAAGAGAAAAACCTAAATGAAACCTTCTTATATAGTCATCTTTATCATAAAAAGTTGGGTGACTTTTAAACATCAATTTACCCTGTCTTCATTTAGAAAGAGAAAGGGACTTGGCAGATGAATCACCCTTCTGTGCCTTCAGAGCTTCTTCTATATATTTATATTTTCTAGTGTTTTACATTAAAATAAGCCCATTCTGAGCTTTCTATGACCTTGAATTACTTCTGAAAATGTTTACTTTTGTATTAGATAATCAGTATTTGGTGCATAAAGGAAGAAAAGGTAGCTGAGGTAAACTCCAGGTAAGAGGGGATTGCTGGGCAAGTATGAAAAAGCATGAATATTTCTACCATTAAAATGAGACTTTCAGAAATGAGTGAGAAATGAAATAAATGATTGAACAACAGAATTAACATTCAGATAACAAGTGGCTAATTTATTTACATATGAAAAGCCTTACCAATAAATGAAAATAGACCAATAAAAGTGTCAGAAATATACAGGGGAAATTACCAAATACTTATTTCAAGATGATACATTACAGGGAAACTATTAATAAAACCAACTTAAGTGTAACTGTCTACATATCTGTCAGATAATCTCTCCTTGTCCGTGCAGATGTGTTTCAAAATCTCCAAGGCAATCCTGAAATGTAGTGTTGAATTGTGGGTTCATATATCTAAAATGCTCAAGTAGAAAGTCTGATATTCAGGATAGCTCTGTGTGACTAATGGATTCATAGCATGGAAAGAGAATATGTGCTGAGAACAGGAATAAGTCACTGTCCAAATGGAGGGAAAGAGATAGAACAGGGAACACAGGTTTAATCTTAATGGACAAATAAACTGCATTTTGAACTGGTTGCCAAATTTTTTGTGTAATATCCCAATAGATATCTTCAGGTGACATTCTACTGGAAGCAGCTGAAATTACAGAATGTATATATAAATATGGATGGTGATTCCACCAGAGGTTCTTTTATTGTTGAGAATATTTTTTGCTAGCCTATGTTTTTTATTATTCAGATGAATTTGGAAATTTCTCTTTCTAACTCAATGAAGAATTGAGTTGGAATTTTGATGGGGATTACATTGAATCTGTAGATTGCTTTCGGAAGAATAGCCATTTTGACTATATTAATTCTGCCAATCCATGAGCATGAGAGATCTTTCCATCTTCTGAGATCTTCTTCAATTTCTTTCTTCAGAGACTTGAAGTTCTTGTCATACAGATCTTTCACTTCCTTAGTTAGAGTCACACCAAGGTATTTCATATTATTTGTGACTATTGCAAAGGGTGTTGTTTCCCTAATTTCTTTCTCATCCTGTTTATCCTTTGTGTATAGAAAGGCGATTGATTTGTTTGAGTTAATTTTATATCCAGCTACTGCACTGAAGCTGTTTATCAGGTTTAGGAGTTATCTGGTAGAATTATTAGGGTCACTTATATGTACTGTCATATCATCTGTAAATAGTGATATTTTTACTTCATCCTTTCCAATTTGTATCCCCTTGATCTCCTTTTGTTGTTGAATTGCTCTGGCTAGGTCTGCAAGTACTATATTAAATAGGTAGAGAGAAAGTGGACTATTCTCAACAATAAAAGAACCTCTGGTGGAATCACCATCCCTGACCTCAAGCTGTACTACAGAGCAATTGTGATAAAAACAAACAAACAAACAAACAAACAAAAAAAGAAAAACAAAAAAACAAAAAAAAAAAACCCTGCATTGTTCTGGTACAGCGACAGACAGGTAGATCAATGGAAGAAAATTGAAGACCCAGAAATGAATCCAAAAACCTATGGTCACTTTATGTTTGACAAGGGAACTAAAAAAATCCAGTGGAAAAAAGACAACATTTTCAACAAATGATGCTAGCACAAGTAGCAGTTATCATGTAGAAGAATGCGAATCGACCCTTTCTTATCTCCTTGTACAAAACTCAAGCCTAACTGGGTCAAAGAACTCCACATAAAACCAGAGAAACTGAAATTTATAGAGGAGAAAGTGGGGAAAAGCCTCAAAGATATGTGCACTGGGGAAAAATTTCTAAACAGAACACCAATGGCTTGTGCTGTAAGATCAAAAATTGACAAATGGGTCCTCATGAAATTGCAAAGCTTCTGTAATGCAAAAGACACTGTCAATAAGACAAAAAGACCACCAACAGATTGTGAAAGGATTTTTACCAATCCTAAATCTGATAGGGGACTAATATCAAATATATACAAAGAGCTCACGAAGCTAAACTCCAAAAATTCAAATAACCCTATTAAAAAATGGGGTAAAGAGCTAAACAAAGAATTCTCAAATGAGGAATACTGAAGGTCTGAGAAGCACCTGAAAAAATGTTCAACATCCTCAGGGAAATGCAAATCAAAACAACCTTGAGATTACACCTCACACTGATCAGAATGGCTAGGATAAAATATTCAGGTGACAGCAGTTGCTGGCAAGGAAGTGGAGAAAGAGGAACACTCCTCCATTGTTGGTGGGATTGCAAGCTTCTACAACCACTCTGGAAATCAGTATGGCAGTTCCTCAGAAAATTGGGCATAGTACTATCAGAGGATCCTGCAATACCTCTCCTGGGCATATACCCAGAAAATGTTCCAAGTGGTAGTAAGGACACATGCTCTACTATGTTCATAGCAGCCTTACTTATAAAGCTGGAAAGAACCCAGATGTCCCTCACCAGAGGAATGGATACAGAAAATGTGGTACATTTACACAATGGATTACTACTCAGCTATTAAAATCAATGAAATTTTGAAATTCTTGGGCAAATAGATGTATCTGGAGAATATCATCCTGAGTGAGGTAACCCAATCAGAAATGGACTCACAGGATATGTACTCATTGATAAGTGGATATTAGCCCAGAAACCTAGAATACCCAAGATACAATTTGCAAAACACAAGAAAATCAAGGAGAATGACAACCAAAGTGTGGATACTTCATTCCTCCTTAGAATATGGAACAAAACACCCGTGGAAGGAGTTACAGATTCAAATTTGGTGCTAAGATGAAAGGATGGACCATCCATTTACTGCCCCACCTGTGGATCCATCCCATAGTCAGCCACCAAACCCAGACATTATCTCATATGCCAGCAAGATTTTGCTGAAAGGACCCTGATATAGCTATCTTGAGAGAGGCTGTGCCAGTGCCTGACAAATACAAAAGTGGATGCTCACAGTCATCTATAGGATGGAACACAGGGCCCTCAATTTAGGAGGTAGAGAAAGTAGTACCCAAGGAGCTGAAGGGGTCTGCAACCCTATAGGTAGAACAACAATATGAACTAATAAGTACCCCCAGAGCTCATGTCTCTAGCTGCATATGTAGCAGAAGATGGCCTAGTAGACCATCATTGGGAAGAGAGGACCCTTGGTCTTGCAAACTTTATATGCCCCAGTACAGGGGAACACCAGGGCCAAGAAGTTGGAGTGGAAGTTTGGGGGAGTAGGGTGGGGGTGGGGGTGAATATAGTGTACTTTTGAGATAGCATTTGAAATGTAAATAAAGAAAATATTAGATAATAAATAAATTATAAATAAATAAATAAATAAACAAACAAATAAATAAGGACCACAGTAGACATGCTCTATATCACAATCATTATTATTTTGGGTGTGAATATGGTTGTTTGATATAGCGATTCATGTTTATTCAGTTCATAGCATGCATTACAGTGTGTTTTTAGCATGCTATTTGTATTTTAAAATTTGTAGTGTATATATTTACTGATTTTTGTAGCAGTCTGTGCATATGTCTATCTATCTATCTATCTATCTATCTATCTATCTATCTATCTATCTGCATGAATATGAACATTAAAGGACATGTAAAAATCTTTTATTCCCTTCAATCATGTATATTCTTGGGTTTAACTCATGTTGTTAGGCTTGGAAACAAGGATCTTTATCCACTGACCTCTCTTGATAAACAATAAAAATAGTTAAATGATATTTTTACACACTGTTACGAACATGAAAAAATGTCTTCTTCAGGCTATTCATGCCATTAGAAAATATTTTGTGGTATTATTACTTTTAGAAGAATGTTTGAAAATCCATCACTAAAAATAGTAAATGGTGCATATGATTTTACAAACAATGACTTGTACAATATTGTTTGATATAACTAAACACTACTTGTGCATAAATTATAACTATAGTAATTACTTATGACAGTTTTTAATTTGTATTTTTACTTGTGAAAAAGTATAATTTCTTTAATGCTATTGATAAGTATGAAAGTATGAATTAATAAAATACCAAAGCATAATGAGAAATATTAAGTGCAGTAAATTTAAATTATCTAAAATGATTTTATGCTAATTTGTGTATAAAAATATAAATGAAATACACTGGTCATGATGACTCACATTTTGTTATCCCTGGAGTAAAGAAGCAGACACAATTGTATCTTAGGATCTAGAGCATTCTGGGTTTCACAAAGAGTTGAAGGTCAACATTTTTGTATCTCAAAACATAACAAACTACACTTATACAATCAATCAAATACTTAAATGAATTAAAATCATTTGTGAATGGTATTTTTTATTTTAAACAAATTCTCAGAAACCTGTGGGTTTGTATTACTACATTAAATGACTTATAATAAAATCAAAGACATGGTCCTCATTAAAATAATTTTTTTCTGATACATTCTGAAATCTCATTATGCACATCAACCCTATCAATTATTACATACATCCTCTGGATAGAAGGCAAAGGATGATTATGTTTTCAGAATGATGCATCTGTTCTGATTTGATTTAACTACCTGTCAGTGACTATAAATTGTTGGGTAATTGTGTTTGATTGGCAAAACTATTTTAGAGCTGTGGAAGGAATATTGTTGCATATGGACCAGAGTTCTCAATTTGCTGTCACCTGAATCATGTTGGAAGGATGATAGCAGCAGTCTGTTTCCTTCCTAAGTCACTAAAGCTGACCCAAAGAAAATCATACAGTAATTAACTTTACTCCAATTTTGCGTTCTCCAATATGTATAATACAGTTTTATCATTGTGAATATTTGAATAAACATACAAAAGCACACTTTACTTTGGCTGTTATTTAAGATAAGTTAAAGATTCATTCTTCCTCTATTAAGTGAAACTTCATCCTCTAAGTTTTCCAAACAAAAGGAATGGCTGACTTTTGGCTTCTACCATTTTTTTTAACTCCTCAATAAACAATGGCATTGGTAAATTCTGTCTATTAATCAAAATCTGACCAGCTACTTCTTACTTTCTTTAACAGTGCAGTTCATCTGTTACACAAAATAGTCCTTTTCATTTTCACAATTCTATACATGTGTAAAATGTCATTGATAATATTAACCTTTATTGCTATTTCCCATTCCATATATAACCCCTATTCATTTTATGTAGTAATATCTTTTCTGAACATTATATAAGTGAGAAAACTTATTGTCTTTGTGATGCTCGTTTATTTTGTTTTAATTTAATTATTTCAAATTCTTTACATTAACTGAATAATATACCACTTTTTATAGCTGAGTAAAGCGCCATTCCCTTCATCCACTAGTTCCGAGATAGGTATGTAGACAGTTTCAGCACATGGCTATTGTGAACACTGCTGTGGGAATTGTGTGGTGCAGTCATTTCTACAGTAAATTATTTCACACATAAAGGCTTAGGTAGATCATATGATAGATTCACTCTAGGTTTTTGAGAAACCTCCATATGCATTTTATTTATTAGTGGCTAGACTAGTTGACATGTCTAATAGTATATGTTTTATTTCTTTTGTCACTGATAGGCATTCTTGGCAAAATGGAATCTAGGCACAATTTAATTTAAATCTCCTCAGTGTTGGGAGATGCTTATCATTTTTTCTTTGCATATTTTAGCCATTTTTTTCTTCTCTACTTGAAAGTATCTGTTCTATACTTTTGTCTACTTTGTATTGGACTCACTGCTGAATTCTACCAATCCTTTAAATATTAGCTTACCTCAGTGCTCCTAAAGATTAGCAAACATCAATGTTCCTCAAACTATTGCCAAATAGATATTGAATTAGTGATTTAAAATGCATTCTACAAAAGTATTGATCAACCTAATTATTGAGGGAGTTGGAAAATTCTCAGTGCAATCCTCAGAACACAGATTCAACAGCACACTAGAAAAACTCTTGTGAATGATCAAGAGGGTACTATACTGAGGACACAAAGAAGTCACAAGACATTCTAACTAACAAGTGCAATGAGGAACATAAAAAAAATCAAGGGCAAACTGCATGGTTGATTTAGTAGGTACAAAAATGATTCTTAAAATATTCAATATCTCTGAATTGAAAAGCCTAGAGTACACATTCCTTAAGAAAATAAAAGCTGTATAAAATGTATTACTAAAAATTAATATCACACTGAATAGGAAAAATCTTCAGTGTTTCCTTTAAAATTAAGGGGATGTCGATGTACTCCACTCTCACCGCTCTTGTTCAGGATAGTATTTGAAATGCTAGCCAGAGTAATAAGAGATGAGATAAAATTAAAACTTACAGGAAAGGAGGAAATCAATTTGTCTGTATTTGGAGTACCCAAATTCGCTATTTAATTTACTTAACAACAAAACTGGTGGATCTGCGAAGTATTCAGCAAAACAGCAAAATAGAAGAAATAAATGTACAGCTGAAAGTGTTACTCAAAGGGAGAGGATTCGTGCTGCTCAGCATGATGAGCTGAGTTTCATCCTTGCAATACACATGACAGAAAGAAAGAATCAACACCTCAGGTTGTCTGCTGACCTCTACGTGTATGGCATGACACACATCCCAATAAATAAATAAATAAATAAATAAATAAATAAATAAATAATAAACAAATAAATGTACTTATTTTTAAATTGACATATAAGTTTATATCCTTTCTTTATACCAGTAATAAAGTTCTTAAATATCCTTAATCATCAAGGAAATGCAAATCAAAACAACATTGAGATTCCACCTCACACCAGTCAGAATGGATAAGATCAAAAATTCAGGTGACAACAGATGCTGGCAAGGATGTGGAAAAAGAGAAACATTCCTCCATTGCTGGTGGGATTGTAAGCTTGTATAATCACTCTAGAAGCCAGGCTGGCGGTTCCTCAGAAAATTGGATATACTGGTAGATCCTGCAATACCTCTCATGGGCATATACCCAGAAGATGTTCCAACTGGTAATAAGGACACATGTTCCACTATGTTCATAGCAGCTTTACTTATAATAGCCAGAAGCTGGAAAGAACCCAGATGTCCCTCAACAGAGGAACGGATACAGAAAATGTGGTACAATTACACAATGGAGTACTACTCTGCTATTAAAAACAATGAATTTATGAAATTCTTGGGCAAATGGATGTATCTGGAGGGTATCATCCTTAGTGAGGTAACCCAATCACAAAAGAAGTCACTAGATATGCACTCACTGATAAGCGGATATTAGCACAGAATCTTAGAATACCCAAGTATGTTAAACTTTTTGTGTTCTTTTAGTTCTACTTCCTTCTGGTGGTCGCACACCTATCAAGTAAGGAGGAATCTTATCCCTTGTTTTATGGGTACTTTCCTCAATGTCTCTGTTTCAAACCTTGATTCTACTTTCCTACCTGATTGGTCTCTGATGGGGTGGGTCCCTAGGTAGGGTATTAGTCAGTGGTTTGAGTCTCACTATTGCATAGGACAGCAAGAGTTTGCTGAAGGGACCCTGATATAACTGTTTCATATGATGCTATGCCAGTGCCTGGCAAATACAGAAGTGAATGTTCACAGTCATCTATATGATGGAACACAGGGCCCCCAATGGAGAAGCTAGAGAAAGTACCCCAGGAGCTGAAGGGATTGGCAACCCTATAAGAGGAACAACAATATGAACTAACCAGAACCCCCAGAGCTCGTGTCTCTAGCTGCATATGTAGCAGAAGATGGCCTAGTCTGCCATCATTGGGAAGAGAGGCCCCTTAGTATTGCAAACTTTATATGCCCCAATACAGGGGAATGCCAGTGCCAATAAGTAGGAGTGGGTGGGTAGGGGAGCAGGCGGGGGAGTGTATAGGGTATTTTGGGATAGCATTTGAAATGTAAATTAAGAAAATATATAATAAAAAATCTAAAAAAAAGAAAGAATGAAAGAAAGAAAAAGAAAGAAGGAAAGAAAGAAATGAGAGCCATCCTATGACAATCTTCTTATAACTCGAAAACAAAACAAAACAAAACAAAAAAATAACTCTTAAGATTCACATGAAAACAGAAAATACCTAGGGTATGCTAAGCAATCCTTAGGGGGTGTACTGGCTAGTTTTGTGTCAACTTGACACAGCTGGGGTTATCATGGAGAAAGGAGCTTCAGTTAAGGAAGTACCTCCATAGCTGTGGGGTATTTTCTCTTATTACTGTCTCACATAGTATTTTCACACTCTGCATAATCTACTTCAGTATTCTTTTTTTGAGTGGGTATAGCTGTGGGGACATTGTGATCTTTTATTTATTTGAGATTCACCCAATTTTACCTTCAATTTGGAAAAATAAGTTTTGTTGCATAAAAAATTTTATGTGGCAAGTTGGGCTTACTGATATAGGCATGTAATTCAAGCTTCAGGGACAGAGGGAAGAGGCTCCTAATGCCCACTGGAAAGATGGAGTTAGTTCAAAGACAACATAGACAGGTTTGAAATACTCTGCTTTAAGAGAATAAGATAGTAAGAAGACTAGAGATCAAGCACATGAAGCTATAATCATAATCCACACTGTATAATTATATTCAATATAACAGTTGCCTAAGAGTTGTTTGTTGTCTTTTAGTACTTTGAATACATGAAACTACTGCCTTGTAGTCTCCAAAGTTTCTGATGAAAAATTCTTTTGAGAATTTTGTCTGGAATTTGAGCTTTCTGGGTTCCTGAGATTGAACTCAGCTGTTCAGACATGATTGCAAGCAACTTTACCAACTGAGCAAGCATATTGGCTGCTTTATGAGTCTGTTTTGCATTTTCTGTGTTCTTTCTAACAAGATGCCTTCACATCATGGAGTGATGTGGTCTTGCCTAATGGTCTCCTACTTCAAAGCCTTACCATAGCCAGCTTTCTATGAGCCTCCCTCACCTTTAATATAATTTTATTGTACACATTCCCAATTCTTTTTATTTAGAATTAAATCGTTTAGTAAGATTATAAAAATATCTGCTCAGATTTCTGTCATGCACATAATCCACTATTCTATGTTAATTATTGTCTTATTTTGTGATATTCATCAGTTTTCACCATGTCAAGGATCAACCTGTGTGTAAACTTTAGGCAGTTTCAAAATTTTCCAAACCAGAAAATTTTTCCCAGGTCCTTGCTTTCCTCATACATTCAAGGTCTTCTATTGATTTCATCTTTTATGTGCAGAATACCAACATGAAATTCATAAAATTTAATTTGGTGTGTAGATTGTTCTATCCCTAAAAGTCACTTGAATGGAAGGTCTGAGGCTTACCACAGTGAACAGAGGCATAGTATGAATTGTCTACTGTCATTTGTTTAATCACCTGCAATCTTCAGAACACAGAGGGTTCATATGAGTGTCAACGAACAGTTGTATATAGCAAGATTACCTTTTGTATCAATAAAGTTTTAAATTTTCTTAAGCAAATAGATAGTATCGAAACAATTTTATATATCCCAGCGTGACCTACATGAATTAAAAATGCTTTAAAAAAATCCATGTGCAAATAAGTATAATTATTAGTGCATTATATAAACTACATTCATTATACAAATAAGGGAGTGGTATAAGTGACTATACTGACAATGAATGGGAATATATCTAAAGCATATAACCTTAAAGTAGATGAAGGATTTCAGACTTGTTATTTTTCTCTAGGAGGAAGATATTTTTGTTTTTGTTTTTTTTTTCCTGGAAAGTGAACCTAATTTTGATATAACTCAAATCAACTTTAAGGGATGGCCCTTTGTGCTTATGGAGTCCTTGATAATGAGTACGTTAAAAAGAAAAGGAATGAACAGCAATTAGGCTAAACGTTTTCCTTTTCCCCCATGGATTGAACACTTAACTGGATGTTAAATGCACTTAAAGGAAAGAATCATGCACAAAGGAGCCCTGCCTTTGCCTGTGTAGCCTTCAATGTGTTCTGGGGATAAGCAAGATGCAATAGTGCCTTCTTCTCTTTTACTGTCCCTATTAGTATGCTCATTTTCATGAGCACATGTTTGAGAGACTGTACCTGCATGAAACTCTGGAGAGAGAGAGAGAGAGAGAGAGAGAGAGAGAGAGAGAGAGAGAGTATGAGTGTGTGAGAGATAATATAATGTATTGTAATCATATATAATAAATATTATAAAATATATGTGTATGTATTTGTAAGTGTGAGTATACTATATATTATGTATAAGGCAAGGAAAAGAATAGAATTTTAAACTTTATTTTTTCTTCTAGGAGAAAAGCGAGATAAACCACAACCTCTTTCTCTCTCATACTGTCTCTGGCACAATTCTGCTGGCTTTATGTCTTAGGGACTGTATTAGTTAGGGTTCTCTAGAGTCACAGAACTTACGGAGTAAAGGAATTTATTGATGACTTACAGTCTGCAGCCCTTAAGGGTTGTTACCAAGTCATCATCGACACTTACCTTCAGGTTCCTAGATCGTTAATGAGTCAGGGTGTGCCACTTGTCCGCTTCCTCACTCACGATCAGAGGGAAGAAGGTCACAGGAATATATCAGAGGTCGTCTTCCACATTGGGTGATTAAAGGTGTGTGCCATCACACCTTTAATCCCAGGTGATCTTGAGCTCGGAGATCTCTGTCTTAATCTCACACCTTTAATCCTAGATGATTTTGAGCTCGGAGATCTCTCTGTCTTAATCTTCTAGAATCCATAGCCAATATGCTATCAAGACCTCCATACCAAGATCCAGATCAGAGACTTCTATATCCAAGCCTCCAGGTTAGGGTCACTGGTGAGCCTTCCAAATCTGGATTGTAGCTCATTCCAAATATAGTCAAGTTGACAACTAGAGATAGCCACTACAGGGACTTTTCCATAATAGAAGTCCCAGCCAGTAGACAAGAGCTAGGGAACTCTCATCAGCACTGTGGCTCAACCATCCCCTTTGCTCTTCAGGGAACTCTAATGAGCTGATCTCACTCATCAGCGTCCTGGAGATGGTGTGTTTCTCTGATGCTCAGGATTTTTCTATTGTTTCTTGAGGGACAGTGCCTCTGTTAGCCACAGAAATTCAGATATTCCTTCTAAAGTTTCTGATTCATAGAAACTATTTTTGGTTTGGATGAAAGTGGAAAGTTAATTACTTCAAGTATGGTATTTGCACAAGCATGCACACGTATTTGTACATGCTTGCAGAGACCAGCGGTTGACATCAAGATGTCTTCCTCAACTGCTTCTTTGTGGTGCTTACCATTTTGGCTATATAGGCTGTCCAACAAGCCCTGATGACTGGCTTGTCTCTCTATACTCCTTAACCCCATGTTGAATTTATAGGTGCATGCAACTCTACATAGCTTTTGTATGTGTGAGGGTTGTCTAACAGAAGTCTTCATGCTGACACTGGAATCACACTGAGCTGTCATTGCAGCCTGGAAAAAATTTTTTTGAATGTTTCCTGCACAGGAAAAGAAAACTAAATATACCAATGAAATTAATAGCTGTAAGATGGCATGGGTTTTCTTTCTATGTGTGCAAAAAAATTACAGACCGACTTTCACACTTTTACTTGTAACATGTTTACCTTTAGGTCTTTCTCATATACCATCTAACTGCATCTTCTCTTCTAATAAAACCACATTATGAGCCAGTCGGTAGTGGTGCATGCCTTTAATCCTAGCACTTGGGAGGCAGAGGCAGGTGCATTTCTGAGTTCCAGGCCAGCCTGGTCTACAAAGAGAGTTTCAGGACAGCCAGGGCTACAAAGAGAAACCCTGTCTCGAAAAACCAACCCCCCCCCAAAAATCCTAAAACAAACAAACAACAAACAAACAAACAAACAAACAAAAAACACATTATGTACAATAGTCTGCTTCCTGCAGGAGACATTTACTTTCAACTAGAAATAATAAAATTCCACAATGTTACCTATTAAAGACGGAGAGTTTTCTTACTTTTGTAAATTAATACTTATTGCCCATTAAAAATTAGCTATACATTTAATTGCTGTATAGTTTTTCAGACAAAGAAAAACAGATGAAGGAATTTATCGCAGCAGATTCTGCACTGCATGGCAGAATGAAAGAAGCAACCAGAAGGACAAGTTTGAAATATGTAGTTAACACAACGCAGACTAAGCGTACTAGCAAGGAATTTACAGCTCTCAGATTCACAAAGATCCTGAGAAATACACCGTTGCTCATTAGCTGAGAAACCGAGAAGAATAATGAGTAAGGCTTGCAGACTCGCTCATAAAAGAGCAGATCTGACACCGAGGCACAATGAAACACAATTAAACTGTTCTCAAGACAATTCATAAAAGGATGAAATGCATTGCACCAAGTTTTATGACCTAATAAAACTAAAATGTACATTCACCCTCCTGGAAAGGTTTATGGAGAGGAAGGAGAGACAAGGTAATATAAACAGACAGCTTTGGTGGCTGCTGAGGATCTCTATAAAAGGGCAGGTGTGTGAGGCTTCACTTGCAATAAAACCGAAAGACACTGGGGTTGAGAGATGTTATGCTTTCTTCTTCTGAATCTTCTAAATATATATGTATTTGTTTTGCATAAGCAAATTTATCAATATTGAAATGCAAGTTTAGGAAACTGAAGTTAAAAACTATGAAGTTCTGCAAGCTAACCCCCAATTTTTATCTTTAATTAACTTGCTTTTCAAAACAAATGTATTTATGGTGGATAAGTAGTGGGGTTTATGGATATTTGAAATGCATACTTTACAAAGAATAAAATTTTCCAGTACAACAGGTAATATGATGAAGAGTAAAATTCCTCATGCTCTTGGTTATTTGCATAGAAACAGAAGATTTAAAGTTTGTCTATGATTCTAATCAACACAGATACTATTGTCCATTTTTAACCTTAATTGCTCATTGAACAAATATGTAAATAATATAATATATAAGATAACACAAGTACTGACCTACTAGAGGGGTTTCAAAGGCCCTCTATCAACAGCATAGAAACCGGTTCCCTGACTCAAATGTTTATCGCTGAAACACATTTCTCTTCTTACAGGTTTAAAGTGATGAAAACTGTGGAGGAAGGATAGAGGAAGCCTTCAATGAATAGGTTAAGTAATAGATAAAATTCTGAGGGAATGTTTGTTTGATATGGGCATAGTTGTGTCACAACTGATGCCTCAGACCCACGATAACAGTCAAGTGCAGGCATGCTCTGAAGAGAAGCTCACAAATAAAAGTCAAAGCAAACAAAGAAATGAAAAACAAAATAAAACACCCACCAACAACCTGCCTCCTCCAAAAGAAAAGTAAACAACATAAAAAAGAAAAATATGAGAACATATTTCTGTTCACTGGATGTAGGCGAGGTACACACAGAATGGAAAATCATTAGGTATAGATGAGGGACACACATAATATAAAAGATGGGTAGTCATACTTTGACAAAGATTTTTGGGACAAATATAATCTAGAGATAGGTAGTCATGTATTGGTGCTTTGAAGGGTATTTTGAGTACCTGGTAGTAAGGTGAACACAATGGAGCCTTACCTGTTCTTGGACTATGTTCAGGGGAAATGGTCTTCCTTTCCAGAAGTGGGTGTGGTAAGTTCAGATGATAGGGAGGAAGAAGGAGAAGGAATTAAGTATAGATACGTGGCCCAAGGACCCAGGTGTTTTCACATTCTCTTTGTGGATATGACAAATGACACAATATTGTTTAAAATGTGCCTTTCTATTTTCTTAAGATTTGGGGCTCAGTCCATGTACTTGGTCCAGGTTTATGTCGTAGAGACTGAGCCTGTCAGCATTTCTGCTAGATGCTTGTAACAATCTGTGAGAGTTAAACTATGAGTCTATTTAACCACCTAAGTTATGATATGCTCAAAGCAAATGGACAAATAAAAATTTCAGTTATTCTGCAAGCGATTCTATTAATTTAAAATGAAATAATTTCTAGAACATAAATTGTGCTCCCAGAAAGGCATGTTAATATCCTAATTTTGAGTATTTCACAATATGACTTGGTTTAAAACATTTTCATTGAGACTGTAATTAGTTTATATAAGGTCAGGCCATTTTTTAGAGTAAGGTGAGTGAGCAGTTAGTGCTTTCTGACTGGTATTCTGACAAGAGCACTGAATGAAAGGTGAGCATCCTGTGCCATGTGATAGCGACAGCAGGGACCCAGGTGATGCACTTGCAAGGTAAGGGATGTACAGACATCCACAAGCCAATAGAAGCCATAGGAAAGCAAGAACAAAACACTGTTTCAGATTTCAGTTTTAAATTATAAGTATTAATATGTAAATGAATAATGAATTATATATATGCACATACATGCATATATAAATAATATATTCCCTCTAAAGAATGGGAAATACTTTCATAAAATAATTTAATTACTGGTGACATTAAAACCGATGAGACTGATTTATCTGTGTTGTGACTCTGCTGGAATAGGCAGTAACTGATTGTCAGTTATTTAAATACATCTGCATCAGCATTATTTAAGCAGCTTCATAATAAATGAATAAAACAAAATCAGTCAAGTTATGCTTTCACATTCTGCTTCTCTTTCATTAGAGGAATAATAATAAAACAAATCTAGTGCATGACCGTTTGGAAACATTCTTTTTAGGGAAATAAAAATATAGTGAATGCATTTGTTTCTTTTTTAGCATAGTAATATGCTGAGTCTTTGAATTATTCTCAGCAACAACACAGCTCACCTCCTGCTGAGGATTTCCTTACATAAAGGTTTGCCCTGGTCTTACTTGTTTGTCCATTTTCTGTGTAAGTCTGCCTGTACTTGGATGCCATGGTGTATGTGTGAGGGTCAGAGGACAGTTATATGGAATTAGGTTATTCTTTCCATTATGCGAGTCCCAGGAATTGAACTTATGCCATCTGGCCTGCTACCAAGTTCACTGAGCCATTTTGAAAGCAAGTCTTGCCCTTAGTTTTAATATTCAACTGATCAAAAAAAAATAGGTATTGAAAACCATAATTGGTAGTAACCGTTGTGGTTACTATAACTGCCACAACTTGAAATCTCGACAAGTTACTACAATAGCATACACAAACAACAATAGGCTGTGTGCGTGAGCATGGACATGCTTCTCTTCCACTGTCTACTCACAGACCCAGAGCTATAGATATAATGTTATCTTCAACACCTGACACCAAGTCCCCTGTGCATTTCACAATATTAAGCAATCTGCATTTATAGTCATCCTTAATTTATTTTTTTATGTGCTTGTGCCTTCTGCATCTGTATGGCAAAGAACATAGTCAATAAGACAAATCAGCAACCTATAGATTGGAAAAAAGTCATCACCAACCCCACATCCGATAGAGGGCTAATATCCCAAATATATAAAAAAAACTCAATACTGTCGGCTGTTCCACAATCACTC
The DNA here is from genome assembly GCA_902729485.2 of Mus minutoides. NCBI lineage: Eukaryota > Metazoa > Chordata > Mammalia > Rodentia > Muridae > Mus > Mus minutoides. The sequence continues at coordinate 209,459 of LR750606.1, forward strand.
CAATGACACCTCTCAATTATAAAAAGGAAAAGAAGGGGTTGTGGGGCAGTGGAGCATGCCAACCGACAGAAGAACTGATAAGGCAGTAGCAAAGTTCAGAATTCCCATAAAACTCATAATTAAGAGCAGCAGGAGTTTGAACTAGCTCCTGATCAGATTCCTGTCCTGGAGCACAAGATAATTTAACCCCACTAAGGGACCATGACAACCTGTAATGTAGCATAGAACTTAGAATTCTTATAGCTGATAAGGTATCTAGATAGGACCCAAGTGTTTAGCCAATGAGCAGTAAGTCCCTTCCCTGGACACCCCTTCCTGCAAAAGTTATTTAATCTCTGGTTCACCCTGAGTAAGTCATACGCATCCTCATCCACCATGAATAAAGGCAGTTTGGACAAGAAAAAAAAAAAAAAAAAAAAAAAAAAAAAAAAAAAAAAAAAAAAAAAAAAAAAAAAAAAAAAAAAAAAAAAAAAAAAAAAAAAAAAAAAAAAAAAAAAAAAAACTCAAGAAGCTCACCCCCCAAAACCAAACAACTCAATCAGAAAATGGGGTATAGAACTAAACAGAGAATTCACAACAGAAGAATCTCAATTGGCTGAGAAGCACCTAAAGAAATGTTTAATGTCCTTAGTGATCAGAGAAATGCAAATCAAAATGACCATGAGATTCCACCTTACACCAATCAGAATGGCTAAGATCAAAACCTCAGGTGACAACACATGTTGTCGAGGATGTGGAGAAAGAGGGACACTCCTCCCTTGCTGGTTGGATTGCAAACTAGTATAGCCACTCCGGAAATCAATCTGGATGCTCCTCAGAGAATTGGAAATAGATCTACCTGAAGATCCAGCAATACTACTCTTAGGAATATACCCAAAAGATACCCCACCATGCCACAGGAGCACGTCTTCCATTATGTTCATAGTGGCCTTGTTTGTGATAGCCAGAAGCTGGAAACAACCCAGATGTCCCTCAACAAAAAGAATGGATACAGAAAATGTGGTTCATTTACACAATGGAATACTACTCAGCTGTTAAGAACAAGGACATCCTGAGTTTTGCAGGCAAATGGACAGACCTAGAAAATATCCTGAGTGAGGTAACTCAGACACAAAAGGACATGCAAAGTATGTACTCATTAATAATTGCATATTAGCCCCCCCCCCAAAAAAAAAATAGAAAGAAAACATACAGAATACCCAAGACAGTCTACAGAACTCAAAATGTTCAACAAGCTGAAGGGCCAAAGTGAGTATGCCTAAGTCCCACTTGGGAGGGAGAAGAAAAGAAATCACAAGTGGAGAGTGAAGGAGGGACTTGAGAGGGAAGTAGACTGGGGTGGGGAGGGAGAGGGGAACCTGATCTGGTATTGGGTGAGGGAAAAGGACTGAAGCCCTGAAGACCAGCAGAAAGAGTGAAAACAGGCAACCTTGGAAGGTAGGGGGACCCTCCAGAATGCACCAGAGAATCTCAGGACTCAAAGGGAGGGACCTTAGATGAAATGCCCTACAGTAGGTAGAAGGAACTTATAGAGCCCACCTCCAGCAGGAAGACAGGACATCAAGTAAGGGATGGGGTTTCCATCCCATAGTCACAACTCTGACCCACAATTTTTTCTGTCTGAAAGAATTACAGGGAAGGTAATGGAGAGGAGCCTGAGGGAAAAAAAAAAGTCCAGTGACAGACTCAAAGTGATATCCAGATCAAGGGGGAGGTCCTAAGACCTGACACTCTTACTGAGGCTATGGAGCGCTCACTAAAAGGGACCTAGCATGACCACACTCTGGACGACCCAAGAAGCAGCTGAGTCAGATGCAGATATTTGCACCTAACCAATAGACAGAAGCAGCTGAACCCTGTTGTTTAAATCCAGAAAGGTTGAAAGAAACTGAGGAGAAGGGCGACCCTGTAGGAGGACCAGCAGTCTCAATTAACCTGGACCCCTGGATCTATCAAACATTGGACCACCAAACAAGCAGCATACACCAGGTGATATGAGGCCACCAACTCATATATATCAGAGGACTGCTGGGCCTGGGTTCAATTAGAGAAGATGCACCTAACCCTGAAGATACTGGCGGCCCCAAGGAGTTTAGAGGTCAGGTGGGGTGGAGACATCTTCATGGAGATGGAGACGGGGTGGGGGGAGGATGTATGGGATGTGGAACAGTCAGAGGGTGGACTTGGGTTGGAGTGGAATAAAATCTGGAGTGTAAAATAAATAAATAAATAAACAACAACAAAAAAGAAAAAATACATGTCTTGCAGTAAATTATTACAAAATGTAAATGATAAAAAATTAGAAAATATATTAAATTACCTACAGCTAATTTAAGCACCAGTGTTAATGTATATAACACCAGCCATCCTAAAGCACATGATCATTTATGTTCATTATAATCACGATCCTTGTACTTGTGTGCATAGAAGCATAACATGGGGAAAATGAAGACTGTCAGGAGAATCCTTTTTCAAAACTACTATGTACTTCCTCACTGTATTACAAAAGATTTATTCAGAAGCATGAAAGAATATTACTACTTATTAATGTGTGTCTATTCATAAACCATTTCTTGTATAAAACTAGATATTTTGAAAATATGTTAAATAAGGCATCTATACTTATCATACATGGAAACAGAAATCAATCTCCAAATTCTGTTTCTTTATTGCATATCCAGTTAAATCATCTGACAAATCATTGTCTAACTGTTTGTATTTGTTGAGCTAGGCAATTAAATCTGTTCTACTGCAAGTGTGTTTTTGCAATCAGACTGCTACAACTATACTGGCTGGAGAGACATGGGGCATAGTGCAAAGTTATGGCTGTCTGAAGAAACTGCACAACAGAAGAGAAGAGGAATCAAGTGCAGCCTTATTTCTTGATATATATGTATATATATATACATACACACACCACACCTGAGGCATGTAGATAGCCACATAAAATATTTCACCTAGTTGTGAACTTTTGTATTACTCTCATCATTTTTACTAATATAATTTATGTCATAATATCAACAAAAAGATATTTCCAATGGTGTGATTGTTGTAGCACTTAAATATTAGGGATAACCAACAGTGGTCAAGTTAAGGACCACTCAATAGGAAGAATCCATACCTTGGACTATAAACCTGTAATGAGGCTAGATAAGTCAGCCCAGTTAAAGGAAAGAGATCCAAAGGCAGGCAATGTAATTAGAGACAGCCACTGCTCCTTCTTTAGGAGTCTCATGTAGAGACACAGCTGTACAAAGGTTACATATTTGCAGAGCTCCTAAACCCATCCCTTTTATGCTCTCTAGTTGGCAGTTCAGTCACTATGAGCCTCTAGGGTCTCAGGTTAGTTGATTCTGTACGTTTTCTTGTGTGCCTTTGAAACCACTTGCTCCCTCAATCCTCTGCTCCTCTTCTACAAGACTCCCCAAGCTCCATTCAATGTTGGGCAGTGGGCCTCTGCATCAATTTCCATTCCGTTGCTGGGTGATAACAGTTAGGCTTGGTGGCTGTCTGAAAATATAGCAGAGTATCATGAAGAGTGCCATGGCATGGTTCTCTACTCGGCCAGTCACTGGCTGGCTCTTCCCTCAAATTTTGCTGCATACTCCATGTTTAACCCTGCATATATCTCAGCCCTCTGAAGTATATGTAGTGTCAGTCTCCTAGAAGAACTCATCTTCAATGACAACAGTACCATCCTCTAGATGGCATACTGAAGAACTTGCCTGATACCTGTTTTAGTCATTTTTTAATATAGTATAAAAATAAAGTGTATTCTAAAATAATGATAAAGAATATGGCAGAATGAAAGCATGTCAGTATCTTAATATTTCATTATCATTAGCAAGTGTTACCAAATACATATGATCATAAGTGTTGTGGTTTTATGATGCCAGCAGCATTGTAGGCTGATTTCAACAAGTCTCAACTGGAGTTCTTGATGAGTGGATTGCATTGTTAACTTATAATAGCTGTGACAATGCACAGGTGATAAGAATTTTTTTCTTTCAACTCCATTCTATAAAACCCTCGGTGTTCTATTAAATGTCTCGATGTGGAACTTTATTGTGTTATAAAATGTGGATTGGAGCTACTCTTACTACAATTAATCTCTCACTTAAGCAGGTACACCCTGGCAGCTTGGTAAATAAGAAGCATTCTTGATTAGACTGTGATGCACTCCCTAGGGAACTCCTCTGTTCGATAATCCCCCTAGCTGCAGGTCAGAGGATATTTGGGGCTTTGGGAATTTGGAAGAACTGCTTCTTTGCAGTGTTTCACCTTCTCTGCAGTTAGACATGCTTCAGTATGCATCCTGTGGTTCCAAGTGCTTCCTTTCCTGTACCGCCGGAGGTTATTTTAGTCCTAGATTTGAGATTTCTTTGACACTACAGTCTTCCAGAGAGTGCTAGTAAGCTCCCAGAGTCTGCTTCCACAAGTTCCATATGTCTGGTTCTATATGTGAACTTTCAGGTTCTACTCAAATTTACCTACAGCCATTTTCTTTATTTCTATAAACCAATGACCTCTTTATTGAAGACCTTGATGTCACTTTGACACACAACGTAAGCATTTCCCCAATTTTCCAGGATTGACAATAATAATTTCCATCCTATTATTTGCTGATGATGTTTCAGTAACACTCTTATCTTTTTAAATTTCTAGAACCTTAACCATTGAAATGTGTTTCTATTCTATTTTATCACTGTTTAAAGCCCACCTAACCATTCCCTGGCCTAATAATTTATTCACAGTCCCTGGAAAAAAAAGAAAATATAAACACAATTGTAATAACTTCTGATCTCAGGTATTTGGGCAAAAATGAATTTGTTATTTTTATTATTATTCACTTGCAAATTGTACCCATATAGGTAACGGATCTTGATCCTATTTAGTTCTTCCACTTTAAACTCTTAGAAATCCTCCCATTCTCGCGTCTGCTTCTTCCCTGCATCTTGTCCTTTTCATAATTTACTAACTCTAATCACTGCTGTCCATATGAACATAGGGTTAGGACCATTTTGTAGAACAAGAACAACACATTAGGGGCCATTTCTCCTATCCCACCTGACTCTGTATCTAGTAGGAGGAGAACATCATGATCTTCTCCCTCATCCATGCCAGAATCCTAACTGGCTTATCTTGTGCAATTGTCTGGCAGAATACTACAGCCATTGTCAATTCATGAATGTGATGGAGCTTTGCCTGCCAATATTTCTTCATTACAGAAACATTCCATTCCATCCTGGCCATTAAGAAATTACCACATATTTGTACTTTTAGAAAGGCCTTCATTTCAATGTAATGACAGTATGCAATAGAATAAAATTTACTACTTAAAAAAAAAAATCAATGCAACTCTCATATGATCTGTTCTGAAGTCAATAGTATGTGTTCCATCTGTGTGGCCAGGAAGAATGAGGAAATAAAATTATCATAGAATTTACAAATAGCCTCCCTTCAGTGTCAGATCATGGCACTAACATTTTGAAATTAATTTCAAGTTTTCTTCCCTACCCTTCCTGACTCAGCCAGAATATATGCCGAAGACTTGTGCCTGACTCACTTGCTTAAATCTTTAAAAAGGCTTTCCAAGTTCTCATCTTGCACACAGTAAAAGGCAAAGAACTTGTCATTTCTCCTAAGACAAGTTTTTCTGACCCACTATCCTTCAACCTTCACACCTACCTGGTCTTGCCACAACTGAATACCTGTTCTCCAACAACTGCTGAACATGCTTTCAAAAGGCAAGTTTTGAAATTGTTCTTCTCAGTCTGAAAAGCTCTTTTCTAATATATTCTAGTGTCGCCCCCTCTCCCAGGTCCTTCCAAATGTCTGGTCTCTAATCAGTGTCCCAGATTAGCAAAACCATTTCTATGCAAGGAGGATCTTCTTTCTGGTTTTCATCGTATTTTCTGAAGGCTTCTCTAGCTGTTTTATGTATCACAGAATAGACAGGGAAACTTTGAGCCACTGTTTCTCCTACAGGGTTTCTCCAGTGATTTCTAAACCCATAATAAAGAGACTTCCCATATATCCCAGACAGAAGGTATCCAGCAAGATCCTGTAGAGTGACATCACAGCTGATCTTCCGGAAGCAAACTGAGTGACAGGTGCAAGGTAACTCTTCATCAAAGTCCTTGAGCTCAGGCCCAGCTCCTTCTAGCTTTAATTCCTACTGTTGTAGTATTTGTGCTGGATAGTTGTGTGTCAACTTGACACAATCTAGAAATTTCTGAAAAGAAAAAAAGGAGTTGAGAAAATCCCTCCATAAGATCCAGCTATAGTGGTTTTTTTTTTTTTTTTTTAATAATAATTGCTTGATGTGGGAGAGTCTAGTTGCTGGGTTGTTAGTACTGGGTTTATACAAAAGCAGGCTGAGCAAGACATGAGGACCAAGCCAGTAAACAGCATTCCTTCATGTCCTCAGCATCAGCTCCTGCCTCTAGGTCCCTGCCCTGTTTGAGTTACTGATTTTCTTCAATGATGAACAACAACACAATAGCTAAATAAACCATTTTTTCTCCTAGTTGCTTCAGTCACTGTATAGCAATAATAAACCAAACTAAGACAGTGTTTCATTTTTCTCATTAAAAAAATCAAAACAAAAATGAACTATTCTATATGTGCAGGAACAGAAGTTATACAAACTCCTACTTTCTGAGACTGTTTAGTAAAACTGGAAACTTGGATCCCATTGTACAACCTGGAAGCAGTCCAACATGTTGGAGAATACCCTCTCCAGGGAGCCCAGCTTGTCTGAATGTCTCTCGGTATTCCTTCCAATTTATATATGCTGAGAACCTAGTGATTCTGTTCAGGGACTTCATGCAGCTGTTGCTTTCTTTACATCCTAAGTTTAATAAGGTTCCCCAAATGGTGGAATGTTTGCTTGTTTCAACTCACTTATAACATCCTGTGCTTTACCTAGCTCCCCTCCAAGATGTAAGCTTTAATCTTCAGAAAAGTTGAAATGAAACACAGAAATACTTCATCAAAATTTCTACTATAAGTCCATTAAAAGTTTCTTATACTAGCAGCTGGCTGGTATTCCACTCGCCTTTCCCAGGGACCCCTCCACTTTTTTCTTTCAAGCTCCTTACAATAAACTATTTTCTAATCCCCTTCCCCTGTGTTCCCTTGCCCAGGAATCCTAAAAGTTCCTGCCTCTGTCTCCCTGCCCAGCCACTGGACACTGGCAACATTACTTACCAATCAAAACCAACATTGTGCAGGGTTCCTTCAGTTTCTTTTGTGTTAAAGTGTGGATTCTTGCACAATTTGGAGGACCAGATTGACATAATACATGTGGCATTAGACCAAATCTACAACAAGACCCTCTGGTACTGAAGTAGCAGGTATCAGTGAGTATGCAGTTATAAGTGCTGGGAACTGAATCTAGGTTTTCTGCAAAAGCAGTAATAAGTGATCTGAACCTCTGAGCCTTCTCCCCAGACCCTTTGTCTGTCTTTAAAAATATAGAGAAACAGTGTGATACAAAATGCTTAGATACATATTTTTGTAGAATAATGTTCCTGGAGACAGATTTTAGTCAACATTGCACAGACAGTCTGTTGTCTGGCAAGTTCTATTATTCTGTCCAATTTTAGAAACTCTCTGTTGAATAATTTGTGAACTGTGGACCTATATTTCAGAAAGTGACAGTGATGAAGTTATTGAAATAATAAAACACTGCTCTTATATAATTTTAACTGATAAACTTCTACCTTTCTGTGTTCTCTGTCTCTGTCTCTGTCTCTGTCTCTCTCTGTCTCTCTCTGTCTCTCTGTCTCTCTGTCTCTCTCTCTCTGTTATCAAAGCGACTTTGTTAAGTAATAGATGTTAATACAGAATCAGTCTTTTTTTCTTTTTTCCACTTTTTATTAGATATTTTCTTCATTTAAATTTCAAATATTATCCCGAAAGTCCCATAAACCCTCCCACACTCCCTACCCCAGAGTCAGTCTTAAATTACTTCATACACCTTTTACAATTGAGATTTGACTTCAAATACTGCTATATTTGTTTCTTCTATCTCTACAAATTAATGTTTTCAATTTTGAAATCTTAATGTTATGTACAAACAGAATACATACATTTAAGGACACTTAATTCATTTCCTTCATTTTTTTACTTACATAAAAAAGAAAAGAAAAAGGAAGAATATTTAAAACACAATCTTAAAGATCTCCTCTGAACCCATGTAAAATATTTTTTAAGACAACTCAAAATGTAGGTAGAGAGAAGGTGTAGTCATTAGTATCTCTACTCATTGTAACTAAATTCTAAAGATTCTGAAAAGCAAAAAGCAGCAGCCATTTTGTTATGGAAATTTAAAAATCTATAGAAAAGTTTATGCGTTATTAAATGTTTGTTTTCTTCTTTTAACATCATGAATGTGAGTGAACTTGAGAAGATGTGATGTGAATGTGATTGACATGGCCTGGCAGGTCAGAGATACAAGGGAGCATTTAGGAAACTACAGCATTCATTGCTGTCACTCTGCTCCAATGCCATCTCCATCTCACTAAGACCCACTGGTACCGCAGTGGATAGCTATGATACCTTCAGGGATAACTGAAGTTGGATGTGGATCTCACTTCTATGTCTGAAGGAAAGAGAGCTGATCTTCAAAGAAGAGGTTCTTCAAGGAGCTAGGGGCAAGCCTTTTTGTGTCTCTCTGTCCTTTTGCTATCTTGACTTACATGTTGCCACACAGATGGAGATGTACAGCAAAGCTGATAGGTGGATAAAACTGAGATAAACTTTTGTTCTGAGTGAAACCAGGACAAGAAACTCTATATTACCCAAATCATATTGAAGGACTACAGCTGAGAGCAAGCTTGGCCCACTGACTGAAAAAAGTGTCTGTGAAAAAAAAAAGAATTTCAGATCAAGGGCAGTAAGAATTGATCACTCTTTGAGGTCAGTTTAATGCCCTGTAGCTCCTGAGTGAACCCCATTCGCTAACCAGACAAGAACCAGCGTGATCAACTCAGTGAGTCTATAGTAACACCTGACTATTATCACTGTTCCTGTCTAACAAACACATACTGCTAGGAAACAGTATATAAAGCATGCATATTAGCTTTTATGGATGCTTATTGCAATAAAACTGTTGGAAAACAAAGGCATTTATATCAAATTATGTAATATGGAAACTGTAGACAATATATAATTTTTTGAATTTAAAGTTAAGAAAGATTTAATAAAAAAACCAAAAGTAGACATAAAATATCATGCTGATTTGTTTTTGAGAAAGATATATGTAATTTGAAGAACAAAGAAAATGACAAAGAAGGAAATGTCTAACGCCTATTACTTAGGATCTTAGAGTGGTAGAAAAAAATTATTTTGGTCATTAAATCATGATACAACTTTGCCAAACTTGTCTTAAAAACATAAATGCTCTTAATAACAAAACTTAGTAAGCTTCAAGAGGTATACCTATAAAAAATGCCCAGATACATTAATATTTCAATATTTCAAAATAAGATATTAATATAGACTATTAGTATAATAAATACATATTGATACTTCTCTAAATACATAGTAATCAATACTCATACATGCATTGAAAATTGACACTGAGACCTGATAGTCTGATACTTTGTGATCAATATTGTGAGTTTCAGAAAACTTTTCTGCAGGAAGTATTTGATCCCAGAAGACACCAATGTGACATATTGACATGGCTGGTTGTGAGGTAATAAAACTTTATGTCTTTAATAATTTTAGTTGAATGTAATAAATAACATGAACTATAATTTTAAAGTTTATAAAGTATTCATCCTTTGACCACAATGTAACAATACTCTTTGCTGCAGAAAAATATTTTAAAAGCTAGCCATATAACAACAAATAGAAAATAAAAATTTCTACTATTTAAGTGAATTAGGTGACTTTTGCATAGAAATATATAGCTGATGGCTACTGCAGTTTTATCATTTAGGGACATTCTTCACAAATCTACATAACATTGGCAATGAAAAGAAAAAATATGTGGCAAAGTAGGACTTATTTATATAGTCAGCATGAATTAAAACTATATTTTAACTTATTATGTGCATTAGGTATTATATTATATATTTTGAGTCAATGATGTATCATTTTATTTTGCCAGAATCTACCAGATCCTGTGATTAAAATAAAGATTAAGATTTCACAGCAACCTCTGCTAGGAAATTTTTACTTGCATCACACTGTTCACAAATCTATTTAAAAAAATTTCACACAAAAATGTTAAAAATAAATTATTAAACATCCAGTCTTTAAGAGTTTATAATTTCTTGTATAATCTAATCCTCCAAGTAGATATAGGAAGGAGGCATGTATATCTCTTTAAAAGAAATGGAGCCGGGCGTGGTGGCGCACGCCTTTAGTCCCAGCACTCGGGAGGCAGAGGCAGGCGGATTTCTGAGTTCGAGGCCAGCCTGGTCTACAGAGTGAGTTCCAGGACAGCCAGGGCTAGACAGAGAAACCCTGTCTCGAAAAACAAAACAAAACAAAAAAAAAAACAAAAACAAAAAAAGAAATGGAAACACCGTTTTTGTTTTGTCATCTCTTACAACAGGTCAGTTGCATCTCTGCTTGTCTAATATGTGGAGTTCTGTTATCAGTTGAATATACTGAATTGAGTATGCTGGTTGAGTTACTGAATAAGTACATATCCTTCTTCTGCTCTGTTCTTTCTCCTAATTAATTCTTGAGGTGGAACAGGAATGAGAAAAATCCATCCTCCTCTCCAGTGTTCTTGCCAGCAGAGGGCAGCAGAAGGCTTCCTCAAGCTTCGGAAAGCAGTCTTGAAAGAGGGTCAAATAAGGAAAGAGAATTCCTCCTAAACCAGGGATGTGGCATTAGAAGGGATAGAAGATACTATGGTAGGAGTTATCCTGCTGGATGATTTAATGGTGGAAAGGACTCGATGGATTTATTCACTTCTTCTTCCATCAAATGATGCATTTAACACTTTTCATCTTGGTTTCTCCTCACTGAACGGATGCTTCTTACAACAACCTCCTCAGATTATGTAGACATCTAGTGAGTCCTATTCATGGGAAACCACTGCAAGCTTTGTTTTAAAATATTACATTAAAAACGACTATTTATAGGAGCATTTTAGAAAAACAAGCAACAATCATTATTGTCATAAAGCCAAATACTTCTGTAAATGTATAAACTGTTTACAAGAAGGCTTCTAATTATATACACCTTAAATGGAAAAGAAATGTCATTGTTTGAATGAGAAAAATATGGCGAGATTCCCTATTGCTAAAAATATGCTCATATGGTTAAACCACAGGAGATCAACTACTACACCAACATGAGAAGCTGATGGATTCATAACAAGACAGAGAGCAAACCCAAATTGTAGGATCATTCACCCAGCTCTGAAAGATGCATTTGGGAGTTGAAATAAGAACAATAATCTGGCAAAGGGACACAGAGGGACACAAGTCCTGCATATACAATGATTTTGACACAGTCAATATTGTGGAATAATGAAAGAGAATCCAGGGTGCTACATCCACTCCAGTAGCAACCCACGTGACAGGCTGAAAAGTCTAGGTGTGGTCCCAGGGAAAAAAGCCTGAGACTTTAGTCTCTTGGAATTGTGGCATCCTGTACAAAGAATGCGCCAACGTCCTTGATTTAGTTAGTAAACAGATCTGTGTGCTTTCCCCTAATATTGCTTCATTATAAGTGCTTCTAAGGATTCATATTTTAACATATAGCCAAGTTAGATCCTAGGCAGTCCTTGATCCAACCTTGAGCATGTATAGCTAAGTCATTGCCCTACAAAGGAATTCACCACTACCTAGGAATAAGGAAGTTTGCGATCTGAGAAGGAACCAGACTAGATAGTTAGAACTATAGCTAGCTAAGTTACACCCAGATACAAGTATTCACAATGGCCTAGGGGGAAGGTGGACTACGACAAGGGAATGAAGCCCTTGCCCCTGGCTCCTAAGTTTAAGCTGACATCAGGTGGAATTGCTTTTGATCCCAGTGTTAACCTTGAATCTTATCCCAGTTGGTTCTTGCCAGTCCTTCCTCGCTTGTATTACTGTTTTGTTATCTTGCTGGTGTGTCACCTAACTTCCCCATTTTCTTCTGTATAAAAGTCTGATGCTCAATTTGACACAATTCACTCATATATTACACACTCCCTTGTGTGTCGTGTCTGTCACTCGCCGAATCTTTGCCCACTTCCTCAAGAGAACTCGACCCACGCAGGCAGGGGACCCAGAGGGCCTGTGGCACCAGGGTAGTGGTCTGCAGTTGGAGAGTGATGAAGAGTAGGTTGTAAGATGAGATGAGCCAAGACCAAGAATTGGGAGTGGGAGGGTAGAGGAGCAGGGCAGGGGGGAGGGTATAGAGAACTTTCAGGATAGCATTTGAAATGTAAAGAAAGAAAATATCTAAAAAAAAAAAAAGATGAAATGAGGCAGAGCAGATCCAGAATGAAGCATATAGTCTTGCTGAATATTTTTTAGTTACAATATCATTTGTAACTATTACTATAAGTTAAATAATATTATAATAAAGCTACGTGTGGTCAACTAGACAATAAATATTTTGAAGCTATCACCACTGGGTACAGATATTGGCTCTACAATTATTCAGTTCTGTCTTAGTTCAGGTTTTCATTAATGTGATAAAAACACAATGACCAAAAAGCAATTTGAGGAAGAAAGAGTTTATTCGACCTACACTTCTAGATTGTATAGGCCATCTCTGGAGGACATCAGGACAGGAACTCAAGAAGGATTAGAAACTGGAGGAGGGAGTTGGTATAAAGGCGATGTATGGATGCAATTTACTGGCTTGCTTCTCGGGGCTTGATTACTATACTTTTTTATAGAACTCAGAACCATCAGTTCAGGGATTTTATCACCTACAATGGGCTGGGCCCTCCTCCATTGACCATTAATTGAGAAAATGTCTTACAGGTAAATATCAACTGAGGCTCCTTCCTATCCGATGACTCCAGCTTGTATCAAGTTGACCGACAATACTAGCCAGTAAATGTACCCATTCTAAAAAACAAAAAATCCTAAATGGATATCTTCAAGTTTAATATTGAAAAAGCTATGTTGCAAATAAAATCAGAATTCATACCTCAGTGCATATATACTCAGAATCAGAAAGAAACATATCTTGTCTATATATCTAATAGAGGATTAATATCTAGAATAAACATAGAGTTAAAGAATTTAACCAGTAGGACATTAAAAATCTTGTCAATAAATGAGTGGATGAACAGAGTATTCAAAAATTAAATACGATATGCAAATATAGGAAAAACATTGACCATTGACTCTCAGCAGTTATGAAAGAAATACAAATTAAACCTACCTTTACATTCCATCTTTCTCCTGTCAGAATGGTCCTCATTTTTTTTTAAAGTCAAATGTGGAAATGTGGATTACTCCCTGCTGATGGAAAAACAAGTAACCCAACTGATATAGAGAGAAGAAACAAAGCAAAATAGACCCAAACCAAACCAACCAACCAAACCAAACAACAAAGACTAAAACCTGGAAGTGGATCCACCTCATGGTCCAGCTATCCTACTCCTGTATATATCCAGAGGCCTCCAAACTAACATATCACAGAGATGCTTGCACACCGGTGTTAGGTGTAGTTTTATTCACAAAGGTTAATGAATGAAACAGGTCAAGATGTTTAACAACAGAAGTTGAATGAAAAAAAAGAGTGCATGGATTTTTGATTAAGGAAGAAGATAGCATGTTTAGCCAATAACGGCATAAATAGTTATGAAGTTCTCACTAAGTAAATCATAAGTACAAATTTTTAAAAAATGGAGAGGATGTGCCTAACCTTGCTCACTCCTAAGGCATGGTGTCTCTCCTTCCCTCCTGCTTCCTCACTGTCCCAAGCTCAGGAACCCTAAATCCCACCTCTTTTCTACCAAGCTATTGGCTGCTGGCATCTTCATTTACCAATTAGAATTAATGAGGGCGAGTTTTCAGAAGCTATGTGCAGATCCTACCATACAAACTAATTTGGAGGATGAAAATTAGCATTAGAATGCAAGCAGCTACACTTTTCTTATTTATCCATTCTAATAATTAGGGTTTTAGAATAGATATTAGATAGTCATAATGATTGCCAGTCTATTATGTAGACAAAATGGGCCAGCATGGGACAAGAAAATGAACTACTTCTGGAAATTTCCACAAATACAAACAAATGCACATGTTTTTATTAATTTTCATGATGTCCCATATCACAAGGCAGGGCCTTATTGTCATAAATATATTACTTTGTGGTAATAACAATGAAGTAGCAATGATATAAATTATCACATTATTTGTCTTTAAAAGATGAAACATTTCTAATTGGGGTAAATAAGAAACTACAGTTTTAAAATGACATTAAAATAAGGTTCTAAATTTAATAACAAGGAGAGGATAATCAATTGGAAGCAAAAGTACTATATATTTGCACATTCTATCATACTATTAATGGCAGTTAGATTTGCTGTCATGGCAAAAAGGGATGCAAGTCCAACAATAGTAGTATAGATTCATCATTAACAAGAGTTATTTGGAGACAGGGACAAAGAGAAAAATTAGAGTTATAAAACCAAATAAAACTAATTAACCCCAAAATTTCAGCACAAATTCTGAGAAGGTATTTAATCTAACTTAATATATGAATGGTAGTTCCTGTGCTTAGAAACATGTACAAACTTAAAAGAGTAAAGCAGGTTTCCCTCATAAAGCACCTTGTAAGCAGAGTACGCCTCATCTCATGGTCACAGTAGGGCTGACTTCAACATGATGCATCAAATGAAGTGAATCTGCAGAGCAAGGTCAGCCCTCAAACATGAGACCACGGATGGATCACTGATTCTCTATGTAACTTCAGAGACATCAATGCATTTGAGTGAGAACACCCAAACTCACAGTCTGGAGCTTCATTATCAACCCTGAAATCATGATAGCCACGAAACAGGTAAATACCTGCAACATAGATGTGAAAACATTTAAATTTATAATCTAGCAAATTGTACAATGTAATAATTAATGTTAACTGAATGAAGCATCAAGCTCACAAACTATAAACTGAAAATCAGCTGTGCCTTAGCCAAAAGCCACATAAAAACAAAAAAGTAGATAAAACTTCATTAATGAAACAAGTTATTTATCTCATAGTTACAACAAAAAATTAGCAGATTCCGATAGTAAAAAACAGTTTCCATATTAAGTATTAAATTAATGATATAAACTTAAAAGAATACTGTATGTTGATAGTAAATGATGTCCCAAATTAAGTAGTAATATAAAAGATAAAAAAGCAAATCTTAGTGAGGTAACCCAAACACAAAAGAAGTCATTGGATATGCGCTCACTGATAAATGGATATTAGCCCAGAAACTTAGAATACCCAAGATACAATCTGCAAAACACAAGAAAATCAAGAAGGAAGATCAGCGTGTGGATACTTCATTCCTCCTTTGAATAGTATTTGAAATGTAAATTAAGAAAGTATCTAATTAAAAAATTGGAAAAAAAAAGCAAATCAGTTCATTGGGGGGAGTGAGCCTGAAAATAAATTTTCATTATTATTATAAGTAACACCAAGAATTGGCTTGTGGAAAAGATGTATAAGAAAGTGTAAAGAAAAAATAACAATAATTAATATATTGAAGACATCAAAGGATGTATTAAAGTGGGTGGAATGTCATCAGTCATTACTCTAAGGGAGTACTGAAGGCTTTTAAGTTTATTGATGTATTGTGGAAGCTGGAAATTAGATTTTACAAAGCCTTTGCATTACTTTACATGCTGAGTTCACAATCAAGAGTCATAAATATACCCTCACTTCTGAAATAGCACACAATTCTAATTAATGCATTTGATTTAAGAAAAATTAAGCACTCAAGAAGTTTAACCTTTACTCATAAACTCGAGTTTTAAAATAAATATTGTGTAAATTACACACGACGTAAACGATAAGTAAATAACGAGTATTAGTACGAAATAAAATCGTTTTATGTTTGTTCGTGAACCTTATGGTGTAGCATTTGAATAAAAATAAGTACTCTAAATTTTGAATTTCGATACAATCAGAGTGTAGTATGTCATAGGTCAAACATATGTTCTGGGTAGTGGTAAGCTCATACATATCATTCTACATAAAACTAACTTTTCTTTAGTAGTGTATAACTTTGAGTTTAGGTATTGTCATTAAAAAATGAAAATTTAATTTTTCAGAAGGTTTAATTTACATGAGTGAACTAATGAGCGAATATACTTATGAATACATACAAATTATTGTACTACATATTTCAAACTTACATAATTAGATGATTAAAATTAAAATGAAATAACTTTCATAAACTTAAAGAAGTTTTTAAATTCTAGTTTAAAAGAATATCTTTTAAAATTTTTCTTGACAATGAATGTCTTCTTTCATAATTAATAAAAACATTGAAACTGAAAGGATATTTTTGTAATCTAGTTTTTTATTAAAACAATTCTGTAGTTAAATGACTTGAGGACTCAAGTTTAAAACCCTTTTATGGTATCTCAATTTTATGTTAAATATTTAAATAAAAGAGCACCCCTGAGATGATCCCAGCATGGGGCCACATGGCCCTGGTGGGGCATAACAGACAGAGACTCAGGGTACCACTATGATGAGCAAATACGTGTTGGAAGATGAAAGAGAAGCAGAATAATGAGTGCACAGTGAAGAGAGCTAGAACTAGAGACTACAGGTGTAGTGAGGAACACACATCATATGCATAGCATATGATGCCAATTACGGTCCTGGTCAGTGCTGCCACCAAGGGCCATGTCTGGGTCTTGTGGACCTGCAACAAAATATGTCTGTTGGCAGATGTCCCTGGGTGGGCTGCTGTTTGGAGCCATATTGATGTCAGGGGGCTATGCAGAGCTGGCCTCACCCTTCTGTTACCTAAGCATCATAGCAGAGTTGTCCCTGATGATATGAGATCAGAGAGCTGGCCCTGCCCCTTACCAGCAGAAACACTTGGGCCAGCAGCCCTGCATCTTATCTAGGACTCACAATAGAGCTGACCCTGGTTGTGTGGGTTGCAGGAGAGTTGGCTCCAGGGTCATGGGAGTAAGAGAGCTAGCCCTGCCTCTCACTGGCTACAGCACTAGAGAAAGTAGGCTATGAACCTTGCCTCAGTAGTAACATAAGATTGGCCTTAATTGCAGGCTTGAGGGTTTGTGGGTGAGCCAGCTCCAGGGTGTGCGCAGGAGAGCTCTTCTGCTGCTGCTGCAACACTCGGGAGAGCTGTTGCCCTGTATGTCATCTGGGCAGAACAGTAGAGCTAGCTCTGCTAGAGTGGGTGCTGGTGAGCTGGCCCAAGAGCATGACATAAAAGGAACTGGCTCTGCTCCTTGCCAGTCATGGCATTGGGTGAGCTAGCTGTGGCCATGCTGGAGAGCTTACCCTAGTGATATGGGTGTTGAAAAGCTCGTGGGTTGATCTGCTACAATGTAGGCCCAGATCCAAGGCTTTCAACTGGCCCACCCCAACATCTCCCCCTTCTATGAACTGCTGGAGCATGGTGAACAGGCCAGTCCTATAGTTTGAAAGTTACAGGAGTTCACTACTCAGAGGTTGTGAACCAGACCAATGACTTGAGAATTTGTCATGTACATTTGCAAGTAAGGAAGTGTGGACAAAAGGGTATATTGTAGAACATACTGTGACACAGTACAGCTTCTGCAACAGGATTTCTTTTTGTTTTATTGGGGGCTGGGGATAGGTAGCAAGAGTGGAGGGTTAGGAATGAAGAGATAGGAAGATGAAAGGTTTGGGGGTATATGGTGATATAACAATCATTAAGAAACAATAAAAAGTTAAATACAAATATTTAAATAGATTTTTAGAGCAAAATATATTATAATGTTGAAACAAGTTTTGTAGGAAGAAATTTTTTTTTCAGTCTTAGTTTAGGACATACAAGGTGTCATAGAAGCTGACCAAGAGGCAGATCAAGGAATGGGTTTATATAAGCAAGGGAAATGGTGTTAGGTTAACAATAGCTGCTACAGTTTTGAATGTTGTGTCCCTGAAAAGCACAAGAGTTACAGGCTGATCTCAGTGAAATGATTTAGAAACTATGCACCTAGGGTTTCATATCATTTGATTTGTACCATTGAGTGTGCTAATGGGACTCCAAAACTTTTCTCTTCCTCTGCCTCTCCCTGTCAGTGAAGTGCTATTATGTAGGAAGTACAGTTTAGAGTAAGAATTGGAGAAACCAAAAGTTGGCCTTTACATGAATTTTCCTAAAACCCTGAGCATTGTTTTGCTTCTAATCCTGGGTTTTGTCCCCAGGTGACTAGAAATCATCCTCATGAAAGTGGCCCCAGGCAGGGCATTAGTGGCACATGCCTTTAATCCCAGCACTTGGGAGACAGAGGCAGGTGGATTTCTGAGTTCGAGGCCAGCCTGGTCTACAGAGTGAGTTCCAGGACAGCCAGGGCTACACAGAGAACCCTGTCTCGGGAAACCAAAAAAAAAAAAAAAAAAAAGGCGGGGGTGGGGGCGGTACTTTGCATCCACCATTAATAAAATACACCTTTATTACAAATCATTCCTGCTTTTAAGTCAGTAGAACTGATTCATATTGCTGTGAAGGTCACAGGTGCTTTGCTGCATTGCTAGAAATTTTCTGTATAGCTTAGTCTATAGATTTGTTGTGATAATTGCCAGGTGGAAACCTTTTTCCCAAAGATTTACTACTACTACTACTACTACTACTACTACTACTACTACTACTACTACTACACACACACACACACACACACACACACACACACACACACACACATCAGATTCTTTAGAAGTTTTGAGCCAGTTTGAATGACCAAGTCCAGCTGTATAGAGTTTTCATTCCCATCTCTTGGTGGTTTGCTTCCCTGCCAGTGGTAATAGCTGCATGACTCACCCAACAGTACCACATGCTAACAGCTAATAGTATGCTATGCTGTCTTGCTACAGCCACTTTGCAACAGAGAGGATTTCTCATGGACTGATCTCAATCCCTAAAACAACTATGATCAAGCAGAAACCTTTTCTCTTTATGAGTTTTTTTTTTTTTTTTTTTTTTTTGTGTGTGTGTGTGTGTGTGTGTGTGTATGTTACAATAACAGAGATATGAAAATGCAAGATAAAAATATGCATATCTATCAAATCAAATGGTTGAATGTGCCTAATACCCTCTGAAGAGGTTTGATATAGAAATGACAAGTGGCTATTGATTGTAACAAGAATTCCATTTCTCTTTATAAGCCTTTGAAAATACTTGGAAGGCCTGTATGTCAGGATAATTAAAAGTATTTAAATTTGATGAAGTGTCTGTGTGTGTGTGTGTGTGTTTTAATGCTAATGCTATGTAGCATATATAGAGGTCAGGGTACAAGTTATAGGAGTAAGTTCTCTCATTCTTGTGTGTGGGTCTAAGGCAGCAGTTCTCAACCTGTGGGTCATGATCCCTTTTATGGTCAAATGACTCTTTCACAGTAGTCACCTAAGACCATCAGGAAATAAAGATATTTCCAATTCAATTCCTAACAGTCACAAAATTGAAGTTCTGAAGCAGCAATGAAATAATTTTATGGCGGGGGGAGGTCATCACAACATGAGGAATTCTATTAAACGATCACAATATTAGGAAGATTGAGAACCACTGGTCTATGGGATTGAACTCACACCATTAGGTCTGTCATTAAGTGCCTTTACTCACTAGGCTATATCATTGGTCCCAAGCAAGTTAATATTTAAGTAACAGTTTTCATGATTTCCGCACCCCAGGGGACCATGTTTATAATTTACCTAGCTTCCTTAGACACATCAAACTTATGAACATTTGTCAAAATAATCTCTGTTCCCATCTCTGTTCTCTTCATTAAAATGAGGTTGCGCATGAGCTCACTGATGTGATACATGACATACTTTTATGCTGGTTCTGGAAGTATACAAGATAGTCTTACTAATTAAAAAATTCAACTGTAATAGTTTTAAAATTCCCTGATTTTTAGGAACTTATTTGCTGTACTTACTATCACTTCCTTCCTACCCACCAGTCCAGTGGCTGCTGTCATCCCATGCACTGTCAATTTCAAATTGTGTGGCTTATCTTGTGCATTCTGCTCCAGGAAAGAAGGTGATCTGTACGGAAAAAAAAATCAATTCCTTCTTATCTTCACTCACATCTTACTGTTTTATGTCTGTCCCAGCAGCCTTATAGCATTTATCATAGAACATTCATCTTTCTTTCCATGGTTGACTTTGAGGCACACGATCCTTCTGACAGGAGTCCACAGAAAAATAGACATGTTCTCAACCTAACCTCAGTACAAGGGAAAAAAAAAATACAGCTTTTGTATTCTCACGGGATCATTGTCAAATATATTGTCATTCAGACGAATTTCTTGTCTCTTATTTGTGATGCAAGCAAAGAGATTTTTCTCTTTTTATAAAATTTCTCTTTGTTTTTGATATATATATATATATATATATATATATATATATATATATATACACACACACACACACACACTCAATACAAATCAGTCATATCTACCTCTCTTTTCCGCTTCCACATCATCTAGTGACTCCCAAACTTTCTCCTAATTTCACATCTTTATCTATTTATGACCCACTGAGATCAGCTAGTGCTGCCAACATTTGCATGGGCTTACAATGTCTCCTGGGACATGGGAAGTTCCCTTCCCCAGCAACTTTTCAGTATCAGCTGCCTGTAGGTGCTCAGTATCAGCTAAGGCCTGTAGGTGCTCCTGTACATCATCTATACCAGAGGGCCGACTGACTTGATCTTATGTGTATGCTGAGTAACTTACCACAGTTGCTGTGAATTCATGTTTGTGATATCTGTCACATTATTACTTTTTAAATCAAGCTATCTAAATTTCTAGAATAGAAGTACATATGTTCACTAATAAATAAGGCTATAAAAGACAAGTTAAATAAAATAATCAGTGTTAACAGAGAAAGTATTTTTTGCCCATTGTGAGTGATTACTTCCTGTAAGAAATTAGGAATTATTACATATGTAAAATTATTAGTAATAGAGATAGATAATTTATACATGATAGCAATTGGGATTTATTTTCAAATAGCAATACAGATTGTTATCTCAAAAGACATATACCTATCGAACATAATATATTCTATTCAGGATAATGTGTCATAATTAATTATCTTGAAATATAGAAAGGGCTATAGGGAGATGGTTCACCAGGCTAAACCACTTTCTGTGCCTACCTGATGGTCTAGATCAATCCCTCAATATAATTCTACATATGTATAATCTCAGTCTTAAAATGAGATTAGATGTGGATACAGGGGAACTGCTTGGAAGACTGCAAGCCAACTAGCCTAGATATGCAGCATTGAAAGAAGCAGGAAGTCATTGCCTCTGAACAAGATAGAAGAAAAAAAAAAAAAGACTCCTGAAAGTTGTCATCTGATCTAGACATTCATATTACAGCAATTATGCTTGGTATATCTCATACAACACCCATAATAAATGAAGAAAATAAGTGCAATGACTAATATTTCTTGTATATTAAATTCAATTTCCAATGTACTTGCAAAGCAACTCTACTTTTAATATATTATTGATTTTTTAAATTGTATGTACATGGGTGTTTTGTTTAGCTATATATTTGTGTATCATGTCCTTACCTGGTGCCCTCAGAGACCAGAAAGCATTTTATCTCCTGAAGGACCCAACTTATAGATGTTTGTAGGCCTCCAGACGAGATCTGGTCCTCTTCTGGATGGATGAGTGCTCCTGACTATGGAGCCACTCCCTCAGCCCCAGATCATGGTATTTTTAATGTTAATTGTTGACAAATGAGTTTATTTTGCTTACAATCCCACAAGATGTTAATAGTCATGTATACGATTATTTTATTAAGATTGTTCAGTGTTAAATAACAAGCGTGGTTTTTCTCTCAAATTACATGCAGTAAAATAAATTGCCATGATTGTTAGATGAACAGATACTGTTGGGTCTAGAGCCTGTGTTGATTGCATTTGGATAAGACAAGTTTTTCATGATTTTCTGTAAAAGCAAATGGCACTCCCTTTTCTGTTCTTTCCCTAATTAAGATATGCATGTTAACTACAGAAAGAAACAATTATTTCCTTATTAGTTTGAATTAGCTTCATACTCTGAGATATCTATAAAATCTAGAATTAGTACACTCTTTTGCTAAAGGCACAGAAAAACATTTTTTTTGAAAGTAAACAATGAATCCTAAGGCTCATGATGGCTTCTTAATGGAAAAGTGTTTTCCTGTTTGTTTTCCTTCCAACATAAAAAATATACAGTTTTGACATCTGAAAGTAAATGATTCTGCATACTACTTCAAGGATTTTGAAATCTATTGCCTTAAAGAAAATATTTGAAGGGAATTATCAGATGATTGGCAGGGTGTATTTTACATTAACAGTGCATTAAGCTTGTACATATAGTATTTACTTTTATATCATAGTCTCTTTTCTGGAGATAGAATATGAATAAAATCAATGAGCGAAAATGTGTTCACACTTATCATAGAGGAAACTATTCTTGCACATAGATGAATACTTTGATTGAAATATATTTGAATTAAACATTTAATTCAAATAAACTTTAAAAATTTTATTTGCTGCTGTTTAAAAACCAAGAGTTACTTTATCATCTACCTCAAGTGGTTTATTGTGGTGGATGTTTATTTAAAGAAAAAAATGTTTCAAACTCAATTTGACAGTGGTATTTGACAATATCCACTACTGTAAAACAAACTATAAAGCTAACCTTTATTTACCTGATGAAATTATTGTCTCAGAGGCTTACTCTTGAACAAGCTCACCCTTTTTATTTCTTTCTGAACTCTGGCTAACTGGTTCTGAGCTGTTCTGGCTCAAACTCCTATCCAAGCTGACTGATTCAATCTGGCTTCTCTTAGCTTCTTACTGAAATGTTTTGCTTGGCCTAAAACTAACTGGCAATTTGTTCTAATCTTCTGGCTCCTTCTTATTCTCTTGTTTCAACTGCCTCTGTTGACCTGTACTGACTGCATGATTTATGAACAATTCAACTTCACAGCACTGTACTTACTGCTGTAACTCCAAATGACTAACTGATCTCTCTTGCTCTCTCCCTGCTCTGTTCTTAAATAGGTAGCTTTTCTCCTGAGAATTGGCTGTATCCTATCTCTGACACATTCTGTCAGTTTGATTAGTCGTTTTGTCTTCCCTTCAATTAGATATTCAGTGGCTAACTGTATCAGCTACATTTCTCCTTAGGGTGAGACAAAAACAAACGAACAAATCAATATAATATAAAACAGAAAAAGACAAAAAAAACAAGAACAAACCAAAACAAGAAGAACTTCTAAATTGACCTTAAGTAAGGGTTGCTCGTCGTGGCTCACAGTTTGAGAGTATAGTTTGTCATGACAAGAAGGCATGGCAGTGGGTCTTGAAGCTCCCACCATGACCTTACTTAGGAAGTAGAAAGAGATGAGTGTTGGTACACTGACTGCTTTCCCCTTGCAACTAAATCCAAGAATCCTGGAATGATGCTACTGCATTCAGGGGAAATCTTCTCTTGTGAACTTAATCTTTTGGAAGCAAGCCCACAGACATACTCAGAGGAGTACAAGCATTCTAAGTCTGGTCAAGTTGACAGTGAAGATTATCTACTACACTGACAAACAAAACTTCATCCGACCAAAAATGCAAAAGGGTTCTGCATTTCATTTTTTCATTGAAAAATATTAGTTTTCTTTTAAAGGGAAAGACACGTTTGGGAAATTTTTTCAGGTCTCACTTTGAGCCATTAGCCCAGCCCCAATAATCTTGATCATTAAACTTCAAGACAATATTTGTGTGTGTGTTTGTTTATACATGAGTACTTGAAAAGAATACCAATCGCTCCATCCCTCATCTTCAATGAAAAGTAAATTTGGAAGCATGGTATCAACCCTAATGGCTTAATATGATTACAAATAGAAAGAAATCATGGTGATATAAAATTCCTATAAAGAAACAATATTTGAATTGGAAATTCAATCATGTGTAATCTCAAAAAGAATGAATTACCATAATAAGAGGCTTTGCCCATATAAAATTTTAATCTGACAAAATTTTCTAAGTTTCAGAAATTGGTACTGAAATTGTCTTATACTTTAAATTTTAATGCAAGTTAAAATTTTGTGATTGAAAATTATGCAACTTTTAAGGTGAAAAGACAAAGAATGATGAGTTCAAGTCCAGAGGACCAAGGGATCCATTTTCTACTATGGATATTTTATAGACTGCTTTATTTTCTTTCATTGACTATACAGGAGATATTTCATTCTTCATTTCTCTTCATGTTGGTTGGTCACGAAGTCTTTAAATGAATGTGTAATGATTGCTGGTTAATATTTTAA
The DNA here is from genome assembly GCA_902729485.2 of Mus minutoides. NCBI lineage: Eukaryota > Metazoa > Chordata > Mammalia > Rodentia > Muridae > Mus > Mus minutoides. The sequence goes on from LR750606.1 coordinate 233,926, forward strand.
GGCTCTAAATATTTTAACATTTCTGACAGCACTATAAAACAACTTGTAATTATTCTAAGATGTGAAGGAAGAGAAAGGTGATAGAGGAGAACATGCAATATTTAATTCATTGCCGACCTCTAAATTTAAATTATAATGATGACCTAAGTAACATTATATTATATGATGAAAAATAACGATTGTTGGTAATTTATCAACAAAGAATAACCATGCGATAAATGTTCTCTTTGTTTGTATTAATTGGACAGAAAATATTTTAGAAATCTTCAAAAGACCCTTAAACACCAAAGTCACTTTTCCCCCACACAGAAAAGCTGATATATCACCTTGTTCTACACATTTAATGATCAGAAATATATCCAGGCATTCATCACTACATTAAACGTCTTTAAGTAGTTGACAAAAGTAATATACTTCTTTTTATTTTAGCAATGTGGAAATTAATTTTTTTAAACAATGACTAAGCATTTTCACTGATAGTAATTAATTACAATGATTAACAATATCAACAATAAATATTGGTTTGAATAATAGGTAAGGATGTAAGAATATAGTAGTACACATTTGTTTCTCTGAAGCAGTATGGGTGCTACTCATGAACAGTAGCATTTGAGAAAAGTGCCAGTTTTCAAATTCTACCTCTGTGAGCTTCAATTTTTTGAAGAGGAAAGATTCCCGTGATTCCCCCATGATTGTTTATATTAATATAATCATGATTTTCTGATTTTAAGTTTAAAAATAGAGGAAAAACTACTTTAACTTTTGTCTCCTTAATTTCACTTTTGGAATAGTAATTTTATTACTATCCTTGATAAAGGTTTGGGGGGATCAAAGTAACAGACATATAAAACAAAGGTAAGCAAACAAAAGATATGGAGCCCAGGTCAAAATTTCCTTTTGGGTGGGTAATTAGGAATATTAAGACTGAATATTGAGGGAAATGAGGTGCATAGCATAAGATAGGGTTTGAAATTAGTAAACATGTCTTGATTTTTTAGAGATTGTGGTAGAAAAAAAAGAGAGAGAAGAAAAAGAGAGATTAGCTTTTGATCATTCTGAGTAAATGCTCCTCTATGAAACTAACTTACAAAGACTGTCTCCATTTGTTAAATCACAGCCAATTTTTTTTGCAAGACCTGTGTAGGGGTTGTATTTGCAGAATGTAGTTTATTCATGTATGTGAATTATTAAATAATGACTACTCTCATTTTTCACTGAGTATAGAAAAACAAATTATTTGTCAAACTTTTATTAACTAAGAGGAACATTATTAGTATTAGAATTCTCAATTTATTTTCAGTACTGATGTGTCAAGTACAATATAAATAAAGTATGAACAAGTGTCAGCGTTACTTTAGTATGATATTTAAATACATTACATAAATGTTTTCCCTGGAGGAGCAAGTATGCTAAAATGAAAAAGTCAAACACTTGAAAGAACTCAGTTTTTCTGATCTTTAGCTTCATTTCCAGTAAATTATGTATAAAGTAAATGTGAGATCATCATTAGTATTTTTTTTATATATGGTGGTATATTTTCAGGAAAGAAATTTATGTTTATATTATTAATCTTTCTGCTTGTTTATTGTGCGTTCCTTTAAGAATTCAAGAATTAAATTACCTGCTAGAAGATGGCAGATGAAAATTATCTTTCTAAGTGGTAGAACAAAAGAAATTAGCAAATATGTTTCATTCCAGGTAAAATTTTAATATTGCTAAAGCAGAGGTATCCAATGTAAAATGGATATAATTTGGAATTTTCTAGTATGCAAGCTAAAACTAGTAAAAAAAAAAAAAAAAACAAAAACAACTTTCTTATTAATTTAATGAAATAATTCACTAAAGGCAATATCTCCTGGATATTAAAACATCAGTGTGTACTTAAATTAAAGTTGGTAATGAGAATTTTTATGCTGTTTATTGATACTATTGATAATATTTGATGTTTGTTTTGGGATGCTACACAGAATCGTCATAATCATTTTAGAATAGAAATGATCAGAAAGTCATTTTATACAGGGTCTCATACAGCTGCTCCAACTTTTATGAGGATGATAATTTACCTATTGCTCCTCAAATCTACATCAGATTTAAAGTAGAAGCTACCAAGGAGAATATTTTAAAAGGGTTTTTTTTTTTTTTTTTCAAAATCAGAATCACCTTTGGTTATACTTATAATTCAAAATTCAAAAGTATTAAAATATCCTGCGTGCACTTTCCTAAGATGATATTTTACTCTGCAAGGACGTTTCTGTGGCCCTGTGACTGGAGCTTCCCTAATGAGTTAGATGATATTTGGAAGTATACCCTCCAATCTCATCTGTGAGAGGAAAAAATTTATCCACGAGGACTCAAACTGTAAAAGTTTTCAGTGTATGTTGTGAATTGTGGTTGTATTTAGGTCTCTGGCTACACAGGGATAAAGATGTGTAATTTCCTTTGCTTGTTTTTGTGTTTATTCATTGTGTGCTCAGAATGGAGCACAGGCCCAATGTATCCAATTGTTTTTAATAGGGAATCAAACATGTCAGTGCTTCTGATGCCAATAGAACTTTACCTACTGTGATTCTCTTCTACTACCTCATTTACAATCAAACAAAGTTTCCTTTGTGGCATCAGGTGGTGCTAAGGAAAGTGCTTATAAAGTTGTGTAGATTCACATTTATGTTTTTTTATGTGTTCGTATATTAATTGTTCCATTAAATGTTACTCTGATGTCACATTCATTCACTCCCCTACTCAAACCCTCATACAGTAATTATTAATTTTATGTATGAAATAACATGTATGAAGGACATATATAAATACATATATAACCTGTCTCTATATGTACACATATATACACACACATATATACACACACATATATGTATATATGTGCATGTGTGTGTGCATGTTATATAGTTTGCTTTCACATATGTTACATAGAATAAGACAAGTGAATAATAATTCAGCTTGTCAAGTTCTCTGACAAATGAAAGAAGATTATGTATAGGAGATGGGAAGCAGGTTCACAGGCAGCATAATCAAAGATGACCCTTCTGCGGAGCAAGCTTCTGTGCAGCTAACCGAATGAGCTGAGGGACGTGGTTGTGCTCTCCCGGTGAGAGCATCGGGATATAGATAGTGTGCTTATGGTGATTGACATTGTGAGGGAGTAAGAACTCCAGGAAAATGAGATGGAGAGAAAAAATATGTAAAGAGTAGGAAGGACAAAATAAGCAGTCCTGTGAGATGGCCATTAGAAAAGACTGGTCATTAGAAAACATTGGCCATTAGAAAACACCATGGGCCATTGAAAAACATTAACCTCTAGAAAACACTTTCCAAGATTATCATGTAAACTTCTTGAAAGCTCCTGAGCTAATGAAATGACTTGCTGAATTAGCTGGAGAAGTGACTCAGCTCTTAAAAGCATTCACAGATTCATCCAGAGGCCCAGATTTCAGCCTCCAACACTCATGACAGGTGAGTCACTGCGAACTGTAACTCTAGGACTGGGGCTATCCTTTCCTGCATCCCACTGCCCTTTGACACAAACAATGAGCACGGACGCAAGCAAGGGCAGTAAGTTATGTTAAGTAATTGAACAGTTGATTGTCTTTGGGCCAACCACTAGAAAGTGCATCTCCATTCTGCCTCTACCTATTTGAAGCCCTCCCTGAACTTTCCTGTATTTTTCGAAGTGAGAACTTTCAGCACATTTTTCATTGAAAGTAAGTTTTCCCACAGTATATTCTCATCAAGATTTCTTCTCTACCAAATCCTAACAGAAACTCCTTACATCTTCACTCACCCAAACTCCATGCCCTCTTTCTTTTTCTGTTTGTAAGGCAGAGGCAAAGAAAAACAAACAAACAGAAAAACAAAACAGAATTTACAAAAATAAGAAAAGAAAAAGAAAGAAAGAAGGGAGGAAGGAAGGAAGGAAGGAAGGAAGGAAGGAAGGAAGGAAGGAAGGAAGGAAGGAAGGAAGGAAAAGCACAGGAAACACCTTTGTGTGTGTGTGTCTCTCTCTCTCTCTCTCTCTCTCTCTCTCTCTCTCTCTCTCTCTCTCTCTCTCTCTCTCTCTCTCTCTCTCTCTCTCTCTCTCTCTCTCTCTCTCTCTCTCTCTCTCACACACACACACACACACAATGACTTAGAAGTTCTTAGAGGTATTCCTGTAGTGAATAAATTTGGGAAACTGGCCTGTATTGGTCAGGAAGAGTAGGACAATCAAGCCATAAGTGCCCACATTTTGGGCAGAACCCAGGTGGCAGGCAAGGGATGCAGCAATTCTTTGTCCAGTGGTCAGTGTTACTGTGATACAGATGGAGTCATCTGAGCCCCACCATTTTCTTCTTAGACCCGGGGTTACTCTTTTGAGCATTTCTGTCTATCATGAAACCATTTTCATTAAATATTTTAAATGCCATATTCAACAGATCTCTGAAGAGTTTGGGAACTAGTATCTATTAAATATACATAATTTAAACAAATTTACTTGCTTTTAGTTACTTGCTTTAGGCTTAACCTTGAAAACACACATAGGATGCTAAATAAAGCTTGCCATTAAATAAATTATATAACAGTTTACAAGTTAGTAGCTTTTATAGGATTAAGGCTTTACAGCTTTACCCCCGAGATAGAGTCTTAAGAGATTATTTTTTTTGAGAGCAGAGCACAGAGAAATCATTTCGGTAACAGATTTTAAAGAATGGGAAGTAGAGAAACCTTAGAAACAAGAGACATTTGGAAGTGTAGAGAAATGTTTAGATATTAGAAATTTGGGGTTCATCTGTTTGTATAGTGATGAGAGATGGGATAGTTTTGAGTTCAGACTCTATCTTAGAAAACCTAACCTAAGGTTGAACTCAAGTTAACTAACAGGCCAGTACCTCTACCTAGTTTCCAGGTTTCTCCCTAAGAAGACCTATGTCTAGTACCAGTTCCAGGTTATTCCCCAACAAATCTGCACCCCAAGGTTACAAGCCTGCCCTGACACTTTACTTCATAAAGACCACCAATCAGGAGAAAAACGGAAGTTAAGTTTATGGTTTGGATCCCAATACCAGCCAATTATGTCAAAGGTGATAATGGCCCCTCAATCAGTTGTGTACCAGGCTAGATACCCCTCTTCTTGTCTCTACAAATGCTTACCTGAAACTGGGTTCCAGTCCCCTCCTGCTCTCCTGCATCAGAGATGGTGTTGTGACCCAACCTAAAGCTTAAACAAAGAGACCATAGGTAATTATATTGGAATTGGCTCCTTGGTGGTATTTTGGGGGTTCAGGAGTGTTTCCTGGCACAACAGTGGGTGAAGTCGTTACCATATGAGAGAATTCGGAAATCAAGTGCTCCAGTTTTTGGTCATTGATCTGTGCTGAGGTTAAGCCCTTTGCAGCAACATAGTGAGCCTCTAACATACTCTGAGTCCCAGGAGGAAAAGAGATAGGGCCACAAATACTTGGCAAAGACAATGCTAGAGAGAATTTCTATAAGCTTCAAGTTAGCTGAGAGATAACATAGTGACCCAGGAAGGTTTTAGGACATCACAGGATTGCAGGCAACTTTTAGAAGGAGGGTAGACATGCCCACATGGGATTACGCAGATGAGTTAGGGGTTCATATACAAGAGTTCCAGGTACCTAGAAAGCAGAGTGGGCTACAAGAGAAACAATGACAGAAAAAGGCAGGTGGAGAGAAGCAGCTGAAGAAGCAGACTCTAGAATCAACTAAGCATAAGCCAGCCAGAACTCATGGTCACACCTATGTTAGGAGAATCTAATCAGCAGTTTGGTTCAAAGAGGCTGAGTCACTTTCAAGGGAGCTCATTTATGCCAATCCCAAAGATTTGGCACTAGATAATAGTAATTTTAAAAAGAAAAAAAAAAAAGAAAAAGAAAGAAAGAAAATAAGGAGAAACTGACTCCTAAAGTATGGAGTAGATTTTTCATTGCAGGTACAACAGAGAAAGCATGCAGAGAAAAGAGTCCAGGATAAACTTGACTGGCTAACTATACCAGACCATGAGAGGAAAGAGAGGGAGGGAGGGAGGGCAAGAGAGAAGCTGCCAGCTCAGAGGCAGTCTGGACCAAGAAGCCAAGAGACTGAATTATACAGGGATCAGAATGAGAGAAGTGATGTGGGCCACTTAGCCCCTTGAAGGTAAAGGTTTAGGTTAGGTGGCAAAGTAAGAATTATGGGGAGGCGCCACAGGTACTGAGTGAAACTTATCCTGCATTTGAGACTTAGCACACATATGCACACACACACACACACACACACACACGCACACACACACACACACACCACATGTGCACACAGGAACACACACAAGCCCCATCCAAAATCACAAACATTAGAATTTTTTTAATCCATTAAAATCCTGATTGGCCATTATTCGGGAAGAAAGGCCCCTGGTCTAGCAATGTTTATATGCCCCAGTACAGGGGAATGCCAGGGCCAAATAGTGGGAGGGGGAGGGTAGGGGAGCAGGGCGGGGGGTGGGTTTCGGGGACTTTTGGGATAATACTTGAAATGTAAATGAAGAATTTCTCTAATAAAAAAAAATCCCCCCCAAAAAAAATCCTGATTGCTACCCCTTCCCCATTCAGTTCCCCTTCCTACAGTTCTTCCTTCCCATCTCCCAGTCCCTTTTCTCCTCTGAAAGGATGGAGGCCTCCTTTGGGTATCCCCAAACCTGCACATCAAGTCTCTGCAGGGCCAGATGCATCTTCTCCCACTGAAGCCAGACAAGGCAGTTCAGTTAGGAGAACTGTATTTACAGGCAGGCAACAAATTTAGAAACAGACCCCTCTCCAGTTGGTGGGGAACTCAACTGAAGACAGCTGCATATCTGCCATACGTGCACTGAGAGCCTAGGTCTAGCCTGTGTTTATTCTTTGGTTGGTGATTAAGTCTCTGAGAGTCCCCAAGGGTGCAGTTTAGTTGACTCTGTTGCTCTTCCCATGATGTTCTCCCCTTCGGGCCCAAAATCCTCCATAAGAGTCATCAAGCTCTACCAATGGCTGTGAGTCTCTGCATCTGTTTCAGTCAGTTGTTGGGTGGAGCCTCTCAGAAGTTAGTTACCCTAGGCTCCTGTAGGCAAGCATAATAGAATATCATTAAAAGTGTCTGGGATTGGTGCTTGCCCATTGAATAGGTCTCAAATTGGGACAGTTATTGCTTGACTTCTGTGATGGTTTGAATATGCTTGGTCCAGGGAGTGGAACTATTAGGAGGTATGGCCTTGTTGAAGTAGGTGTGACCTTGTTAGAGGAAGTATGTCATTGTGTGGATGGACTTTAAGATCCTTATCCTAGCTCCCTGGAAGCCAGTCTTCTGTTTGTCTTAGAACAAGATGTTGAATTCTCAGCTCTTCTTGGGCCTGCCTTGACTGAACCTCTGAACCTGTAAGCCAGTCCCAATTAAATATTGTCCTTATATGAGTTGCCTTGGTCATGGTGTCTCTTCACAGCAGTAAACTCCTAACTAATACAGTCATTCTCTCAGTCTCTGTTCTATCACCCTGTCTCTGCATTTCCTATAGATGGAATATATTTTGGGTTGAAAGTTTTGTGAGTGTTTTGGTGTCCTTATCATTCCACCAGGTCCCTGCCTGGCTACAGGAGGTGGCCTCTTCAGGTTCCATATCCCCACTGTTGTGAGTCTTAGCTAAAGTCACCCCTATTGATATCTGAGAGCTNTACTGTTTCAATAGAAATAGAATTATATCACTTTCTCCCATAGTTTTCTTCCCTCTAGCCCCTCCCTTCAACACTGTTTCTCCGTCCTCTACCAGATTTATTAGCTGGCAATCAAAGGGGTATGTACAATGGAGAATGGAATTCAGTGTATGAAACCCTTTCAGAGAGAGAGAGAGAGAGAGAGAGAGAGAGAGAGAGAGAGAGAGAGAGAGAATTTACTCTGCATATCTCATTTCTTTTGCTAATCTGAGATACTCAGAATATTCCCTTTGCTTACTTTTCATACCATGTGTTGCATAGCTCCAACAATGTCCCTGTAGCTGTAGTTGATTAATCTGCTCTAGGCACAAGTGTTCTTGCTACCCACCCCAACGCTCTGGAATTTCCAATGTCAGACACACACACACACACACACAGAGTCTACTATTTTAATATGCTTCAAACAGCTCAATGATTGGGCCACTGTCAAATGTCCATGTTGTTAATGGCTCCCCTCCAATACCCCTGAATTATTACTTACTAAAATCTATATTCCATCTTTGATACCCTAGACCCAGTTGGTGGGACTTCCTGGGCCTGCTCTTCCTTGAATCCTACATGATTATATGCTTTCCCTTTTGCAGCTCTCAAAACTGGCCCTTCTGCTTCCCCAGAATGGTAGTATTCAATCCTTCTTCCATTGGTTTCCTGCCTCCCTGCCCAGCCATTGGCCACTGGCAACTTTGCTTACCAACTAGAAACAGCTGGGGACCTTCAACATCTTATATGCTCTCATGTGGAAGATTCCCAAGTAACATAATGCAAGCAATAAACCAAATCCACAACATAGCCTTCACTTGAATTTGATTCCATCTTTTCTTTCTCAAGCATGCCAATGATCTGGAATATTTACCAGGTGTGAAAACAACCAGAGGCCTATTCAGTGAGCATTTCTCTCTCTTTCCCTAAGATTGTTCTTTCTTTTAGGAATTGAAATACAAATCCTTTTACCTTTAAAAACATCTACTTAAATGTTGGCATTGAAAGAAGTTCATAAGGACAATAACAAACCCCATTACCTTGCTGCTTTGTTTTAATTTGCCACAGAGGTGGTTTGAGTCTTTCATTTCTAAATCATGGTAGTTATTCTTTTCATTTCCTACAGCTAAAGCCCACGAGGGCCAGAAATCCTGTTACTGAGCCTCAGCCTTTCCTTTGGTTCAAACAGTGTATATTATACACTAAGCCTTCAAAATATTGCCAGGATAAGTAAGCCAATGTGGAATACATGGATGATGCCTGTGTAGCTTGAGGTAGTTAAGAGAAAATGAGCTGAAGGATATTGACATAACGTTTATAATCTATGATATCCTTATACGGATGAGAGAAAATGAAGAAAAATGACTAGAACACTGGGTAAGGGCAGGAGACTTTCTATGGGTTCCTAGAGAATTGCGAACAACAGACTTATTTCAGCTTCTCTCTGTTCTGATGAGTACGTTTCTTTTTGTCCTTATCACTCTTATTGCTGATTTGAAACAGCCTGATAAGCTCAGAAAGCTGAGAAATAAAGAAAGGACTTGTGAAGGGCTTTGGCTGATAAAGCAGACCAGTGATCTTATTCTGATGTTATCCTTCACCTGACTAGGATGGATCCTCTGAGTGAGGAGATAACTCCTCAGACTCCCAGTGCAGTGTAAAGGACAGGCTCAACAAGAGATTTAGGAAAGTGAGGGGAACCATTTGTCTTTACGGTAAGTTAATACTTTTCCCAGTTCTCTGTTATATATTATGTGTTAAAAATCCATCCACACTTCTAATTATAGAGTAATCTTTTCCAGCTGTGAAAGTTTTACCTGCCATTATCTATCATATGTGAAGTTTGGGTCCTCTGAGAATACTAAAACCAGCAAAGGAAAAGGAGAAAAATTATTATCCGGTAAGCCCTGAACTGTGTGAACTCTAATGCCTCATTCCTTTTTCTCTCTGTAATTTCAGCATCTGTCTTGTAGCTGGATGACTGATATCATATTTACCCTATTTTTCTTAAATTTAAAATGTTGTTGAACTTCTAGAAATGGCATATGGTTGTATTTTGTTTTTCTTGTAATTAAGCCTTGATCTGAGGAAGAAAGATCTGCTGATAGGCAAGAGAAAGGACAAGCATAACATGGGAAAGAGTCATTAAGATTTGTGCCGAGGCTCAGAGAACTGAGTTCCTAGTAGATTTTCCAGAGAGACACTTAGTCACCATACTAAAGCTACTTTATATGTGATTTTTAAAATTCATACAATGGTAACATTGTAATAAACAAAATTGCAAGGATATGATGAAGAATAGTCATGTTGAATGACACATACATAGGGTTGCGATGATCACAAAGGTTCTATTGAGAAGGAAAATAAAAACTAGGTTCAAGGTTGAAGTTAGTGGCAGAGGACTGTATGAGACATACTCTCCTGCTGTCCTGGGGTTCAGTAATATCCTAAGCATTAGCATATTGAGAACAAGAGGGGTCTAAGATGGTGCTCCAGTTACTATTAGATATTCTCCAGTTTCATAAACAATTCTTACTAAAAATTGACCTGAGATTTCTGTATATTAGAGGTCCATTAGGTAATAAAACATGCTATAAACATAACCTTTTATGCAGTAATTCTTTGGGTTTGGAATATATATTATTCTACTGGGAAGAATAGAAAGTGTAAAAAGTGAAATATATTTTCAAATTAAGACAGTCATTTTATCATCTGCTCATTAAGTACTAAAGGAAAATGTAAAATAAATATTATATACATAAAAGTAGCTCTTAGTTATTAAACAGTAATAGCAGTGAAAATGAATGGGAAATATCAGCAGAACATCTTTGGAATATGATTGAGGGAAATAGGGATAGGTAAACAATATCTTGAATAAAGAAAAACAAAAGTAAATTATCTTTAGGTTCAAAATATTTATAGTCATGGCTTATTCTTCATGCTCAATTTTCTTGGTTGATTAAGCAGCATAAGAAGCATAAAAACGTATTTACAAGTACATTTTCTTCAGACTATTAACAAAAATATAACTGTTTGCTCAATATTTTATTATTACACTACAAATATTTAATTTAATACAAATTTTATTGATTAATTTATACAGGTTAATGATATTAATTTTATTTTCATATCAGCAAAATAATATATGCACATGGATCATTTTGAAACTGTCTAGTAAATTATTTAATGACAGTAAAAGATGTAATTTTTAGGCCCAGGTTCAGGAACAAGCACACTTTTGTAGGCATACACGGTCATGATTATAGACCAGAATCAGGTTGCTCTAAAATGGACAACAGCTAAGAAGCTGTGTTTCAAAGGCAGAATGGATCTGCTCATCAGAAATTCGAATACATTTAAAAACAGCTGATTCAAAAATTAATGATCTTTTCAATTCAAATAGAGAGAAGCATCTATTTTCAATTATTTATTCACTTTACATTTTGATCACTGCCCCTTCCCTCCTCTCTTCCCAGTCCCACCATTACAATCTCTCAACCAATTGTCCCCTACCCTTCTCCTTAGAGAAGGGGAAGTCACCATTGGACTTCCCACCCTGCCCTAGGATATCTAGTTCCAGCAGGACTAACTCAGCACATCCTCTCCTCTAAGACCAAAAACCATTCAGTTCAGTTAGGCAAAAGGGTTCCAGTGGCAGGCAACAGAGTTAAAGATAGCCCCAGCGTCAGTTGTTATGAAATCCACATGAAGCTCAAGCTGCACATCTGCTTGAAATGTGTTGGGGTTTCTATGACCAGCCCATGCATTCTCTTTCGTTAATGGTTCAATGAAGAGAACTATTTAATTCAGAAACTGGTTTTCATACTCCTCATCTTCATGTTAGCTTTAGTCAGATAAATATGAGGGGCTGTGAAGTCAGTCATTATGTTTGATATTTATTATAAGAATTAAAAAATATAAAACATAACAGACAAAAAAATAACCACCCAGTTCTTGCTTTTCAGTATACCTAAATTTGTCAAACAAAATGTGTATAGATTTTCTTTGCCAAGTTTTCCATATGGAATACTCATATGTGTTCAGGAAATTTCCCATATAGGTTTTTCTGTTAAAATGTTATAATAGAAACAAGATCAATGTGCATTGGTCTCTCTTCAGTCAAGGACAATTTTTACTTTCTTGTACATCAAAGAATTAAGTAAGCTTAAATAGAGTATTATGAATAATAGAAGATTCTGATAATATGAGTTAAGAGACACTCATAATGAGGAAAGTGTTAATAATTTTGGTAAATTTAACTACAATATGCAAGGCACAGAACTAAGCACTTGTGCCTTGTCACCTTTTAGAGATTAAATATCTCCCAGGTCAGAAAAATCTTTATGGTTAATATTTTAATATTTTGAAAAGCCAAATAATTAACACATGGATCATGTAATGCTTCTCATAGGAAGAAATGGATTCACCTTTGCTATAAAAATTAACACAACCCAAACCAAGGTATAACATTCCAGTAAATCAGTAAATTAAAATGTATGACTAACATATTTAAAAACATATTTCATATAAAGCAACCACAAATTTTGTAAACAAACTCCATTTTTATTATCTATCTATCTATCTATCTATCTATCTATCTATCTATCTATCTATCTATCTATCTATCTATGTATCTATTTTTCTACACTCTAGACTTCACTCCCTCCCCCACCTCCTGTCTACATTCCATATCCCATACTCCCTCCGCACCCCCTATCCACAGGAAGATGTCCCCACCTCCTACCCCCACTCCCAAACCCCCAACCTCCAAACTCCCTGGGGCCTCCAATCTCCTGAGGGTTAGGTGCATCATTTCTGACTGAACCCAGATCCTGCATTTCTCTGCTGTATGTGTGTTTAGGGCCTCATATCATCAGGTGTATGCTGCCTTTTTGGTGGTCCAATGTCTGAGAGATCTTGGGAGTCCAGATCAATTGAGACTGCAGGTACTCCTACAGGGTTGCCCTCCTTCTCAGCCTCCTCCATCTTTTCCCTAAATCAACCACAGGATTCAGCAGCATCCATTCATTGGTTGGGTGCAAATATCTGCATCTGACTTTTTCAACTGCTTATTGGGTCTTCTAGAGTGTGGTCATGCTAGGTCCCTTTTTATGAGCTCTCTACAGCCCCAGCAACAGTGCCCAGCCGTGGGACCTCTCTTTGAGCTGGATCCCACTTTGGGCCTGGCTCTGGACTTTCTTTTCCTCAGGCTCCTCTCCATTTCCATCCCTGTAATTCTTTCAGAGAGAAACAATTATGGGTCAGAGTTGTGACTGTGGGATGGCAACCCCATCCCTCACTTGATGTCCTTCCTGTCTTCCTGCTGGAGGTAGATTCTATTAGTTCCCTCTCCCTACTGTTGGGCATTTCATCTAAGGTCCCTCCTTTTGAGTCCTGACAGTCTCTCACCTCCCAGGTCTCTGGTGCATTCTGGAGTATTCCTCCAACTTCCAACTTTCCTATTGGTTGCCTGTTCCTATTCATTCCGCTGGCACTCAGGGCTTCAGTCCCTTTCCCTCACCCAATACCACCAGATCAGGTTCCCCTTTCCCCCAACCCCCCAGACTCCAGTCCACTTTCCTTCCCAGGTCCTTCCCTCCCTGCCCACTTGTGATCATTTTCTTCTCCCTCCCAAGTTCCCAAGTGGGACTGAGACTGAGACATCCTCACTTGAGCCCTTAAGCTTAATACATGGATATTAGTCATATATATATATATATATATATATATATACACACACACACATACCCCCCAAGATACAGTCCACAGAACTCAACAAACTTCATTTCTATTTTGGTTTTCTGTTTCATTTTTTATGGTATTTTCTATCTTATTTGTTTTGTTTGTTATTATTTTCACTTCTGTCTTATAGTTTTGTTTTGAAAGAGAGAAAGAGAACAAGAGCAAGAGACTAACATAAGCATGGGTGGTTTGGGAGATGCCAGGATCTGGGAGGAGTTCAGAGGTGAAACATGAACAAAAGATGTTAAAAAACAAAACAAAACAAAAAACAAAAACAAAACAAAACAAAACAAATTGGAAAATCCAAACAAACAAATAGAAAAAAAGAAAGCTAAGATTTCAAGGAGTACTTCTTCAATGCTTCTTTTATACCACCAAAAATACAGGGACTCTCCACTCTATTTCCTCATTCCTCAAAATAATAATTCCTATAAATAATTTATCTGATCACCAAAGGCGAAGCAAGTTGAGAAGAAAAGCAAAGGCATATTGACTCAGAATCCAAAAACCAGTAGGCATGTTACTGGCAATATGTCTTCAAATTTACTCTTGCATTACAGTGGCCATTGAAAGAAGTTCATTTAGTTCTGGAATTCACTGACTTTTGACCTAGAAATAGAATAAGATTCAAGTGGCTTTTTTTTTTTAAATGGAGACTGAACAGCTGATCTGATGACAAGCCCAGTGAGGGTGATGGTTGTCTGAGCACTTTCCTGACTGTAAGCAATAGGGATGATATAATTCTGGCCTGTCATGGAAGAAATCCTCCCCTTCCATTCAAGGGCAAAGGAGAGTTCACCTGAGCAAGAACCTGTATCTCAGGATTCCCTCCCATCCCACAGATGTGTGTAATGTCCCAAGAGGAGGACTTTTATCTTGAGAATCAATGATTTGGGGAGGGAGCTGAAGATAAAGAGTAGCTTGCAGCTAGTATTGTCTCCTTAAGAAGCAAGAACAGTAAACATTAGTAAGACTTGAAACTCACTAGAAGTTAATAATCCCACACAGATACTGGAATAAAATTAAATCCACTGTGACAACAGTCTATGAAAGGACATCCTGCCTTTTGAGATAAATATGAACTAATCTCTTTGCAAATGTTGAGAGCATGTGAACAAATCTACCTCCCCTTACCTTCATAATGAGATCATTCAAAACATTGAGCACCATATAAAATATCAGCAAAGCCAGAAGGTTCACTTGAAAATCACTCCTACAACACTGAGATTAGTTAGAGGAGGAACAGCCATCAAGGGTGAAACAACTTCCATCATAAATTGTTCATTTTCAGTGAGATGAAAATGAACACATTATCTTGAAACAAATACAAAAGCTTCAGGATTTCAGGAGAAAAAAATAAGCTATGTTTAATAGTAAATTGAAAATTGAACTATTCAATAATAGCTATTAAAGAATTAAAATGGAGAAACAGTTAGTGTAGTCTCCCCCAGGGAAGACTATTTCTTCAGCTCTCAGCAATACTTTGTTGTCTATAGTTGTTTTGAGTAAAGTTGAGGCCTCCTGGGATTTCCATCCTACTAATTAGCATGTCTACTGTTGTGATTCATATTTAGGTTATGTTGAGACAGTTACACTGCTGAGACTTCCATCATACAGGGTACCATTATATAGATCAAGCAGATTATACATATTCATTGAGGAATATATAATACAAACATGTATGTATTATATTTTATTATTTTATGTATATACATAGCAACAACTAATAAAAAGGGGACCACAAATTTAAAAAAAATCAAGGAGAGATATGGGTGTTTGGAGGGAGGAAAAGAGGATAAATGATCTAATTATAACATCAATAAGTGAATGAACAAATGAATAAATAAATAAATAAATAAATAAATAAAAGAACTGCGAATCTAAAAAATCTCTGGGGTAGTAGTAGCTTCAATATTTGTTTAACTCAAGTTCCAGATGATGCAAAAAGCATGATAAGGAAATTGAAGAGATACAATTGCGAAAAACATCTCAATGTAAGAATAAGTATAAAGTCCATATATCCAGGAACTTCAACAGGCTGCAAATAGGATACTCCTCAAATTTGCATCAATAGATATTACAGCTAAACACATGGTAATTAAAGGTATGACAAGTATGACAATGCTGTCAAAGGAACCAGAAAGAACCATGGTGGCACTTGTAGAAAAACAGCCTCCAAGTGATGCTTAGGAGATGCTGGTCCTTCTCAAACAGTTGGTGGGTCCCTCAGCTCAAGCCAATTATTTCTCTAAGGATGAGAGTAAAGAATTATAGATCACACATTGTATTGCCTTTAAGATGGTTCAAGAGCAAAAAGTAAATAAGGACATCAAGTGAAATGGATAGATTAGGTTATAAGAAAACACTAAGCAACTTTCAGTAATAGGATGTTCATGCTTGTGTGTGTGTGTTTGTGTGTGTGTGTGTGTGTGTGTGTGTGTGTGTGTGTGTGTGTGTGTAACACGTATATGAGTGCCAATAGAGGACAGATGATGGCATCAGATTACCTGGAGCTAGAGTTAAATGTGATTGTGTACTGCCTAATAGAGTTGTGGGAAACAGAATTTAGTTCTTTTAAAGCTCAGTAAGTGTTCTTGAGCACTGAGCCATCTCTCCAGCCCTGAAATTATTAATCTTGATTTCCACAAACAGTAATCTAATGTCCATATTAAGTATGAAAGAAATCATCATAATAACTCTAAGAAAAAAATCAATGAACACTCAGATAAGTAAATAAAAAAAATAGGATTTTAAAAGTCTCTTGGAAAATCCCAACAGTAATACAAGGAAAGATAGAGAAATGATAAATAGTAAATCAAGAGAAAACAAATGACAATAAAGTCAGAACATTATTATTGTTACCTGAAGAAAACATCCTGAAAACTTTTTAGAAATGTGACAACTACCTGCAGAATAAATCCTGTAGATGTACTAAAAAAACAAAACTGATTAGTTGGATAAAAATACCAACTCAAGGGCTTACTGTTTGCAAGAAACTTACTGAAAATTTGTTACCAATGTAAGTTGAAAGTCAATAGTCTTTTATAAAAAACCTTCCTTACATTTACTTATTCATTTGTTTAGTATGTGTATGTGTGTACACATGCATGTGTGGTTATGTGTGTTTCTTCATGTGTGCTTGTGTGTCTGTGTATATCTATGTGTATTTGTGTGTCTGTATCTTTGTGTGTGTGTGTGTGTGTGCATATGTGTGTGCATATGTGTGTATATGAGAATATGTGTGTGTTTGTGTGTGACAGTGCATCTGTTGAAAGAAGAAAGCAAACCAGATACTATTTGTGGGTTCTCTGTTTTGTGTCCTTAGGATTTAAATCAGTTTACCAGGCAATCATCTTTATCCACCAAGCCATATTGTTAGCCTGAAAGGAAATAGTTGTTTTTTGTTTGTTCTTTTGTTTTTTTAGTAATCAAGTGTACTATCTATATATGTGTGATAAAAATAAAACTTTCAAAAAATTTAAAATGTTTTTTGGCAAAACAAATGTGATTTCATTATAATAATATACTCTTTTTTTTCCAACTTTTATTAGATATTTTCTTCATTTATATTTCAAGTGTTATCCAGAAAGTTCCCTATACCCTCCCCCCTCCCGGCCCTGCTCCCCTACCCACCCGCTCCCACATCTTGGCCCTGGTGTTCCCCTGTATTGGGGCATATAAAGTCTGCATA